>CM017560.1:52957539-53165039 GCA_007844125.1 Sinonovacula constricta | reverse complement strand
ACCTTTGTCTTTGTTAAAATTGACACATAACAAGGAATTTTAATTGAACTTTTATATATTTTATCGTTTTATATTTCATTAAGTGTATCTTGATACACAAACAATGTTATTTAAAAATGCACATATCCTACACACAAAAATGCCCACGAAACCTTTGTCTTTGTTAAAATTGACACATAACAAGGAATTTTAATTGAACTTTTATATATTTTATCGTTTTATATTTCATTAAGTGTATCTTGATACACAAACAATGTTATTTAAAAATGCACATATCCTACACACAAAAATGCCCAAAAACCTTTGTCATTGTTAAAATTGACACATAACGAGGAATTTTAATTGAACCTTTTTATTTCATCGTTTTATATTACATTAAGTGTATCTTGATACACACAAAACTATTTAAAAAAAATCACATTTTCTATACACAAATGCCCTAAAAACCTCTGTCACTGTTGAAATTGACACATAACAAATCGAAAAGAATAACAGCAAATAAAAAAGATGGTCTTATTTCATAATGCTGCTCTATGTTCTAAATGTTATCGCTCAGTCTCAGATACAAAAATCAAACAGACCAAGCAACACATTGACCAGACGAGCGACGTTTTTGCTATTTTCTCCTTTCACAATTTTTCAACGTTTAAACAAGCAACACGAATTTAATTCAAAAATAATTTTATGAAATATACTACAAAACAATGGAAAGCAAGAAGTGATATTCGAAAAATGTAGAAAGATATTTCAAACAAAAAACTATATACAAAGTCAAATTATTCCACACTACCTTATGTCCACGGTGTTAAACGGCAAAAGAAAATTGAGTATGCTGCAAACGATATAATATTTTCCTTTTTATAATGTTTCTGACGTCAAAAGTTAAAACTGTAGCCGGCCACGTCAGTCACGTGACACGTTGTTGGACAGAAATGATTGGAGGGATTGATATAATTAAGGAATGAGGAAGAGGGTTTGGATGAAGGGGAGTGGTCATGTCTACGTTGAAAATCGAAAAAGCAATAAAATAGTTTTACCGACGTTTCCTTTTTATCAAAAGTGTCAGTTGAAAATATGATACACTCCACCAGTCCCGTCTGAATGTTGGAACACGAATATACTCTTACAACTGCTTAGCTGTAAACAAAGCACTTCCTCTGGGGAATCCAGGTGTGCAGAAAGATTTCTCAGTTGAGTTTTTACTAAATGTAGAACAAATGTCATGTTGATCATCCAACTGAGGAGTACCAAACTTAGCGTTAAACCGCTTTAAAGCTGGGTGTTGAGGGATCGAATCCCGATATGGGCACGAATGGCCAACTTTTTTCACTTCCTATTTTTCACTTTGACAATTATTTTTGCATCATTCTACCAGATTAAGAGAAAACATGTGTAGTTTTATTATTTTAGTTTGTAAATAAATTTTAATTGCATGGTTTGTGGTAAATTTGAGTACAAATTTGTTACCGAATATAGTCAAAGTCTAAACAAATCCAAACCATGTGGTGAAATTATTTTATATTTTGCAGCATCAATCAAAATACTTTATAGAATATATTGGGCATTTTTTAAATAAATCATTTGGAGATCAAAAGATCGGTGGTTTTTGATAAAGCACAGTAAGTAGAAAAAAGGGGAAATTATTCTTAAACGTGTCTGGTCTGTATACAACAAATTACATATTTGATGTAGTTTGCGTCAAACCAATCAAGTAACATATTTGGTTGGCTGCTACAATTTGTTTCCAGAACGATGCTCAAAAGCAAAACACTTCTCCTAAAAAGGATATAACAGAATATCGGGAGTTTTCTCATTTCTATAATAGCGACATTTAACAATCTAAAAATATCAACCGAGAAAGAATTCACCAAGAGGGGCTTTGCCATAACTTACGGCATTCGAAAACTAGTCCGAATGCGACATATTTATTAAGAATGGTAAATACATGTTCAGTAATGTTGGAAAATTTATTGGAAATAATATTGCAAGTAACTTGTTAGAATATATGTTAAAATTTTAAGTTTCATTTAATGTATTTTAAAACGAAGATACAAAATTGCAAAACAACGTTTAGTAGCAATTGAAAGTGTCTTATTTACATGAATTTCGGTTTCCATAAACATCTATACTGTGTTTTTAATGTTTTTGATATGGACACAACGCTAATGTGTTGGTGACTTTTAAAATCAATATTTTATTTACTGACTGATGACTAAAGAGAAATTGTAAAATATAAAACTAACTTCCGCCTTAATTTATCATGTACTTGATACATGAATCTTTTTCACCGGTACGGTCATGCAAGTCGCGCGTGATTTTATATACATGTACTTAAATTTAAAGGTAGTCACTGACAGTTTACTCTTATCTGATACATGAAACACCCCTGTTATGGAGAATTTTGTATAATTGCTGCCTGAACTTATACTGAAGTTAAGTTAAGGCTTATAATACCGTTCCCAAAGTTTGTTAGACTCTACAAATCGTGAAAAGTATTGCTTTAAATGCCCATTATTTCCAAATCTATATACCTGTAAATGCACATTTCAGTTAAGATCAGCAATGATTACCCGGGTGATCTCAAAGTAAGTGGTCACGTGATTTTCTAAGTTTAAAGAGTACATGGACTGACAGTTATTTTCTACTCTAAAACATTAATAAGATATAAAATAAGCTTTTTAAGAAGACTTAATCGATATATTCGTTTTCATTATATTGCACGGGGTGGTCAAACTTGTAGTGTTCCTGTAATTTTTTTTGTAACGATTCTTATCGGTAATTTCCGTAAATTTCCGCCGGTGTGACGTCACACGAAGTACACAAAAGATCGATAGCCATTATGTTTGTTTACGCAAAATAAGGAATTAATTTATAAAGTTGCGAAATTTTGGAGTTTTTTAAGGCAGATATGCCTTGTGCACAGGTTGTGGTGGTGGGGGTTGGGATTGCACAAATAAAGAAGGAAATAACATAAGTTTGCACCAATTCCCGAAAGAGCAGGCGATGGAAGATCACTCCATAGACATATATATTACATGTATAGCTACTGGTCTTTAATTTTGCAAAATATTTATTTTCTTTCTGAAACAAATTTATTTGTCATTTTGGGGACTAGTGACTTGTAAAAATCCATATTCTGAGAGATTTAGAACACATACAACTTATAATGACCGAAAATATCTGCATGTAAGCTCGTGTTGTAAACCATTTACCCATGAAGGGGTTTGAACTCACGATCTCCTGCTCCAGAGTCAGGTGCTCTACTATGTGAGCTACCCGGGCAGACAGCTCCGGGGAGAGTACATTTACAACACTCGTAAATACTGGTCTGAATACTTGTTCGATTAAACTTTTTCCCGTGCCTGTACACGAAGATGTGCATCACACCCATGTTTATTTTGTTCAATGTGAGCGAACACATAATCATTCGCTGAAAACGATTTCTAAGGAACGTTTTCTATACAACCATGTAAAAATTCCCCACACACGAATAACCGTAAACAAAGCACAATTTATTAGTCCAAAGTGTCCTGACATCGTTGTTTTCCGGATCTTCTGGGTCCGAGTCTCCGTTACTTTCCCCATCCTGCAGTCTTAGAACCGGTTCAAACTGATAAGGCAAAGCCAAAGCATCACTGTCACTATCGTCTTTTGAATCGTAGTCGTGCACATAACCCGAATAACAGTACAATTCCAAATCACTCCTTTCGTTTTCGCTGCTTGTCATGTTTGTTTTATAAAAAAGGTACTTGTTGTGACGTCATTTGCGATTTTTTACTTTCGGAACTTTCCGGAAGTGTGTCCGTAACATTCCGTAAAGGTGCGCATTTCATATAGCACGTACACAGGTGAATCGACGGAGACGGACGGAAATTTTTAGGCAAGTTTAATTTACTAACCATAAATATTCATATAAGATATATCAATATAACAATATCCGCAAACCCAGGTACTCTTTAAATATACTTAACTGTGCAGCGTGGCTCGGATAGGAAATACATTTTTGTAATGAAAAGTGAGGTGCTTCCTTTCACTTTTCACAAGGATGTAGAGCACCAATAAACAGTTTTTAGCGGGATTCTTTTATTTCAGGTTACAATTATTCATTTGGTTACACGACAGAAAAAAATGATGCAAATTTTATGATACCTCCATTAAATTGAGCTTAATTACTGATTTGAAATACATGTTGAAGCATATATACTGGTTGACATTGAAAGAAAGAGCTACACACAGAACAACAGGGAGAGTGAGAATGCGAGAGAAATAATGAGAGAGGCAGGGAGAGATAGAGAGAAAAAAAGAGATATAACTTAAAAGGGTAAAGGAGACAACGAGAGAGTGAAACATTGAAAAGGTACAGAGAGAGGCGGACAGAGAAACAAGAGAGAAAGAGATTGACATACAGAAAGTCAGAAATTGGGACAGAAACACAGGGAGAAAGAGAGACAGAGAGGCAGATAGACAAACAGGCAGGCAGGAAGGCAGGCAGGCAGGAGGCAGGCATACAGACAGACAGGCAGACAAAAAATAAGTAAATAATAATTTCTCCGACGATCAAAAGGAAAGCCATGTTTTTATTTGTTTAACTGCCTTCATGCCAGACTGTCTGTAACTTTAATAAGTTTAATTCCAGAATAAAATCAAATAGCATTATGAAAAAAAAAATCAGCTCGCTGCCACCGACGTATTGATGGCATTTCAGTTTAAACGTTTAGCCGGTACTTTACACGGTATATGTTTACTGGCTTAAAACAGTTTTAAAGTCAAAATAACATATAAACATAACTCACTCTAGCACCAACATTGTCGAAAGCACAGGAGTGTTTCCGTGGAGATAAATTTTTTGGAATAATATAGTTTATTTTCTGCCAATATACACACTTTTTGTCCTGAAAGCTTAAATCCTAAAATAACGTTATACTACATACTTAATGACGTAAACGAAAATTCCATCCATTATAATGTGTTTCTTTCCCTTTAAGACATAGTGTGACTCCAGAAGGCATGTTATTTGACCTTATCTTTAACCTTTGTAAATCGTCTGTGGTTTTAAAAATAACACACAAAAATATACTCTTCGTTTATATTTAAGAGAGCTATATATATAGGAAGAGAGAATATCATGGATTAAAATTTGCAAAATAATTGTTTTTGTAGGATCCGAAAACGGAGACTCTTTAAGGTAGTCCAGTGCTCTGTCGACTTCCCAACTGAGTCTTCTTACCTTCTTGTTTTATATTGTTTTATTATACGTTGCGACCGGCGCAATGTTTTCATTTAAATTATAACATTTATTTGGATTAAAAGCATTGGCAATGGCTTTCTTTAGAGACCCCACACATCCTGATAAAACCCGTGAGATCACAGCTGAAACACTTCACTTGTGTATTATACACAAAGATGGGTAAAATAAACCAGCTAGTATCACTTTGATGCATCTGGGCTTGCTGCACTGTTCTTGGTAGGAAACCTCTATTCCCAAACCCTTTCCACTGAGAACTGTGTCTGTGGTCGAGCCTATTGAGACTTCAATCTCCATTGGTTTTGTAACGGCCACAGTGGTAAGTACATGAGAAATTCAAACCAACCTCGCTGCTGGCTTAACTTTTCAGCGACGCGGTTAAAGTTGGAGAGCGCCGACCTGCGTTACTTTAGTGGCAGCGGTGGGATAGAGTCAACGTCCGGACAGGAGTTTCGTGCCCCACGTATCTTCTACGGCCAAGTTTTGGGGCGAGACATCTCGGGGGAAATAATGTAACAGTCACAATGGTAGATATATTACAGGCGCTTCAAACCAACCTCGCTGTTGGCATAACTTTTTAGCGACGAAGTTTAAGCGTCTTCCAAATTTGCGCGGTGAATCAGTTAAGGTTACTATGGCTTATGTCTGGATGAGTGACAATTTGAGATCATAGGCCAGCGTTAAAGTTTGACCAAGTTTCAGTGTCATATACTTTATGTTTAAAAATGTTATTTACCACAAAAGTTTTTTTTGCCGGAGACAGCATTGCTATAAAAGTAATGCAAGATGCACCAATACGTACTTTTCGGTTTAATGTCCTTCGACTGGCAAAGTTGCAAAAAAATAAAAAAATAAATAAAACGAAGGTTTGAATTACTGTAAAAGATTTTACAAACGGTATATTTCAATTCCCAAAGTCTTAGTCTCTGCTGTTTTCTATATGTTGTAACTGTTGAAACGAATCTTATCGGATCGTAACTAAGTCATAACGAGAAAAACTCCTCGGGATTGTATTTTTAACAAAAATGTTGCCGCTTTCCGATTTGCTTTGATGTCTAAGTAACGCAAGAATAAAACAATTATGCATATTTTTTTTTAGCATCCTTGGGGGTGGTTTAGTAAATGGACTGTGGTTTGTTTGTTGGGTTTATCTCCAAACCAACAGTATTTCAGTCATTTGGAGACGATGTCTACCCAAAGCGAATATAGTGTTGCATTCACTTTTTATAGCATGCTGTGAACACCTGGCATGAACCCACACCATTATCCTGTCACCGGGCCAACCTGTCGAGGAACTGTCTTTTGTATTTGCCTGAATGCGATATTTGCGATGGCAAGGGGGCTTTACCACTACCATTTTACTTTGATATGAAGCCGACGCCCTAGCGATTGCAATATGTATGTGTGTGTGTGTGTCAACGACATGCGGAGTTTCCAAAGACGTTGAAAGAGTACTCAAGTATTGTGATTGGCGGGAAGGAAAGGAGGCTGAAGCCTATGCTGGGCATGTTAAAGGGATACTACACTGCTTTAATACGCGAAAAAATTACTACGACTAAAAAGTTATATTATCCCATTTAAGCTTGTAATAATACCTATATCTAAAACTTATTTATAATACTAACTTTTCTACCTATGGCAGCGATACCAAGCCCGGTTTATTTTGGAAATGCAAACATGTTATGCTCTTAGTATTCGCAGTTGTAAACGGTTTAACTTTTAAAGGGCTCATGTTAAAGAACATTATTGACGTCATGTCTTTCCATTTGAACGTGAACAATTACGCCGGATTTACTTTTGGTTATAAATAGTTAACCCGACAAAGCAATTGACGATGATATAAGCTTATTGATATGCCGCCGATATCAAATCAATTACAAATGTACTTACTGTTTTCATTACCGACTAACATACTTATCTAGTAAACTGGCCTGTTTTCAGGTACCTATTACTAAACAGCATTGTTTGTAGATACATTGGAGAGTATGGTGGTATATGCTTGCCACAGCTTATATATCAGTCTTCAAGTTTGTATCAAATTTTGCACTAATCTTTTACAACACTTACTTTCATTTAACAACGTAATTTCTTTATGACGCTTTGTGTGGCACTTTTAAATATTTTTGATAAGATTATCGTTAACTTTTATTTAGACTTTTTCTTTTATTCTTAAGTCCATTTTCACCATTGCCCGATAATAACTATATTAAGATTTAAATTACATGTGTTGTTTATTGTACTTTTATTTATCTTGTTTTGACAACTGTAGTATACAATATTTGATCAATTTTGATTGTTGAATAAAATTTGTTTACGGAAAAGTTCTTATGTAAGAAGCATTTAATATTGGCATGCGTTACAGTTTATTCAAATCTTCATTATTTTTTAAAAAAGTTTAATGAAATGTCCATAAAAAAGTTTATGGATTAGTTGGCGAAACTATTCCACCATAGAGAAACAAGTATAAATGAATCAATGTTCTTGTGTCTTTAATCCGCCAGAAAAAGAAATGTCAGTACCTTGTATAGGTTTAAGAAAGGTCACTAGACTTTCCCTTGTAATTGGACTCTTTGCTTTCTAGCTCGACTATTCTGTGAGAAAACATAGCATTATATTACATTCACTTGAGTGTTGACGTCGGTATCGACATCGTTGTGGCCATAATACTCAGGTTATATTTTTGCATTTGAGTAATTTTATAGTAAAATGTCAATAATGCATTAATAATGTTGTATATGTCTTTGTGTCGCTGTGATGAATCTACAAAGAAACAACACAAACAAAACTAAACTATCAATTACTTGAATAGTCGAACGCGCTGTCCCGTGACAGCTCTTGTGTATATTTCCACTTTCGGTAAGGACCTTGTCCAGTAAAGAGGTCTAATTATGTTACCAAAACGATAACATTTGAAGCTTTGAACTTTTCCGGACAGTCTGCTACGTTTGATAAGATTAAATGCTTCGTCAAATTTTCATTGTTAAAGTTGGTTTACGAAAGATTACCAATGTTAAATACATGTTCCAATATCTTACCCATGTTTTGGGGAAATTTGGCTAAAGTTTTTACTTAAGTCTTCGTAAAGACAAATGAGAACACTAGCCAAATTGTTAAACTGCGCAAATCGTGGAAAAAATACTTTAAATGTTCGATCTCTCCAAATCAATATATAAGCACGATTGGGATTTCTGCTAAAACCCGTAATCGGCCTTAGAGCGGAATGACCGGATGGTGATATAACGTGATCTTTAATGTTTGTCGTCACATTTTTTAATTTAAAAATAGCTAACTGTGCAGCGTTGCTCGGATATAAAATACATTTTTGTTATGACTAGTGGGGTGTTTCGTTGCATTTTGTCAAATAAATGTAGAGCACCAAGAAACAGAATTTTGAACCGGACCTGGTAGCGCAATCGGTAGAGCGTGGGCTCCAGGTACGGGAGGCTCCGGGTTCGATCCCGGGCCGCGACATACCAAAGTCGTTAAAAATGGTAGTGGTATAGCTCCCTTGCTAACGCTCAAGCAAATATAAGGGAAGTTCCACGACTGGTTGGCCCGGTGTCAGGATAATGTGACTGGGTGTGGTATCATGCCAGGTGTTCACGGCATGCTATACACAGTGAAGGCAGCACTATATCTGCTTCAAGTGGACACCGTCTCCAGATAACTGAAATACTGTTGGTGGGACTATAAACCCAATAAACAAACAAACAGAATTTTGAATGATCTTCTCAGGTAGCAATAATTTACATGCCTGTTTGAGAAAAAATGGTATAAACTGTCGGGTATCACATTTAAATGTTTGTCATGAAAACAAAACCATGTTAAACCACGATGAATAATGAATAATCATTATAGCTTTCAATTTTAAAAAAGACGTGTTACATAAGTACAAGGACTATTTATCACAGACATCATCGGCCGAGTACTATTCTTTCCCTGAACATTTCGCCTTGTTCAATCGGTATGTCCGCCAGATTTGTGAGGCATCAGCTGTTAACTGTTTATCTGTGAAAGCTTCCATGTCACAACCTTGCATTTGAACCAAAGTCAACGAGACGCTCTTTCTGCAGCATTGTTACGAGCTTGGACAGTAGCCTGTAGACTCTAAGATTATCACTTGATGCCAAGTGCTCCAAGTGCTTCAAACATTGTCCGTAGGGACATTGCAGGGACATCTGTACAGACTATACAGACCACTTTTCACAGGTGTCCTCTGTCTCAGCCTCCTCTTTAACAGACATGTCAACCATGACCACCCTGCCTGGTCTCTGTAACTAAGGTACTATACCTGGTCGTAGGTTTGTGTGAACAATGCCATGCAAACCCAGCTTTAGTCCAAGATCTACCTTAATCCGGCCCTATGCCATGGTGTAGAACCTTGATGCTGGATGGTTTTCTTCGCTACACCTTCATTATCGAATGGGATAAAGTTATAGATTGGGGGAGTTTGGGGTTTCCTTCTTTTCTTGTCCTGTGCATCTGCCAAGGCTGTTAGCACTTGGTCATGGCGCCCTGAATAAGTACCGCTTTATACTATTACAGCATATGCTGGAGAGGTCCTTTGTATCAAAAACGTTGGTATGGCCGATTGTATGTAACATTATGGTTGTCATAAAGCTGTTTGGCGAGATCTTTTTTCATGAAGAGAATCGAGCCTGGCGAGGTTAACAGTGCAATTTGCAATAACAATTAACAAAAGGATATAGCAGACAATAATGAATAAAGCTATGTGTAAAAATGTAATAGATTCCCAGCATATCCATCTTCATAATATATGCGCATGCTCTATACGGCGTCCTTGATTTTACACACACGTGATCTGTCATGTAGTTCTTCTAAGCACAATAGCATCTTTTAGCAATAGGTTTGCGTCATAAAAATGCGTCGAGTAAATCGGGTCTTATTTTGAGAAGTTGTCATGACATTAGGTTGACATTTGTCGTCACGAAAGAGTACTCTAATTAATTGGTTCGGTTTGGAGTTGCTTATCTCATTTAAAGTTGTTTGTACCTAAATATTATCTTTACTCTCTTTCTTATCTGTAGAAATTCAAATCAACCATTTTTTAACTGTACAGATATGAGTCGTAAATAGGATGTAGTTTCCACAAAAGTGGAAAGAGAAGCAATTAATGTTCTTATTCATTTCACTGCGAAAAGGACAAATTGGTTTGGAAAAAAAGAAATATGCTTTTGCTTTCTTACTTGTAATAAATAATTTTATATAGACCACCAGACAGTTTGACCTTAATAAAAAGGATTAGGATAATATTTTGTTGTTGTTTGTTTCTTGTTTTTTGTTTTTGTTGTTGATTGAGTTGGTAAGTTTTCTAACTTAATATATTTCATTAAATTAAGTCCAACTATAATACAATCTCTTGGTTTTTCAAACTGGATTGGAAAAATGTTTCTATCGCATTTTTCACCTGTTTAATATATTGACAACACTTAATAAAGGAGAAATTTTGTTTAAAAATACAACAAGAAAAAACACCACCATCAAAACACAATGGCACCTCGACTCGGCAAATAGTCCCCTGAAAATAAATTATTTCACCTCAGTGTTGAAGTGAAGCCCGTACATGCTTAAAGTTCAGTTTATCGCACTTATTTAAACTCTAGTGTGCTGACAACAAATTACCTTTGAATACACTATAATAACAAATGGACATTTGTGGGCTTTTAAATAAACAAATCCAATACACATATTATACTCGTAAATGCAGACTTTTATAACGTACTTACCTACGTAAATCTACCTGTATATTGTCCTACTAAATGACCCTTACAAGGGGATTAAGAAGTTTTAATAAGCGCTATTGTCTAAGTATCAATGGTAGCTGGCCTCTGATTCTTGTACATGTCCCGGAGGCTATGTCTTATATAAAACAGGATTAGGCCGCGTTGCGTCTTTAAACAGTCATACTCGGACAGTTATGGCTGGACGTGAAAAAGTTCCTTGGAATCTTTCGACTTTCGTCTTGAGTTTGGTAATATTAGCGACATTATGTGAAGGTAAGACATACTTGGATTTCTGATTTCTGATTTATTACAACCATAAGCATTTTTTCTTATTAGGATTACTTCTACATGAAAATATGAAAAAGGAACAAATTCTCCTGTTCGTAAAAAATGCTATGATGCTAAATGTAACTGGTCAATATATTTGTTTATATTAGTTTATATAAAACCATCATATCATCGTCAGGTACTGATCTTGGCTAATGCGTCTTTGGATCAGATGAGGGTTATTGTGAATGTTCATGATACATAACTGAGATGACGCATCAAATATAATATTTACGAAATGACAAAATTATAATGCACATAAACAAATCGATCTGCATGAAGTCATACAAGTTTTACTTTTACGAAAATAGTTAATTGATTATAATTAATGCATTTCAACATTTCACGCAAATGCTAAGAATGTGCGAAAACAGGATTTCATCCTTTAACATTAGCCGTTCTATTTTTAATTTCATGAATACACTTCGGGAATACAACAACAACAACAACAATAAAAATAATAATTATAATAAGAAGAAGAAGAAGAAGAAGAAGAAGAAGAAGAAGAAGAAGAAGAAGAAGAATGGCAATAATAATAATAATAATAATAATAATAATAATAATAATAATAATAATAATTATTATTATTATTATTAGTTTATTATTATTATTATTATTATTATTAATGTAATTTTAAACTTTTAAACTAATTTTAAAATATAAAAAAGAATATATGACAAATATCGCACTTCCTGATGGGTTTCTCAAATGCAAACAATAAAAAAAGAAAACCGATCTAATTTAATAAAGAATGTCCAAGCGCTGACGTTTCCCTTGATATACCATGACGAAAATAGAGGGGTCATTGAAAATTAATGTTTTATCTGTCTGTTTGTCTGTCTGCCTGACTGTCTGTTGTGTCAGAATGTCTTTCTGTAAGAATAACTCTCTGTGGGTCTGTCAGTGTGTCACTCTGTTTGTCGGTCTGTCTGTGTGTCTGTCTTTCTGTCTTTCACTCTGATTGTCTGTCTGTCCGCGTGTTTTTCACTGTGTTTTTTTATTATTGCGCCTTTTCTTTTAAGGATTTTTTCTGTTGTTTTTTGTGCCCTTATATTTAACCGTATTATATAAAAATTTGTATCGCCTATTTTTTGCACATTTGTTCGACTGTTTTATTGATCTTTTTAAGTGTTACCCTATTTCTTGTCTTCTTATGTTGTTCTCTCTGTAACTTCTTTTACATGCATAAACTTGTTTTTCATTGGTTTGTCTTAGTAAAGTTGCATGTTTTGTTCAGTTCGTAAACTTATATGTATTTCTTGTATCTTCTTAAATGGAGGAATAAAGATATATATATTTCATCATTCTAATACCCTTACTACTTAATGTCTAGATATTCTTATTTTATCACATAGCTTGGCTTTTACTCATTAAGCATCACCTATTTGTTCTTTTAGACAACCCACTAGTTAATTATCAAGTCGTATATGTTTGTTGAGTAATGTCGTTTCCCGCTATGACGTCGCTCCCCGTACCGAAATTAAATTTGAATTCCGTTATATTTACAAGCACAGATGATTGGTAATTGGATAAATAGATTCCAATATTCGTGTTCGTTGAATGCTGCAAATATTGCACCAGCTGAATGAAACTTTGCAGAATATTTTCAGTATATAATGAACACTCATGTCAGATCCCATACTTTTTAACTCATACTTTGAAGATATATAACTACATACCTTATTCCGACTGTTATACATAGGACATAAGATATAATGATATTTTTAAGTGATAGTGGATACAGTGGATACAGCCAGACAATTGTCAGGGATCTGGATTGAACCAAAAGGTGTTCTCTTACTCATTATTTTAAACCTTTCGAAAATGACCAAATCACAAGATATTGTACTTTAAGCAGGATATATGTGAATATACGTACTTAAGGGGTCCGTTTTATAAGACGCTTGTCAACGAGCAACCTGTTTCGCTTGTGTGACAGACAGTTTATATGTGTTTTTCACAACCGTGTATGCAACACTTATGGCCTCAATATTTTTTCTGTCATAACGTTTTTTGACCCTAATCTGACCTGACAAGAAACTAACCGCAAGGAGCGTTTATAATGGTCAGAGCACAATTTCACGAATCCAAACTTTGTTGCCTGCAAGAAGTACTTTGTCTTCAGTTGAGTATCACTAAATCCAGGACATATATCACACTGCCAAACATGTGAATTACTCTGTACGTCAGCACTTAATCCGGTTATTGGGTTCAATAAATTTATTGGATATATTTTTATAGTTGGGAATTAGCAAGTAGCAAATTCTCAACCTGCTAAGCGCCATGGCCCGGCAATATGTTTGTAGTACTATAGACAATGATCAGCCATCTTGGCTAGGTGGTAACCAATCACGATCTACACTGTATGATGCTAAATCTCTTGTTAAACACGTAGCTATGTTAACATTTTTATGTAAAAAATGACTAGTACGGGCCAATTCACAGACAGTAGATATAGGGTTCAACATTTGGAATTTCTGTTTTCGTAAAATTGGTAAGCTGTTATTGATATGTGGCCGTGGTTTTTCTATAAGCCACTTAACAGGATTATAATGTTTATGTAACGTAAATTTTTCGGTATAATCTACTTATCAATCTTATCAATCAAGTGTTATACGAAAGCAATTATGTAAACACACTAAACTGGGTGACTCAGATGCGAGACAAATTCCAGGCTGACATGTCAGTCAGCAATTATGTTTAGTTCCTGTAACAACGACAAAAGTATTTCGAGGGAATTTATTTTTTTCCTTCTCTCCAGTAGGATGATATTTATATGCATTATGTCCTTTCTAAGAATTATTGCCACAATTGGCCAAAATACATAATTGGAAATGATTCTGAGCTTTATAAGTTGTGCAAGACGTACCCAAAATATTGAACTGTCATTGTAGCTATTGCTACCAAGAATAGTATGGGCGTGTTAAATGCATGATTAATATAATTATAAATATGAACATCAATATGAATATAAAATATACATAAGGAAACTACTTGTTTGAATGAACACTGTAAACATGATATCGACAGATTGTAACACAATTTAATTAATGATACGAAATAAAAAATATATGTATGTATATGAAGCTGAAAATGATTGTACTAGGAAATATTATAAATAAAGAGAATACAAACTACTATTATTAGATATGAGACAAAGGTGTATAATTAAGAAAAAAGTGTTAACGATGTTTGTCTATTGGGTGTATCGTCCCACCAGCAGTATTTCAGTTATCTGGAGACGGTGTCCACTTAATGTAGATATAGTGATGTCTCCACTGTGTATAGCATGCCATGAACATCACTCAGTAACATTATCCTGACACTGGGACAACCAGTCGTGGAACTACCCTTATATTTGCTTAAGCATTAGCAAGGGAGCTATACCACTACCATTTTCAATGACTTTCAATGTCACAGCCCAGGATCGAACCCTGGGCCTTCTGTACCTGGTACAAACTTATTCTGAAAGCAAATATAAATATGAAATTGTTATCATAAGAAAGATGTTTATGAATCGTATTATTTTTATCTTGTAAATACAAAACTCCAGCTTTAAGGATAAAGATCAGATTTTGTGTGGTCTCATGTTCCAAAATTCTTAAACAAACCTTATAGTGTTGCTAATCATTGACCTTAATCAAGACGATTGTACCAGGTATATATGGTTTGTTATATGAATAAAGGATTTGGCAGGAGCTGAATTCTCCTATATAGGGTTTTGGGTACATGTTGTTTTATGGCTCAAACTTATAACTTCAGGATCCAGTGTAACCCGTTTGTCACCTCACTATGGAAGTTTAGGAGGCGAGACCAGAATTACCATTGAAGGATCGGGTGAGTGTACAACACAGGCGTAAAAAATTTGAAAAAAAAATTCATCCTTTCGCTGGCAGTGTCAACAAGTACAACGTTCAATAATTAGTAGTATTGTCAAAATATGTCATCTATATCAAAGTCGAGCCTTTAGGCTTCCCCGTCTGAAAGATACTGATATTATCAAGATTTACATGATTAATATATCAAAAGCATTATCGCAATCGTAGTTACATTCAAATTGAAATTGAAGAGGTATTTAACAATCGTATGACATTGCAGGATTTTCTGCGGACCAGTTTTCCCAGAATGACGACCCAAACACGGGCAACAGAGTTTACCTGATCAGTACCTCGGACGTGCAGTACAGTTGTACGGTCCATAAAGATGGCTGCACTGAGGAGCAAATCATGTGTTACACACCAGGGTAAGTAGCAAACCATGTGTTACACACCGGGGTAAGTAACAAACCATGTGTTACACACCCGGGTAAGTTACAAATATAGTGCCACGCACTCGCGTAAGCAACAAAGATGCGTTACACACCTGGATAAGTAAAAAATGATGTATTACACACCCGGGTAAGTAGCAAATGATGTGTTACACACCCGGGTAAGTAAGAAATCATGTGTTACACACCTGGGTTAGTAACAAATGATGTGTTGTTACACACCCGGGTAAGTAACAAATGATGTGTTACACACCCGGTTAAATAACAAAGCATGTGTGGCATACCGAGCCAATAACAAATTTGTGTAATTCGAAAAGAAGTCATTTAAAAATAACATGCCACACGCCATGTTACGTAGCAAATCATGTGTTACACTCCGGAGAAAGTAACAAAGTGGTGTTTTTAGGGAAAAACAAATAATACAACGGAATAAGTAACAAATATGTGTTACACATGTGGGAAAGTATGAAGCTTACACGAAGAGGATAGTTACAAATTGTTCGTAACAATTTTGTTTTAGTCGGATGAATGAAGAAGACTACTACATCCGGGTGGTTGTGGACGGTACGGTAATCCCCGACTCCGCGATGTGTGGCGGTGACCCACGTTCCTCCGACTGTACTTACAAGGTAAGGATGTGAAGCCACCCTAATTTTGAGTTAATACTTAACCTCGAAATGAAAAGACATACAAATGGGCTGTTTAAAGTTGATGACGGATTGTTAAATAGTTTTACCTTTATAGTATTAAGCTATATTTAGCTGATAATTTATGTTCAAAATATACATTACTGAAATAGGAATGTATAGAAGACACTGATCCTTGGCATGAAAACAACAATCGTCTTTAGTTATTTTAACTGATAAACATTAAAGAAATGACCATTCGCCAGTTTATTCTTGGATGTTAAATCGCCAAATATTCTTAACTGAACTGACAGAAATACAAATACATGTGATAATTATCTGGTAAACAAGTAACGGTAAATAATGAAGAAAGATGTTTAATGTTTAATTTTAATTTCAGATCACAATTTTTCCACCTGCCGTTTTTATCGCATTGGGACGACAATATTAGTATTATACCCTTTTTCGCCGACACTTAACATTCATGAGCGTTTAAAATATTTTTCTAGCCCCGGGCCCAGAACACCCCAACAATAGATGTTTTCAAACCAAGATCTGCTATGCCAGGTAAGGACTACTCCAATACCTTTTTAACTTTAGTAAGCTTTTTACAAGATGATTACATAATAGTCTATTATTTATCTGAGGGACGCCCATTGGGTAGTGGTCGAATCACCGACTTGTAACTCCGCTGACTAATTAGCCTCCCAGCGCGTTGGTTTTACTCCCGTTGGGGCCGAAGGACTTGCGCTGGTTCTACCCAGACAATTGTCAGGTGGTCTCCCTTCACCAAAATAACAGCACGTCGCTATAATGACCATAATTGACCGCTGAGATGTATTACACTATTTATTTGATAACCTTAATTAGACATTCAGTTAGAATAATGTTTAGGCCTCAATCTAAATAATCATAAAAATAGTGAATTGACAAATAACCGAGAAGCCCTGGTGTTAGACAAAAATGAAGCGTGTGTGGCAATACTTTATTATGGTAACAACACTATTGGAATTATTATCACGTTTACTAAGTATATGAATTGCATGTGTTTTTATATTAGTCACGGAGCAGTTATACTGCAAAAAGAGTAGCACCTGTTCTAGGCGTAAAGAATCTTAAAGATAACAATCATATAATTACAATGTAGCCTCAATGGTAGACAGATCCAGAGTGCATGAACGTCTGCAGTAGATTATGATAAAAACACAAAATGTCTTCGTATGCACTGGCATAAATTCAAGATAATCAGCAGTGAAACCCATCATAGAACGGTAGAGCGGCGGCTGCAAGTACGGGAGGCCCCGGGTTCGATCCCGGGCCGCGACATACCAAAGTCGTTAAAAATGGTAGTGGTATAGCAGCTCCCTTGCTAACGCTCAAGCAAATATAAGGGTAGTTCCACGACTGGTTGGCCCAGTGTCAGGATAATGTGACTGGGTGTGGTATCATGCCAGGTGTTTACGGCATGCTATACACAGTGAAGGCAGCACTATATCTGCTTCAAGTGGACACCGTCTCCAGATAACTGAAATACTGTTGGTGGGACGATAAACCCAATAAACAAACAAACAATCATAGAAAGCTGGTCTACATTACTTAGTCCAAAATGGCCCATTGAGCCGGGAATAAGATTTAGGATGTCTTTTGGAGAAAAAATAACTCTTTTCTAACCTTTATAAAGTTTTTTGACAGGCACAAAGTAATGCGATGCAGACAGATAAGAATGTGGTCTTGCCAAATCGGTTCTTCGTACTGTTGTGTACGAATCGAGGTGGCGTGTGTCTGAAACATATAGGCCTAGGTTTGCGTATGTAGATAAAACACAATTAATACTTCATGCGTATTTAAATTGAAAAAAGTTCATCACTATCAAGTCCGTCAGCGTCTTGTTTATGATTGGCGTCTGCCTGACACACAGTTTGGAGATTTACTGGATTATTGAGCTAATAGCGGCGCAAAATAGTTCAAAAGCGTCGCGATGTCTTTTCCAACAAAATCGTTTAAAAACAACATATTCACATACAATCTGATATCATATGTATCTTTTATTCCATTGTTTATTGTGATTCAGAAAAAAAATGCTTTAATGAACAAAAGTGCAAAAAAAGTTAATTTTATTTTGACCTATATTAATTATGTTCCAAATTACAATGTATCTCAATTCAAAACAATAATTAAACTTATGTTGTCTACCTGTGTGTTTTGATATAAGATTAATGTAAAAATGTTGTAACAAGTTCACAGGTATAAACTATTTTATTGCAAATGTTTTGCAATTAATGAATACTAACCTTTGTTTCAACAAACATGTGATTAAGTTTTACTGACCATCATTGTGGGTGGGCGCTCGGAGTCGGGCGTTTAGTGTTTTCAACGTGTAACTTCTCAGCCCCTCACCGCATGGGTTTACAGACAGGGCGAGAACATTCATGTGGGAAGGTTTGACAGCTAGCGTGCGATGCGCCGTTGGTTCTAGCCAGACATAAGTCTTGGGTCTTCGTCCACCAATAATTAGCTGGACCATACGACCATAATTGTGTTATTGTGATGTAACAAAAACAAATTGTGCCAGTGCGATGCATTTGAAAATATAATAACATCAAATACTTAAATACAACGCTACAACAATAGCGGTTATCAGATTGGACAATTGTTTTACCAGTGCATCTAACTACTTGTGCACAATGACGTGTGCCTTTTGTTCTAATCTGATCTTGTCATGTTTTGCGCAATGCTGCGCATTTATCAATGTGATCAATGCAACACTGACAAAAACAATAATGCCAAAGACATCGAGTATCAATGATTAATTTTGAATAGTCTTATTGATTCAATAGCCCGTGTGCACTGTTATTGACCTATATAAACTATACAAACTTTAAGCATGAAATACCGAATAATACGAGATATATGTCAGGGTTATTTGTTTAAATGATATGTTAAAGTCGACAACCGTTTGTGTTTGTTTTTTTTAAATTTTGAAGAGACCAGTTATGATAGCGACGTCCAGCTATTTTTGAGGAGGAAGACCACATACAAATTTTGTAGAACCACCGGCGCACGGTAGGCCAGCTGGAAGACCTTCCTACATTAAATCAGTCGCTCTGAAACGGACTCATACCTACGTGGGCGACCCTTGGCTTGCTTATAATTGTCTTAAGAATTATTGCACATGTAACAACTTATTACTGAAAGCAACACTTGCTGCGTAACTATAGATTTGAAGCTTGCAAGTGTCTATCGGACATTATTAGTATTTAATAACTGGCATCTTTCACCATTTATTCGACTTGACCGAATCATTGACTAAAAAATATATCATAAATAAACTACGGTGATTATGCCAGTTTCTTTACTCTCCTGTTCTCTGTAATTAATATTCTTTGGTTTAAAGTATAGTCAACCCCGGTCGCTCGAACATCCACGGGGATGACCTTCCAGCGCGACAGAACCCTGAAGTTCGAGAGAACGATATATTTATTTACAAGCCAGTTCGTCACATGTTTATGAACAATTTGCATGGTATAATTATTTGTTATATGAAATAAAATCCTTTGCTTTAGTTTAAAAAAACAAACAAACCCCATTGGCCTTTTTTAATTTATACTGTATGTAGCAAACTTGTTCGTGACCATGACGTGCCAGTTGTGCCAATATTTACATTACAATTTGTCTATACTTTATTTTCCATCCCAGGTGCGTTTGTGACAATGACGGGAAAGCTCATCTCGGACCGATATGGCAGTAATCTCCCGGCGGCCACCAACGACAAGACAGAAAAACTGCTCAGGTATGAGTCTTCCACAGTGATTGCGAATGAATCTATTTTTTTAACAGAAATACCCACCTTTTATATCTATCTGTATAATTAGAACACATAATTTATTGTCCTTCAACTGATTTAAGATTAATAATGAGTTATGATTAATAAGCAATGGATAATTAAAAATCGCAAATTTGAATATGTGTAAGGAATATTGTGTGTTTAGTTTTAACAATAACTTTAATGGGGTGATTTTGCTCCATCGTTTTGTGCACTTTGTTTGGTTTGTATGCCTTTGAACCCATCCACTGTCTTGCAGGGTGTACGTGGGACCTCAGGACTGTGCTCTAAAGAATGGTGATGACTTGTGAGTACAAACAATATGCGAAAATTGACTTTAGAAGAGAAATACTGTTAAAGAATTTAAACCTATTAAACTTTGAATTCATCATTACTTTGCTTTAGATTTGGTTCTGCCTTTGTATTTCATTCTTCGTCCTTTCATCTTTCCTCGCTATGAAATGTAAACAAATTTATATTCAAGCCATATTCGTCGTTAATCTTTGCGTTGCAACATTCTAAATGTGTTTTATATTATTCTATCACATTCTACAGCTACTACCTCCAGCTGGATGGCGAGGACACCGACGAGGGTCGTCTCATGTGTCTCACCCAGGGAACATCCGTCGGTAAGTCTTGTTATGTTCCTTTATTATATAATTTAAGTTGAGAAATGGCTTCAGTCTATATAACAGCAACTAAATTAAGTTCAATACTTTGTGACGTTATTTGCAAACAAAAGACTGCAAGCATTTGCCAAGCTAAACACGAACCGAGACATAAGCTATGTGGAAAACTAAATTCCTATCATATCTCGGTTCTTATAGTTTAAAGTGAATAGCTCTCTTGCGTCTTATTCTATATGCAGAAGTAACGTTAAAAGTATGATATGACATTAACATTGCAAGCTTTTTGATAGAACTACCACCAAGTTGCAACAAGCCAGAATCCAAATGAATGGTTAGGTCGTGGTTGTTTACGTTTGATATATAAGCAAGAGCATTCTGACTTTATAAGGTTTAAGGTTTACTTTGAAATCTGAATATAAATAAGCGTTTTAATTTTTATGACTGGATGGATAGTTTCCGCCATGGTTTGATACCTACTTCCCAACAAACATCCTGTGGAAATACCATTTTGCAAACGTTAGTCCTCCGAATAACAGCGACCATGAAACGCATTCGAGCTAACTTTGTTGCTCTTTACAATTATATACCCCATGTACAACAGTTGTAACATTGTACTTTTTTGGTTTATCCAGGTTTCTACAATGCCAGTTTCATCATAGAAAGTCCCTATGGCAGGTGAGTTTATTTGAATCCATTGATTTCAAACTGTTCAAATTCGAAACATACTAAAAAAATGTCCAAAAAAGTAATGACTTTAGAGTTTTATATTTGAGTGCATTTCAAATACGTTTAAATGGCATGAACGCCTTTTGAAGCAAGTTATAGAAACGTATTTATAATTATAAAATAACACGATGTTATACATAGATCCACAAGCCCTAGTTTGATGTTTCTTCCAGATCCAAACCCAAGGCCAATGTGTACCACGTGTCTTATACCGATACCATCTACATGTTCCAGACATACACAGGTAAGTAACCGTGTACATTTTCATAGCATTACTTATTCAAATACGTGTATAACAATGACTGCAAGACAAACAATATACATACACTTAACTATCATAGCCATTTTTAATTTACTATATTTTATACATTATTTTTTCTTTCTTCTTAGAAGAAGAAGCCACTCTTGTATATTATTTGACCTTGACCTCTACGTGTCTGTGTTAAAACATCTGGTCAATCGGTCCGACATAAGTTACACCAGCCACAACGTATGTCTGATTGTCCCTTCATTATGTTATTTCTTCTATTTTTAAACCAAGTTAGAAATCCCTTTATGGCAAAGTTCTAATGAATCGGGCCTTGTTAAGTTACAATGTACGGTAAGACAAACCGTAGTAATTTTAAATTAAAACTTGAAGTAAACTTACCATTCGTCTCTTTCAGATGTTTATATCAATTTATTTGCATTTACCACAATATAGGTCTTATGAAGATACTATCAGATCATTACGTTTTTATAATGCACATTTCTATAATGCAATTCTATCATCAAAACTCTTTATTCAAAGCCATCCTCTGCTGTATTCTGGTCAATCAATACGTTTTTCTCAGCCCGACTTTGTTCACATCAACCCCAAACTAAGTCTGCCTTTCCGAGAACACTTCTTAATTATTACATTTCTATTGTCCCATTTCAGCAAAGGAAGAAATCACTATATTTTGCTCTCTGTGAACACGATTGTGTTGTTTATTCCAGACATTACGTCAATCAGCCCGACGTCCGGCAGCACAGCAGGAGGTCTCACACTGACTGTGTTTGGCAACTACTTTGATAACAGAGCCCCGTATACAGCCGCGGAGGCATTTGTCGGTGGTAAGTTGTTATTAATAAAAAATATAACCGTAAGAGGACTGTTTGTTTGCTACATTTTCAAATTCATGTCTTGTTCAGAAAAAGTATATTATGTATCTTGATCATTTTGAACCTCCCACCATGGTTGCCCCCGTGTCCGGATCAATAGACACTTTCTAAGACAAATGCCCGTTATTACGACATTTCTGTTATCCCGACAGGAACCCGCTGTAATGTGACCAGAGTAGTCACAGACCAGTACCTGGAATGTACTGTCGCCGCCCAACCTGCCGCTTCTTCAAGTTACCAAGGCAACCGAGGTGTGACGTTCGAGTACTGGACCGGCACGTCTAAGACGGCGTCTAACGTAGCTGATGTGTTGGCTCTAACGAGCTCGAGCCCCGGATATAATGGCATGACTCTGGACGAAACCTCGTACACGGACGTGAATGACACCATGGACAATTTTGTGTCACGCATGACCACTCTGTTCACCCCGCCCCATGACGGAGATTATAAGTTCTTCCTGAAGGCAAATGACGGAGCCAAGCTGTATGTCGATGGTGTAAGTCATTATTCTTCATATCTGTCTTATATAAAGCTACATAACTGTGTATTTCTCATATTTGCAATATTTGTTTATGATTTAGTCATACAAACCTTGTTCTTAAGTTATCATTTTCTAATTGAAAAACACATTCCAAACATAAAAGTTCTCATTTTAGTAAGGAAATGTGACAATCTCCCCTTAGAATACTAGCGTGTATTAAAATTGACGCCGGTTAGAGCATATGCAAAATGTAAATTTGATTTCGTATTCAACTTGTCTAGTAATTATTTCAGGTCGAGGCTGTTTCTGCCGGTAACTCATGGACTGGGTCTTCAAGAATGACGCTGTCAAAAGATTCTCGGTAGGTCATAAGTTATGAATATAAATCTTTTATTCGAAAATATCACCCATATATCTTGTATGAAATCTACAATTAATATATATTTCTGTTCTGCGTAGTATACATTTCAATTTAACGTCTTAAAACCATGAACTTGCGCCACACACTTACAACGATGTGTCTCCATCTCCAGGTACAAACTACAGGTGGTCCACTTCGAGACAACCGACGACGCGTTCGTGGAACTGAAGGCTAAGTTTTACAACACGAGCTTCACGAGCGCCTGGACAGGACAGGCCGACCAGGAGATACAAGTCATTACCATCAGCTCAACTGTGAATGCAGAAATACAGGTATGACGTTTGACGTCACGAATTAACAATTTCTGACATACCTAAATTCATTGGCATTAGATTCCCGTTTACTTACGAAGTCATTAAATACTATACCGGTTGTTTTTATGAAAAAACCCATAGACATTCTTTCCACATGAACATGGATGTTTTGCAAGTGATCACTTCCAAGAGTAAATGTCACTGGTAATATTGTAATACTCGAAAAAAAGGCATACTGAAAACTCAACACTCTCTTTCACATGCCCTGTCACCGGCAAACTTTGTTGTTGATTGGGTGTACAGTATCATTAATGTAACGCATGCGCACCTGATCATTTGCAGACTTTGACGTTCGGTGGCTATGGAAACCGGACCAGCGTCAAGGAGGTCCAGACGATTGAAGTGGACGCTCCGGGGGAGTTCAGACTTGGGCTTTTCGGCGTCTACACCAGTGCGTAGGAAAAGTCCCCCTGATTAATTGGTTAAATAATACTTTTTTTAGAAATTTTGGCAATTTAACTACTTTCGTCTTGTATCAAATGTATGCAATAAGATTGGGTTAAAGAAATGACAAAAACTCCCTTCAATCGGTGACAATAAAGTCGAAACCCAACGATGGATTAAAGACAGGAATGACTATAACTCCCTTAAATTTGTGACAAAGAAGTCGAAACCCGACGAAAAATAAAGCATAAGTCAAACTTTAATTCATTTGACATTGTTTTGAAACTTTAAAGTTTAACAGTAGCATGATCGATCATTTTCTTCAAACTCATAATCAGAATAGGACTTCGTGAAGAAGTGTACAGTAATATCCAATAAGGACACTTGAAGATAGCTTTAAATTACAAAATGCTTTTAAATTGCAGAATGAAAACTGACTTCAAATACTCGATATAATTTTTACGTAGAAGCTCTGTTGTAGGTCCACGAAGAACCATTTCGTCTCGGGATGTATTGTTTTCAACACTCTTTAATTTAAGTTTAAATTCAAGCTAATACAGAACATTACAGTTTTGCAACAGGGTATAGAGTTGGCTTTATTGTAAATTAAACTAATGTGACAAGTGTTATAATGAATGAACTTAGATATTTAATTTTGGATTACCCATTCCATTGTCCGAATTCAGCTCAGATCAGCGTGAATGCAGATGCCACCGTTGTCGCGGGTGCCATTAACGCCCTACCTGTATGGGGAGAGGGCGAGGCCGTCACCGTGGAAAGGCAGGTGACCACGCCCCCTTCCTTCGTTATCACCTTCGAGTCGAAAAGAGGTAGGCTTTATTACAGAAGATGATTAAACACATATGAATGTTCATCCCTGCATAGACTGAAATGATGCCACGCACCATTACATTCATGTAAAGCTGGTGTCGGACTGTTTGAACCTAAATCTTTTTCGCAAAAAAAATCAAAATACTACATTCTGAACCAAAGAAATATATCTACATTGTATATAATGCACTTTACCAAGACCAATTGAATAAGCCTCAGATTAAAAATTGGTGTTCCTCGTTAAAACAATTGCTCTTGACACTGGGATTTGGTGAAACATGGTACTACCAATCAGTTGGTAACAAAAATATTTTTCTCACTCTAGCTAAGCAAAGAATTCGTGATCAATTCTTACAGAACTGGAATAGCAGATTACATGATTCAAGCAGAGCAATTTTTTACAGAAACATTGCCACTTTTATATTTCAACCTTACCTAGACATAATAAATATTGCCAAAAATAGAATTAACCTTACACGTATTCGTGTATCATCTCATAGATTACACATTGAGACTGGTAGATGGAAGAAACCCATTGCAACACCAATAAATGAACGCAAATGCAGCATTTGCGATAAATTAGAAGATGAGTTTCACTTTGTTTTAGAATGTAAGATGTATGAAAGTATAAGAAAAGAACTTATTCCCGCTTATTATTACCTCAACCCTAATATGTTCGAGTTTACAGAATTAATCATGACTAATAATACCAAAATGATTAGGAAACTAAGTCTATATCTCACAAGATCAATGGAGTTAAGAAACAATTGTCTGTATCAAGAAAACCAAATTCAATTGTAGTTTGTTTGTTGTTTTTTTTGTTGTTTTTTTTGTTTTTTTTTTGTTTTGTTTTTGTTTTTTAAGGGAAATAGAAATGTATGTTTCTTTATTACGTTAAAAAGTGCTATTTGCTTAAAGGTCTTGGGGAATTTAATTCATTATTTTGTTCATTATGTTGTTAGATATTTTCTTAAGATTACTGTCCTAACAAAATTAACAACATAATGAGAGAGCGTTTATTCACGCAGTGCTTACTTGGCATATTTTACATCATGAATTGAAGGGTGGATGATTTGTCTGTCTAGTTAGGTTACAGTGTATGCTTATTAATCCGGCTATCATGATTGTCGTGTCTTCTCATGAGCTATGCTTTGTTAAGTGATCTCATCATATAACTCATTACACTTTCGTATGTATACTATTATATGCATTGAGGTGTCATGTTTTTGTATATTGGAGTGTATTTAATGGTCATACGACTTCTCTTGAGTTTCGTTTTCGTCAAGAGACCTCATCATATGACTAGTTTTAATTTTGTATGTTCACTGTTACTTGCACTGAGATGATATGGTGTTTGTATATAAAACTTTATTTAATGGTCATATGACTTCTCTTGAGTGTCGACAAGGGATCTCATCATATGACTCAACCATATTGTCATATGCATTGCCACTTCTACTTTTAATCTTATGCCAGGGATAGGATGGCCACCCCCAATACATGACAATACTGCACAAGTGATTCTACAACAACCACAACTTTATCCAACCATATGTCCATGTCTCTTAAAACTAAGCAATTAGGTTCCAAAACTTACTTTACCTGTTATAAATATTGTCCTTTCGAAGTTCTCTATCTATTATCCCTCGACCGTCGATGCTTTGGCTCCAACTCGAATTCCATAAATAAATTATATAGGCATTGTGTGCCATTCTTCCTCTTCCTTTAATGAACTTTATTTCCTCTGGAGCATTATTGTTTTATCACCCCATTGTTACAACAATAATCTTGAGCCTCTTTCTTTTAGTAAACGTAAATTCATAACCCCGTCAGTTGATATTGAAAGCGAAATCACTATTTTTTTTTGCATTTAACGTTTGTTGATAAACACCATGTGCTATCGGTTCTTATACTTTTTACACGAACATGATAATTCACTAAACTACTTCAGGGTTAAAACACGGAGTCAATTTGAAAACCTATTTAACAATCACGGTACCAGTAAAGCACATACCTACTGGTATTAAATATTGTAAATTCTATTTATATAAAATATATGTATATTATTGTTTGATTTGTATGTTAATACTTGATTTATTTTGCCAATATAACATTGATAATATAAATGTTTTCTTTTAAAAAGTATACATGTCCACATTCGTCATTGTTTGTACTATGTATTATACTATGTATTGCCACATGGGTCGAACGACCTTCTGGCTGAAATTCAATAAACTTTGAAACTTTGAAACTTACCTTTCACAAATAGGAAATTCCTATCTTCGCTACGCAACTCAGTAAGGTATCATTTGAAAAAGAGGAGCTGGACTAAATCACATTATTACTTACTTTTGTGATCATTGATATAATTCGAGTTGTCTGGGTCATCTTTCTATTTTTGGTGTGTGTGTGTGTGTGTGTGTGTGTTATCGTTTGTTGTTGTTGTTGTTGTTGTTGTTTTGTGTTTTTGTTGTGCGTGTGTTTTTTTTGTAATTTGTGTTTTTGTGTGTGTGTGTTTTTTTTTTTTGTGAGTGTTTTTTTTATAAACAGGCAAGCGTAAAGCGTTTCCCTTTTTAGATATGAAATGTACTGTACTATGTAGATAACTGTTTTTATTGGAAATCTTCATCGTATGTTTTTTAAGGTTTGGAAATATTAAACATTTAGTGAGAGCCGGTTAACTATTTTAGCTTCTTATAAATTGGTAATTGTTAAACATTGTATTACTAAGACTAAAGTATGCACCTAGATGGAATTTCTGCTCAAATTCACACTTTGAACAGGGGAAGAACATTGTTATATGTAGTTAATACAAGCAGACTGTTTGATACAACATTTAACGAAAGATGTGCTTATTTACATCCAGTTTGAACACAGAAAAGGTTTAGTACAGAAATGCATTTTTATTGGCAATATGACCTTTAAGCATGTCCATTAAAACCAAAAGTTACAAACAATGATAACATTATGTCTGCACCAACGTTAGGTGACTTTCCCCCGTTTGACGTCAGACCTGTTGGTGACGGACCTTTGTTTCCATTTGACGTGTCCGAGACAACCAAAGGATCCCCGGACCTGAATACAGTGTCCCTGTCTCTGGACCACGTTGTCTCACAACCCTTCACTATTGCCGATCTCACAGCTACCAAGGTACGTAGGTCTTCCTATTGGTTGTTTGTTGTTAGAACAGCACGACGACAAAATTACGGCGATGTCCAGCTAATATTTGGTTAAGGAAGGCACATGCTTATGTCCGGATAGAAACACCGGCGCACCGCTGATTAGCTGGAAAACCTCCCCACATGAATGTCCTCGCTCCGACCGGACTCGAACTCACCCTGTAAGGAATTGGGGAGTTACAATTAGGCGTCTCTAACCGCGGACACCTGTGCCAATTCTTACTTCCTCGTACGCAAAATGGAGTTGATGATCATTATTTCGAATTGAATCAATATAACATTCATTGCAGTAACATGTATATAAATGTACTAATTAATGTTATGTTACCTCAAGGTTGTTAACTTGAAAATTGAATCTATACGCCTCTGGACGATTGCACAAAGGAAAAAATAAATGCGGACTACTGAAATGCATGCAACGATTAAAATTCCTCACGTTACGACATTTTTGCAATGGCATTTTGATAAAAATTGTGATATTCAACTATTATATCAACTTTATATATAGATTTGTATATAAATGCCTCTTACACTTTCTGTTGACATTATCGCCCTATTAATACCAGCTTCAAAACGCTAAATAAATCTTTTTGCATATTGGTTATGTTTTTATATAAATAATTGTTTAGACGATTATTTGATGGCTGACACACGAAAGCAAACGGAAAAACTAATGATATGGTAAACAAACATAGCTAGGAACGGTTATCGACGGGATGTTTGAGGCCCGGTGCCCGGCCGTGTTCGAAAGTTCCAATATTGGAAAGGTGTACCAGAACTTTGAGTCTGACGCCGGGACCTTCTCTGGCACAAGGGTCAAGGACACGGAACCTTTCTGTGGCCGGCACGTCCTCAAGAACCCGACGCGTGTCTACAAGAAGCCAAAGGACAACTTGGGAATTGCATTGGCGACATACCCCACGGTAGTTTATATATATATTTATACATCAGTTAATGAATTCCGATCCTATAAAAGCATATTCTTTTAATATTTTGCCTACACCATACCACATGTACTGTCTTACGCTGTCGATTCATTACATTTACCTCAGTCATAGGCTTACACCACTTTTGGCCACAATATACAATACAAAACCAGGTGCTTGTGTTAAAACTAGTTTTATTCATGTATATGTACATGATTAGGGTTGGGTAATACGTTCCAACAATTTTCCTGTCGTTTAAAATTTGACATCAACATGATATTACAAGGGAAATAACTGTTATAACATGTATACAACATGTAGTTATCACAGTCATAATGTAGACTGTGATAAACGAATCTACGATTCTTACAGCTATCCTCATTACCCCTGTCTTGTCAATAATCTTTATCAGGCAACAATTGACATGAACCTGTAAAACATAATAATCCTCATTACCTCTGTATCATCAATAATCTTCACCAGGTCAACAATTGACATAAACCTCTAAAACATAATAATCCTCATTACCTCTGTATCATCAATAATCTTCACCAGGTTAACAATAGACATAAACCTCTAAAACATAATTATCCTCATTACCTCTGTATCATCAATAATCTTCACCAGGTCAACAATAGACATAAACCTCTAAAACATAATAATCTTCATTACCTCTGTATCATCAATAATCTTCACCAGGTCAACAATAGACATAAACCTCTAAAACATAATAATCTTCATTACCTCTGTATCATCAATAATCTTCACTACGTCAACAGAGACATAAACCTCTAAAACATAATTATCCTCATCACCTCTGTATCATCAATAATCTTCACCAGGTCAACAATAGACATAAACCTCTAAAACATAATAATCCTCATTACCTCTGCCTTATTAAGAATCTTGATATTCATAGCCGTGCGGCTGTTCCATGGGGTACATGTGAGAACAACGTACACTAACTGCGTAGGAGGATAACATCATTCATCAAAATATTTATTTAAATAATTCTTCGACATTTGGTTGCAGCTGTGTTTTGCCTACAAAGGACTGTTTAGCAGCGCAGTTCTCTTGAGGGTTTCATTGAAGCAAGCATCGGACGGCACAACTATCCAGCGAAGTGTCTGGCACCCGTTCGCTTTCCGAGTAGATTCTGATGTCGAGTAAGTTTTTTTTCTCATTAACGTTTGTCAAAATAAACTCCTTTCTTGAAATACGGAAATAATGAAATACTAATCCAGTAATAAGCAGTATCAATTTGGCATTTAATAAATAGAAATTTGGGATAATTTCCGTAATCTTGTGTATAAGTGTCGAACCTTTTGTATTTTACATGCTTTTCCACCAAAACAGTAATACATTTCAAACTCAAGCGGCTCAAAGTGTAGATCCAGTAAATAAAAAGAGTTAAATGTACATAGTCATAAGGCTTATTTAACTTATAAATGTAGGTTTTTTAAATGCAATATCTAATAGAAATATACTTATTTCTACCACAGTTTTCCAAAACACACCCACAGAACGCATTTCGACCATTTTCTAACACAATTTTTGAAAATGGAAAGGCAGTTTTTTTATTAAAGTTAAGTAAAACGAGTCATGGCCAGATGTGTGTGTTAACTTAGTCTAAGTTTTATTTTAACGACATTTATTTCTTATATTTCATGACCTTGCTGTTTGTTTTCCAGATCGGATACCTGGTACTACACGTGTATGGATATTGGAACGATTGTCAGCAATCGCTTCCCCTCGGACAGTGAATTCCGATTAGACGAGTTCGGGGTTTTCCAGCAGACCTCGGAGAGCGACTGTTACGTTGATGCCTTCTTTGTTGGCCGTGCCAATACCACTACCGACTCGGGTAATTTTATAATTATTATTGCAGTCCATTGGCCGAATTCGCTATTGAATGAAAATACGTAATGTTAGTTGGCGTTATCGAGAATTTTAAATAGCACGCTTGTAAATCTTAGATAATATGCCAGGTTTAAGGCGGAGTTTTTTATTGTGAACTCTTGGAGAAAAAGACTCTAAGTCACTCTCGATATTTTTAAATACATTCTTTTGTATTGTAGAAATTAAATTATTTTTAAAAATAGCTGCTACCCTGCTTCAAGTGCTAATATTTTCCTGTGGCAGTTATACATTTTTTGTGTAAAACCTATTTAATTCTAGAGCACTAAATGAATTTGTATGTTATTACAAACAAGCAACAATTTCTTAATTAATTTAACTTCAAGCCTTAGTTAACCAAGAGCTAACTTTTAACATAGCCAAATCTTTGTTTCCTACATTCTACAGTGCCTTTGGCAATCATTATATTTTCCGTTAAATCAGCGCAAAAGATAGACTATATTATTTTACGAATTTCAGAGTACAATCTGTTAAGACGAAGGCCAGCGAGGCCGAATGGGTTCCTCATCAACAGCGCTTCTGTTACCAGCGCCACCGCCGACCAGTATGATGTCACTCTCCGCCCGTACGACTGTGGCAATGAAATGCCGCTCTTCGAACTAGGAAATGGGCAGGTAATATCAAAGAGAGGTCTGCAAATCAAATGGTGGAAATAAATAAATAATTTTTTACATAATGACTCCTGATTAGTTATATTTGGTTTTGCTGTATCAGTAACGTCATTGCCGTATACAAAATAATTATTTAAAAGTATGATTCAGAAATTTTTTAAGAAAACGTGAAACTAGGGAACAACGTTATACCTGATTATTATCAAATACCCTGTATTTCTGTTAATCAGGGCCGATTGTTTGATAAAATGGAAAGCCTATACTGACATTTGCGATATTGTGTTGCCTTAACTGCTAATAATCGAAGAAGTACAAGACTGATAGCGGCCGAATAGCACTACATAACATTACAGAGTATAATGATTTATTATATCAGTATGCATGTTTAATTCTGATAGTTCTGTCTTAATACGTGCAACCTTGTATCCATCCGCAGGTGTTGAGAGGCCGTGTGTCAAGCCCAAGCACTAGCGCCACTATGGCCCTGTCCAATGGTAATGCCCTGACCTTGACCGTCTCAAGGTCACAGGCCGCCTCCCCACCCGTCGTCGGTAATATTGACGTAACGTACAAGGGCGTCACAAAGCAAAGTACGTTGATCAACAAGTTTAATGTATTATAGCTAAATCAACGCATTATATACTTAGCCTATGTGTATCAATACTCTATGTCACGAACATTAACAATAACAATCGTGTCCATATTGCGAACAATGTAGTTTCAGGTAGATAACTAAAATATGGACAAATTCTAAGTGTAGCATGGCAAGGTTTAACATTTTACTAATATACATATATGTACCTCTCATTTTGTCTTAGATCTGAATGATAACACGTGTATATGCACTTCTCCTTTCCTCTAACATCCGGATGTAACAATGTTAATATGTATCTATCCTTTTCTCTCACATCCGGATGTGAACATGTTTATATGTACCTCTCCTTTGCTCTCACATCCGGATGTGAACATGTTTATATGAACCTCTCCTATTCTCTTGTCTCTTCCATCGGGATGTTAACATATGCTTATGTACCTCTCTTTTTGTCTCAAATCCGGGTGTGAACATGTTTATATGTCCCTCCCATACCCTTCACATCCGGATGTGAACATGTTTATATGTACCTCTCCTTTCCTCTCACAACCGGATGTGAACATGTTTATATGTCTCTCCCATACCCTTCACATCCGGATGTGAACATGTTTATATGTACCTCTTCTTTCCTCTCACAACAGGATGTGAACATGTTTATGTGTGCCTCTCCTTTTCTCTCACATCCGGAAGTTAACATGTTTATTTGTACCTCTCCTTTTCTCTCACATCCAGATGTGAACATGTTAATGTTTACCCCTCCTTTCCTCTTACATGCGGATGGGAACATGTTTATATGTACCTCTCCTTTCCTCTCACATCCGGATGTGAACATGTGTATATGTCTCTCCCATACCCTTCACATCCGGATGTGAACATGTTAATATGAACCTCTTCTTTCCTCTCACAACAGGATGTGAACATGTTTATATGTGCCTCTCCTTTTCTCTCACATCCGAAAGTTAACATGTTTATATGTACCCCTCCTTTCCTCTTACATGCGGATGGGAACAAGTTTATATGTACCTCTCCTTTCCTCTCACATCCGGATGTGAACATGTTTATATGTACCTCTCCTTTCCTCTCACATCCGGATGTGAACATGTTTATTTGTACCTCACATTTCCTCTCACAACCGGATGTGAACATGTTTTATGTACCTCTCATTTCCTCTCACAACCGGATGTGAACATGTTTATATGTACCTCTCATTTCCTCACACAACCGGATGTGAACATGTTTATATGTACCTCTCCTTTCCTCTCACATCCGGATGTGAACATGTTTATTTGTACCTCACATTTCCTCTCACAACCGGATGTGAACATGTTTATATGTACCTCTTCTTTCCTCTCACAACCGGATGTGAACATGTTTTATGTACCTCTCATTTCCTCTCACAATTGGATGTGAACATGTTTTATGTACCTCTCATTTCCTCACACAACCGGATGTGAACATGTTTATATGTTCCTCTCCTTTTCTCTCACATCCGGATGTGAACATGTTAATATGTACCTCTCCTTTTCTCTCACATCCGGAAGTGAACATGTTTATATGTACCTCTCCTTTCCTCTCACATCCGGATGTGAACATGTTTATATGAACCTCTTCTTTCCTCTTACAACAGGATATGAACATGTTTATGTGTGCCTCTCCTTTTCTCTCACATCCGGAAGTTAACATGTTTATATGTACCTCTCCTTTTCTCTCACATCCAGATGTGAACATGTTAATGTTTACCCCTCCTTTCCTCTTACATGCGGATGGGAACATGTTTATATGTACCTCACATTTCCTCTCACAACCGGATGTGAACATGTTTATATGTACCTCTCCTTTCCTCTCACATCCGGATGTGAACATGTTTTATGTACCTCTCATTTCCTCTCACAACCGGATGTGAACATGTTTTATGTACCTCTCATTTCCTCACACAACCGGATGTGAACATGTTTATATGTTCCTCTCCTTTTCTCTCACATCCGGATGTGAACATGTTAATATGTACCTCTCCTTTTCTCTCACATCCGGAAGTGAACATGTTTATATGTACCTCTCCTTTCCTCTCACATCCGGATGTGAACATGATTATATGTACCTCTCCTTTCCTCTCACATCCGGATGTGAACAAGTTTATATGTACCTCTCCTTTCCTCTCACATCCGGATGTGAACATGTTTATATGTACCTCTCATTGTCTCTCACATCCAGATGTGAACATGTTAATATAAACCTCTCCTTCTCTCTTTTCTCTTCCATCGGGATGTTAACATATGCTTATGTACCTCTCTGTTTGTCTCAAATCCGGTTGTGAACATGTTTATGTGCACCTCACTTTTTGTATGACATCCGGATTTGAACATTTTTATATGCACCTCACTTTTTGTATGACATCCGGATTTGAACATGTTTATATGTAGCTCTCCTTTTGTCTCACATCGGGATGTTAACATGGTTTATGCACCTCTCCTTTCGTCTCACTTCCGGATGTTAACATGTTTGCATGTAGCTCTCCTATTGTCTCACATTGGGACGTTAACATGTTTTAATGTACCTCTCGTGTTCTCTCACATTCGGATGTTAACATGTTATTTTAATGTACCTCTCTTTATGTCTGACGTCCGGATGTGAACATGTTTATATATACCTCTCATTTTCTAAGTATACGTACCTCTTATCTGGTCTCAGTTCTAAATGCTTACCTGTGTATAGGTACTTCTCCTTTGGTCTCAGATCCGAATGTTTACATGTGTATACGAACCTCTCCGTTTGCCTGAATGTACATGTTTATATATACATTTCCGTTTATTTCAGATCTGAATGTTTCACTTGAAGCCACCGAGTTCAAGCACGCTCTCGAAGCGTTGGCTGGCATCGGTAAACTAAGCATCACAAAGACGGGCGACTGTGCCAACTTTAATCTCGATGTCACTTTTCTTACATTGCCCGGCGACCTGCCGGAAATGACCGTAAGTCTCTTTTAATGTAATGCTGATTTACATATACAGGGTCAGAGAAGATACTACGTAATTTTGAAGAAGTAAAAATTAGTTGAAATAACTAATTTAATATGCCAACTTACACTGTTTTGTTTAGAACGAAATAAATGTGTGTGAACGTTTGTGTTAATGTAATTTTTTGTCTTTGTATAAATTTATGTCAGTGTTTGTGTGTGCGCGTTTTTGCTTTGAATGTGTGTACATTTGTGCGGGAATGCACGTGTGCGTCTACGTAATGCGCTGCAGTATTGATGGTGGATTTAAAGATAATAAAATCACACTATGGTGGGTTTGATAAAAAAATCTCGACTAAAATATAACGTGTTAAAGATAAGTTGACCTTTCATTCAGGTACATCTTCGTCCGTACAGGTTTATTGATTATTTCATACGACGTGAACACCTGTTTTCATAAACACACGAGCAGTTTCGCCGCCGGCATTTTAACAATTTACGTTTCTGTTTACCGTCCCTTACATTTTACATTTTAAGTCATAATATGTTAGTGCTTTCATCGTTAATCTGTTCCATGTACACATTCCATAGGGGTCGGATTTTTTTTAAAATTAAAAAACAATTTTCAGGTACTCGTCATTTAAGTTCATCCCGCTATGAAATTCAATGTAAGCACGTTGAACCAAATGTTTATTAAATGAGATATATACATCCTTGACATTCAACAAATATTTTCCAAAAGTATGACTTTTTGCCCTGCCATATGATCACCGTCATCATGTTGAAAACAATTTAAATATCATGCACACAAAACTAACAATCAAATCTGTTTTCGTGAAAGCACAACCATGTCTCTGTTAACAGTTGTACGCCGGCAGTCTGTCTGGGATCAACGCGGCCGGAAGTATCAGCACGAGCGTCAATGGCGGCCTGTTCTATGAACCCCTGATGGGAGACATGTTGTCCACGGAACACGCCACACCTCAGGTTCGAGTCTTCATCAACGGCATTCCCACGAAGTGTACCGGCGACTGTTCCTTTAGCTGGCAGAGCTCCGCCACACCTACCGTCACGGCTGTGTCCCCGACATCCGGTAGGGGCGCTTTAGTATTAGACCTGAGGGAATTATGAGTTCATTACAATCTATGTATGTTTTGCGAGTTGTCTGTCCGCACAGTTTAGTGCATTGACCATTTAAATGTAATATCTGTGTATACTTTATAATATAACGGGCTATCGATCTTTAATTTTAAATGCAATAACACAATCAATGTGAAATAATTACATGTTTACTATGTTATGCAATTCACACAGTGCATTTCGAATAGAAATTACTCCCCGTCAAACCAATCCTAAAAATACGTCATTCAATATTTTATAAATCACAAATGACATTTTGTTGCAAAGTATGATGTAATGCATGCATTTCAGGGGCGGGCCTAGTATTTAAAAAAATGTAAGTTATGTGTTGAGAATGTGTTAAAATGTCAATATATTTAATTCATTGTTTCTGGAATGCGAGATGCGTTTCGACCAATATATAGAATTCTTTTTAGCGAGTTTATAAAAATGATTTTTAAAGATTAAAGATATATAGATATATAATTTATATATGTTATATATTAGAGTAAAGCTAACGCCGGATGCGCCCCACCCTATCTTTATCTTATTTTTATCGCAAACTTTAAACACGCAAGAATACTTAACTAGGCGTTTAAATACCATTATGGTCGATGTAAATGTACAAATACATGTCGAGGCAATCTTCGTTCATCTCAGGACTTTACGTTTTCAACACTGAGAATATTTCAGCATTCAAGATATCCAAGTTCTGTTAATTTGTTTCAAATGTTTGGCATTTCAATTATCGTAAGATTAATATAATAATTCTAATCCAGAATCCAGAAAAAAGGCCGCATGAGTCTTTAAATTTCACACTGCGTGTCGTTTCTTTGATGGTTGTATACTGTTTTTGAAATTTATGTACACGGCGTTTACATGACATCGCCATAGGAAAGGGAAACAATTTTTTTTTATGTACACGAATGTGACAATTAATACTGATATCTGTTTTCGAGTTGATTGAACCACGATTTGAGTATATACGTCACCACACAAGGATGGGAGATGGTGTGGCATATTGATAAAAATGATTGATTGAAATCAATATATACAGCCTTTGATGTGCGTGTAAATGTTGCATAGCACATTGACAACGGGCATGGAGATTTTAACTCTACTGTCTAGATGGACCACAGCAGGCATCACGTTCCATAGCGTTATTGGTCTGGCACCATTGTAACTTCAGATTAATAAAAATGAATCTGTTTAAGATTTCATGAAGCAACTTTATAGGAACAAATCGCCACTTTGTATTCCAGGTACCTCAGCGTTAAACACGGCCATCACTATAACCGGAAGTGGGTTCAGTACCACGGCCGCCAACAATGCTGTAACAATCGGAGGCGTGGATTGTTCCGTAACCACGGCGACCGCTTCCAGTCTTGTGTGCAGTGTGGGCAATGGTCCTGTAGGTGCCCACAAGGTAGACGTGAACGTTGCCGGTAAAGGTCTGGCAACACATCCTGGCGGAGATGTGACGTTCTCCTATACAGCCGACATTACGTCCATCTCACCCACAACCGGAAGTCTCGGAGGTAACTGGTATTAATTCATTAGTAATAATAAAACTAATGATGATGATGATGATGATGATGATGATGATGATGATGATGATGATGATAATGATGATGATGGTGGTGGTGGTGGTGATGATGATGATGATGATGATGATGATGATATGATGATGATGATGATGATGATGATGATGATGATGATGATGATGATGATGATGATGAAGATAATAATAATAATAATAATAATAATAATAATAATAATAATAATAATAATAAGATAAACAAGAGATAAACTAATATGTATATCACCTTCATGTCACCTTCTCTATAAAAATATATTGAAATATTTAAATATATAATATAATAAATATATAAAAATACATTGTTATTTTAACTTCTAAAATTGTATATTTATTGACGATGGTTGGCCTGTATATGAATTTCCTTTAAACATCTCGCAATATCAAACCTTATTACACTACACTGTATACAACCAATGTATAAACATCTCCATGAACTCTCCAGGCGGACCTCTGACGATCACCGGTTACGGATTCAAGTCCGGCGCCATGGTGACCATTAACTCAGCCGTCTGTGTCATCGTGTCTATTAACCCATCACAAATCGTCTGCAACGTGCCCCCAGCTGTAGGTGACCATTTTATCTAACTTGTGTAGTATATATTTGAATACTCCTGTAGCCGTACTGAATGTTGCTGTCGATTTTTAGGAGCTTGTTGTAGCAAACAAATGGAATGAATGTATATTTATGTACTCATTCTGTAAAACTGTCAAGCGCCTGGTGATCTTGCCCGTAAAGTGTAAATTCTCAATGTGTGCTGTTTGCTTAGCGTATGCATTGCAGTGACACATGCATAATCGACATTAAGGCGGAGTCCATCCATTTTGTGGAAGAAAGCCCCAAAACAAACTTAGTGATAGAAACACACGCAGGTCAGTTGGAATATCTTATGAAGTGAAAGTTTGTTCATCAGGGGCCCGTTTCATTAACAAGTCGCATCGCAATTTACGAAAATCGCAGGTCGCAAAATCCAACGTCCAAATTGCGATTATTTAAACCAAGCGTTTCATCAAAACAATCGCAATTTTCATTTAGCGATTTTAACATTCGACAGTAAAAATTAGAGCACAGTCTGAAAAATGACGTCATTTACAATGACGTCATTAACACGCACACAAAGTCTCGCGCTAATTGTCATCTGTAAAAACTGTCAAACGATCATTATTAAACAATGGCGAGCGAAGATCGCGGTCCGCAATGGACACAGAGAGAGTTAGAAGAACTACTGGCATTCGCAGAGGAAAACATTTGTGAGATAAACGGAAAGTTTGATAGTAAAAGAAACTCTGCATCAAAAAGCAGAGTATGGGAGGAGGCGGCGTCAGTGTAAGTAGTCTATATTTTATATTAAAACGGACATTGAACTTAATCATGACATGGTTCAAGTTTGTATCAATGAATGAATTATCTTTTTATATAAATAATGAGCTTGCTTAAGTTTAGTAAGTGCGTAGCGGTTTAGAAAATAAGTTGTACGTTTTTATATTAAGCTCTAAATATAAAATATCGTATTATAATTACTAGCACCCTGTAGGCCCTATTATCGACGCATCTCTGTTATCGACGTATTCCAAATTTTTGCAACATGCAAATCATCATAGAATGGCTCTTACCTACATTTATAAAATTAGTTGATTTCATGTATAATTTTGGGGTTAAGAGGTTACTTGTCATTTACAAAATAAAAGTTTATATGTTGTTATTGTAATGCATACACATCATAAAAAAATCAAACAAGTACAACGATAATACGGTGGTCCATCTTACATGCATATCTATTTCCGTTAAATTCAGCTGAGAAAGTTAAATAATCTTCTATGATTGTTCATATGTGCTGAATGGTTCAATGAATAAGCTAAGGATTTACGTGCAAGTTGTAAATTAATTTTAACCATGTGATACGCCAATTCATTGCGAACTGTCTATCAATATAATACGATAGTTTTTGGAGAAATCACCTCACCAAACCATTTATTGTAATCTTCTTGTTTAAGTTACAATTTTTCTACACCAGGGTCAACAGTGTTGGGGGCTTTAACAGAAGCTCCGGTGACGCTATGAAAAAATGGGCAGACTGGAAAGTAAGTTGAGAATGGTTTATTTTGCATATTTATTACTTAACATCTGTTACTTTCTTCTTTTTAATCGTTGTAATCCAACTATGGTTGATTTAGTACCACACTTGTACTATCTCGCCATATATCTAGCTTTTATGGCGACGTGGTAGTGTCGGACTGCCATGCGAGGGGTCCCCAGTTCAATCCTTGGTTCAGGCGTGGGGTTTTCAGAACCCTTGTTAAATCGTGTCATAAATAAAGGTTTAAAAATGTTTATATAAATTAGATATATTAAATTAGTTTATACCTAATTAGAGTTTGTGGCATAGTCGTTCAAATATTATTGATGATCAAGTACCTGTTTACGCCACTAAGTACAAGCTTCAAACATCGAACAATAATATTATTATTAATGTTAACAAGAACAAGTAAGAAACATTTGTGTCTTAAAGCCGTCTCAAAGGTGGTACCGACAGTTTGGATAAATCTTCTTTTCTCCAAGTATTTTTTTTCTGGATAAATTATGTGGATATTGATGATAATGACCATATACCCCTTTGGCCTTAACAGGTGGACGTTATTGTTACATGTCTTTGATAGATCTATGGCAAACTGTCGGATACCAACCTTAAGATTCTATTTTTTTTTTTAGGAAGTTCTAAAGTGCATGTTGTTTATGTCAATGGTAAGAATGACTATTTTAATTACAGAGTAGGACTAGAGCAAAGGCTCAGAGACGCAACAAGTTCTTGAGCGGAACTGGGAATGGAGAAGTTCCAAAGAAACTAATTTTGAATGATTTAGAGGAGAAGGTAATATTCCTGTCATAGGGAGTGTCTGTCAATATTGATTTAAAGTAACTTGAACCCAATATTTTGGCATAATAAAAATAATAATAATAAATGAAATAGGGTATATGTTGTTTTATATGGGCATTTACATTTTCTTTTAAACCACTATAAGCAATTATCAAAAAAAAATAAATGCAAAAATAAATTTTACAGTGATCATTTAAATTCAAATTCAATTTAAAGTATAGATTTTAACTAGAGTTATACATACATGTACTGGCGTTTAATTTTTAAGCTGCTGTCTCTGATGCCCAGAGTAAAGATTCATGGCCTGTCTTCTGGCATTGATACAGAGGCACCATGTAAGTATAAATCACACACACAGCCCACACACAGTCACACACACATATGCTTTGCTTTAGTTTTAATAATTTAAAACTCTTAATTTATTTTGACATTTGCATCTCATATATACCTCCATAAAACATACCTGTATAAATAACTCGTTTAAGTACCTGATCAGGAAACTATATTATTTTATTTTTCATTGTAGATGATTTTGATCTAAGGCATAGTTGCAATTATAAATAGTAATATAATTATCAATAATCAGTTTATTGATTATGTAATACATGTTAAACATTACTTTTCTTCTTTATGCTGTTCCACAAATAGTACTAGAGAAACAAACAATGAGCCAAGACTGCCAAGCAGAAAAACTTGTGGAAAATGAGGATGGTGCACAGCAAACATCTTCAAAGAGGAAAAGAAAAAATGGTACTAAGGAATGCAGTTTATATTGACCAAAAAGGTGTATACACAATTTGTGTATATACATAAACTTTATTTCTAAAGTATATGAATCTTCTAAATAAGATCAAGCTAATAACAATAGTTCAAACACAATAGAACAAGTTACAACCAGTTACCATTACCTCATTACTCTATTTAAACCATAGTGACATAACTTACAAGTTTGTAAGCTTTAAACAATACCTACTGGATTATTTACCGGTCAAGACATGTTGTTTAAGAATATTATAAATAAACAAGGTATTTAGCCTTTCATCATGAGTACTTGAGTCTAAGTCAATGTGAATGGCCGAATACTGGTATGGTATGCCACCAACATAGATTGCCTTTGTTCAAACACCTATAATTGGGCCTGAGAAAAAAATCATGTAAGTTTAAGGTATTGACATCAATATATTTTCATGTATTATCCTTATTTGCAGTATAAAGAGTGTAGCACACAAATGAGGACAATTACTGTGTTTGTACTTACTGAATGTTGTCAAGATTGTTGTTTATACTCCTGACAAATTCATGGACAATCCTGCAGACACTTGTCCTACTCACCCCATGAGTATCAGCTATTTCAGAATAGAAGGCTCCTTTCGCCAAGAACCTTAAGCTGACAAGTACCTATATGTATAAAAGCAGAAACAAATTTCTATAAAGGAAATTCGATGTTAACAAAAACAAATGAGTTCTAGCATAATGGACTACCTAGTAGTGTAGATAACATTTAGTTATATGACAATCGAAGCTTATCCATTTCAACTTTAAGTTCCTCATCCTGCTGAATCATCGATGTTTACACTAGCTGTAATACACGGATATAGCAGTTGCAGGAATATAATTAACCTGACCGCTGACCACATACATGTACTTTACTAGGTAAGTGTTTATCAAACTTGTCTTTCTATAACTTTTATAACTACGGTAATCCGCAGATCAAATCCAATTTTCACGTTGAATCAGATAAATCGTGGGATGATCCGTTAAACGTGTGCATAAATCCATAATAATTATGATCCATGTAAGCAAATGATCGTTGTCTTTCCTTTGAATCAATACTTGTTGCACAGAAATAATGTTTACGATTGTCAAGCTAGTTGGGTAAACACCGGAAATGAACAAAGCGGAAATGACATTGAAGGGACTAGTATAAAGCAGGGACCCATATGATGTGGTACACCGTTTTTAGTTGATACAGTAGAGATAGGCGATTACGACAAATAAATGTTAAATCCTCACCTGTGTTTCGGGTGAAATAGAATTTCCACCCCGATTCTGCTTATAAAGGTCTCTCCCAACTAGACCAATAATGGTTTCCGCCATCTCTCGGGAAACACGATAATTAGCAGAAAATTCCAAATCCCGAATGGCAGAAAAAAGTGTGCGAGGTCGAAATACCCTTTGGAGAGCTCGTCTTCGTCGACGGAACGCAATAACAAGCGGCATTATTTCTGCCATTGTTCATTTGCTTACAATTTGCGTCTAGTTTAACGCGGACGCAAGTTTTGACGTCATAAATCGCAAAAACAGGTGCTTTTGCGATTTGCGATATTTATTGAAACGCAAATTGCAATAAATTTTTACATTGCGATAAACACCCTAAAAATTGCGATGCGACTTGTTAATGAAACGGGCCCCAGATCGGGACTCGAGCCCACGCTCTGTTAAAAGCCGACTCGTCAGGGGTGTCGCAAGTCAGCGATGCTTCCTATTCGACCACGTGTACTCCGCCTGTCTGGTATCTTGCAATTATCTATTAAGCTTTCTGTCTGACCGCAAGAGATTTCACAAGGATAAAACACATCTATAACAGACTATTGATTTGATAACTGGAAAGTAATTGAAGTTGCCTGCTTGTACATTTGGCGTACATATACTTGTAGTTTGAGAGCGATATACATAATCACGTAGGTTGTTGTATTCAATTTCTTTATCGATTTTCACGTAAGATAAATTGTACCATCAGTCTATGTCTCATGCAACTCACAATCCCATGAAAGTAACCACTGTACAAATGAACCACAGTTAAAAATTAAATCCGCGTGTGAAGCTTAAATTATTTATAATTTCTTCATTGTCGATGAAGGCGAATGGTTTTGTTTACCCTCGCCTTTCAACCGTTGCTGAATGCACCAACTTACCAAATAATATATAAATTAATTTATTTTTAATATGACTAGATGTAAGGGTGATACTGTCTTACATTTGTAGAACTCCGATGGAACCCATGACGTTATCGTCCAACAAGGGGCAACAACTCTGACCTATTCAAGCTATGTGTATGGCAGCTCCCTCACAGCAACCATCTCTAGTGTCATCCCGTCCACTATCGGTGTGACAGGTACTTAAAAGCTTACAATATCTACGCTTTCAAGGGAAATTAGTGATTAGTAATTATAAAACACAAAGTTTATGTTTGTAACTTATATAAGTTTTCGTGTATCGTTCTTATTATTCATAATATAGTTTGATGTTGTTCATTTTGAATAATTATTGATATAATGTGTTCATGGTACATGAGTTTTGTCGGAAAATATTCAAAGTTTCCCTGGCAAGTCAAATTGAAATATAATCAAACGAAACAGAATGTCTCCGAATCCATATTTCAGCTTTATATATATATATATATATATACATGTATATATACACACACATTGTCTCTAAACATGTATCCAGGCGCCACTATCACGATCTCCGGGTCGTCGTTCGGCTCCAGTGGCTCCGTCTACCTCGACACCTATGAGATGACGGTGACGTCATGGACTGACACCGAGGTCGTCATAGTTACTGAGTCCATGGTGGCGGGAGAGTTAGAGCTGAAGGTGGAGACAGGCAGCGGATATGCCGTCAGCAGGTAAGTTGAGGAAAACACGTTGATAAATTAATTTAAAATGTAATATATGCGCAATAAGCAAGTAATTAATTATATTAAACTTAATTGCAGTGATTGCCCTTAGATGGGTTTTTTCCTTCAATAATAACTATATGAATGGAGATCGTGAAGGGCAACTTGTACGTGACATTGGAAGTTGTTGTTATTTAACTAATTTTATTATTGATTTTTTTTCTGACGATTTGTTTTGAATTACAATCCATGTCATTTTTAGTTTGTTCTAAAAGTATTATCCGCACCCCACTCCACACCATAAGAAACCTTCCCACCACATGTGTCCACAGCAGGCCATATCTTTTTTCGCCCGTTTTGCTTAAACCGTAAGGTTAGACTTCACACTATACGTGAACATGTCATAACCGGTATATGCTTTCTCCCCCTTCCACATGCCAGCGGATCCCTGCCAACCGTTACTGTGGACCTGTCAGTGTCCAACATCTATCCCCTACACGGTTCCATTCTGGGCGGCACCAGGCTCACCGTCACAGGCTCTGGATTTGGCACCAACGCTTCTGAAGTGGCCGTAAAAATCGGACAGGTGCCCTGTGACGTCAAGAGTATAACCAACACACGGATGGTTTGTCAGATTGCCAACGCTGGACGGGTGCACAGAGTCACTAACATGGGCGTCGATCCAAGTAAGTTGAACTTATTTAAAGGGAACGTGTGTGATATCCATTAAATGTGGTATCCGACAGTTTGCCCATAGCAAATTTATGTAACAATATCTATCTTTAATATTGGGGAATTTGGACATATTTTATACATTAAACTAAACATTAGTCTTAAAGAGAATTTTGCATACAAACTATATTGTTAGACAGTACTAACTGCTAAAAAAACACTCTAAATGATCATTATTTCCAACTCCATAAAAGCGCGATAGTGGTCTCTGCTAAAAATAGATATCGACGTCAGAGCGGATTACCCAGATGGCTGTATAGTGTAATCACAAAAGTAAATGGTCAAGTGGTTTTCTAAGTTTAAAAATAGCTTTCTCTGCAACGAGGCACGGATAGAAAACACATGTTTGCTGGGTACGAGTGGTGATTTTTGTTTGACTGTCCCTAGTGATCTAGGGCATTAATGAACAACATTTTGCAGGCCTTTTTCAGGTAACAATGACTAATATTATTTGAGAACAATATTTAGTTCAAACTATAGGTTAACACCTTTAATTTTGTTTATTCTGCTTGTTATTGCTCTTTATAAAGAAAAAAATAATTGTCACGTTATGAAATACATTTGTAAATGAGAAGACGTTTAATAATTTCATCGTCAGCATTCTTATTTAACTATTCAGCATTTTGCTTTTAAAATAGCGGTTTGCCATACTGTACATTTGGACACGTTTGCTGTTCGAATGACATTGTCATAATATATTTGTCCGTTCGTTCTTTTATTTCATAAATAGTTTTATGGATATATTAAGTGAATTCAGATCTTTGATTCAAGTGAACTGTTCCTATTTTCAGCCTTTGGTGTCTACTACGCGTTTGATCAACCGAACCTTGAAGTGATGGTTGGCGAGACGGTAGAGTGGGAGTGGTCAACGTCCCAGTTTGTGAATGACGTCGCCCACTCCATAATAGAGGTAGAGAGTCCGAGCTCAACCACGCCAAAAGTGGGCGGGATTAACAGCGGTACGCCCACAAGACAAGGTCAGTGTTCGCAGTGAATGATCATATATTGAAATTTCTATAGGTGTGATTTCCCATTAATATGCAAATTCCCTCAAAAATCTAGTTAGCTGGTTAAACAAAGAAAAGACCAATTGACCAATAATTCGCTTTGGAAGGAATATTTGCAGTGGAATAGATGTGCTTTTCTACGTGATGCTTCTCTATCAGAGTAAAGTTATCCATGGTTTGATCAATTTCGCAAATAGTGTGTGCAGGACTTTATACATTGCTTCTTAATGTTGGAAATTGCCATGAACAAAATAAAGTGAATGCATTTGTTCTTAAAATTCTTTATTTTGTCAATAATTTTGATGCGTAATATTTATATCCAAAATTGTACAGTTAACTTACTTGAATTTTTTTATAAAAAAAAAAATGTTTTTACGACTAATAGGTTCATACCAGTATCAGTTTACGGATCTTGGAACGTACTATGTTTGGAGCGGTTTCGTGGACACCCATGGCGTTAAGAACTACTACGGCACGATTACTGTAGTGCAACAGTCATCCTACTTGGAGCAAATATCTGTCAAACTAGCTGGAACAGAGGCTGTCTACAATATTGGAGGTTAAGTCTTTAAGCTATATTCATTTTTAGTAAAAGTAAAATGTGTACTTTTAACTGCCCCAAAAGTGTCTGGAGAGCATATAGCTGTCGCTCTTTATTATCCCCGATGGGTAGGGGGATATATCTGCCGCTTTGATCCTCAGTCCGTCTTTTCGTCAGTTCGTCAGTTCGTCTTTACGTCCTTTCGTACTACCGTCCATCCTTCTATCATTGCTTCCGTTTTATTGTCCGGAGATTAACCGTGTGAGTTATTGACGTCAGTTTTTTGTCGGATGGATCTTGATGAGTACAAGTACAGAACACAAGAACAGTAACTATACCTTAGTTCAACGTTGAGTAATATCCCTTTGTTTATTTTTTGTCCGCAAAATAACTTAAATACTACTGGATGGATTCACTTCAAACTTTGGTCTAGGGCACAAGGACCATAAGTCTACCTGCGTTAATTTAATGTTTATATCCATTAGTTTAAAACATTTAAGATTTAGCTCTTAATAAGACCATAGATACAAGTCTCAATTTTAATAGTTTTTGACAGGCTGGTATTCCTTTGTTCAAAATAGATGAGCATTGCACGTTTCTATCGGTTCCTAGGCAACACATTGAGACCTGGGCAGTAAATAAATACTAATAAAGCTTTAAGAACATTCACAAAAACCTTTTTTTCGAACGTAGTTACACAACTGGAAAAAACAGACCTTTTTACCAGTAAAATGTCAGTTTATAAGTACGATAATATGATAAGGTACTATGAGCACTCCAACACATATTCATACCGACATCTTTACGGCACTTTGAACACATTTTTCTGTTCTGTCCTTGACTATCTGTTTATATATGTTTTGTTATTTTATTGTATGGTTGTTTTCCTGTAATCCTGTCTGTGATTGAATATATATATTTACATATTATTTGGCAGGTTCTTCGGATCCTGTTGACAGTTCCAGCTGCCAGGCTGTGGTCGAGCCTAAATCCGGCTGCACCGACCCTCTCCCTACTGGCGGTGATTCGGCCAAGTTCAACTTTGTCTTCCACACTTGCTCCACCCCGATCATCACCAGAATCAGTGCCACCAATGGGACAGCTGCCACCGCCATCACTCTCACTGGAGAAGGACTGTCCGGCACAAACTGTCAGAATGAGATCACTATCGGGGACTATTCTTGTGACGCCACCTCCAGCAGCAGCAGCAGTGTTACCTGCAGGGTGGCCAGGTCGGGAGAACCAGAAGTTGGCGTGAGACACCCATTTAATGTCCGGGTTGGTAATCGTGGCTTTGCCCTGATTCAGATCCCTGCTCGAGAAGACAAAAGTTTCGCTCTGATACCTGTAATTGACAGCATTGAACCAACGTCAGGATCGATGGCGGGAGGGAATACAATTACAATCTCAGGATTCGGGTTTGAATCGCCATTAGTCGACGTTGGAGGATATCCATGTGAAATTGTTTCAAGCTCTTACACGGAGATTCGATGTAACACGCCTCCCTCTACTTCCCAGTCGGCTGCAGAAATAACCGTAAATGCGTTTGTAAACGGCAATCCTCTACCTGCTGAATGTGAGACTTCGACTAGAACATGCCGGTATTCGTACGCCAATATGTGGACACCAACCGTAACATCCATTGATCCAACGACGATGGGCGGAGCAACGAGCTTTACTGTTACAGGCACCGGTCTAGGCACGCAGACAAACGATATTCAAGTAAGCATTGGCGGTGCTGTAGCAACGGTCTCTAGAGTAAACGAGACAGTGCTAGAAGGCAATATTGCAAATGTTCCTGCTGGCACCAATAGCGTCGTGGTCACAGTTCTCTCAAAGGGCCAGGCGTCAGGCAGTCTTACGATTGCTGGAAACGCAACCATCTCTGGACTATCTCCAAGCTCTGGAAGCATTCATGGGCAGACAGTGGTCACCATTTCGGGTACCGGCTTCGTGGTTAATCAAACAACTGTATCCTTCGGCGGCGCTGACTGTGACATCATGTCAGTTACTCTTTCAGAGATCGTCTGTACCACATCAGTCCATGCTGCGGGTTCCGTCAGTACGACGATCGTTTCAAACACTGTTACATTCCCCGTGCAGTCGTTTAGCTACGATACTTCAGCCACCCCAACTATTTCATCCGTCAGTCCGATGTCAGGTCTTCCAGGATCCACGCTGACCATTTCAGGCTCCAACTTTGGATCCGGCAGCCCTGTTGTCCTGCTTGATGACGTTGCTTGTGATGTCACAACCAGCACATCAAGCGAGATAACTTGCCTCATAGGTAACCATGCTACAGGATCTGTCCCAGTATCTGTGTACGTGGATGGTCTTGGTGCCTCCAACACAGATATCACGTTTGAGTTCCAGCTGTCTGTCTCCAGCATCAGCCCATCAACAGGTGAGAGGGCTTAATTAAATAGCAGATTCTATGGGTTTGGGCGATTTAAGACTAATACTACAAGAGAAATTTTATCTTTGATAAGATGCATACTTTTTTTTCTTTTCATTAAAACTGCCTTTATGTGTCATTTACTTACACGTATTAATCATATGAAACCAAAGCTATGTAATGACAAAATAATCATTTCAGTTTAAAAAAGGCATATTTGAAACCAATGTGTTGTTTTTATTACAGGGGGTACAGCTGGTGGTCAGACCGTGACTGTATCAGGTACTGGGTTCGATTCCTCGGCAGTGGTCACCATCTGTGGACAAACCTGTAGCAACATCAGCACGACTTCGACCAATTATGTTTGTAGGACAGCTCCAAGCACAGGTTTGTTATAGCTCAAAAATCTAATCTAGTCTTATTCTGTATATTATCAATCAAATTAGTGCTAAAAATAATTTCCTGATGGAGCTCGGGTAAGTTTATTATAATCATTCCAGCTTACAACATGTTTGTTTATTATAGATTTGTATTGTGGCATAATAATCTATCTTTTATTAACAGCCCAATCGTGTGACGTCGTTGTGAGTCTAAACGGCCTTACGAAGACCCTGTCTAACGGATACACATATGATGCCTCTGTAACGCCGGCCGTCAGTGGAGTGACGCCAAGACGCGGCGGCACTGGCGGTGGTACGACAATCACCATCGCGGGATCTGGATTTGGGTAAATGCTTCAAAAATACGTTTATTTAATCCTATATAGTAGCGTATATGCAGACTTAATGGAGAGAAAATCACCATTGAACATGATAATTTATGTTTGAACAACCAACAGATCTGACTGAAGTCTTTCTAAAGCGTCAATGAATTCTTATAATGGATGATGGCGATATATTTTTCTAGATATTAGTGCATTCTATTCAAACTTTTCATACTCAGTGTAATACTTCTTTTGATGCTGTCTTTATTAACTAAAGCTGCAATTCGTTATAGGAGTTCAACCGCTAGCGTCAGTGTAACGTTGGGCAACGCTGTGTGTGATGTGACGTCAACTACCGATACGGAGATTGTATGCGTCACCGGAGCACACGCTGGTTCCGTGGCTACGTCGGTGGCAGTGGAAGTGGCAGGCAACGGAATCGCAGAAGAAGTGAGCCTTTAAACGAGATTGCGAACAAAGTCCTTGCTGCTTTGCATGTGTAACCTTACATCTTGTCCAGTGCATTACATGAGTTGCTGTACATGTGGCAGGCAACGAGGCTGCCGGAGGTGTCAGTCTATAAGCAATTGCACAAACACTAGTCTTGCTTGCATCTGGTAACCCACGAAATTACACAATTATTACGTTTAAAAGGGGCTTACAAGGAAATTGTCGAAGGAATATGAACTATTTTTGTTCGAATTAATTCATAAATTATTTCCCTAAAGAGACAATGAGTGCAAATTTGTTTTTCAGTTTCTCAATAAAAGCATTGCAATACGACTAAATTCACATAACATGCATACTTTAAAATATCTTATATTTCTTTCACAACGAATAACTTTGCACCTCAATTGAACATTGTACCTCTCGTTACAGAGTACTACGGGCGCTGGCGCCTTCAGCTACATCGATGTGTGGTCGTCCAACTATACGTGGGGCGGCGGCCCGCTACCCCAAGAGGGGGAGTTTATCATCATCCCTAAGGGCATGACCCTTCTCCTGGACTGTAACACACCTAGGCTAGACTTCCTGCTCATTAAGGGTACGTGCGTGAACACGAGGCCTAATATAAGTTTATGTAATTTATAGTCCATGTTATTTATAACTTATGCAATATTGGAAATATATGTTGGACAATTAAGACTCGGCACTTAAATTTATCAAAGTATAAAATTACAACACCCCTGATCGACATCGATTGTTCATTGTGTTGACACTACCAGTACCTTAGTTGTTTAAGCTTATCAGAAACAGAAAATACTAAATATTTGCAATGGGAAGTACAGCCCAATAGTACACTGTGCAAACAATCCAAGACGAAACTTCAATGGCAAATTTATGTTCTATTTTGATTAGGTAACCTGATCTTTGACGAAAAAGATATTGAGCTGCAGTCCAACATCATCATGATCACCGACGGTGGCTTGCTACAAGTGGGCACGGAGGCTGAGCCTTTCCAGCACAAGGCCATCATCACACTTCACGGCCATCACCTCAGCAAGGAGCTGCCAATCTACGGTACCAAGGTACTCGCAGTCAGGAACGGAACACTCGAACTTCACGGTAGGTTTACTTAAATCTGCATAAAGTTACTAACAGCAGTAAGTAAAATCCCATCGCATGTTCCCGAAATATCCGTTGTCAACAACGTTTACATGATTCTTGTTGTTTTTCATCATGTAATGTCAGTGAATCTTATTTAACTTATCTTTCCACAATATAATCTTTCCACAATATTATCTTTCCACAATATTATCTTTCCACAATGTTGTTTACTCAAAATATCACTTGTGTCACTGTGTTACATGATTTAGGTATCCATGTACCGCTCACGTGGACAAGACTCGCCGCCACTGCCGCAAGTGGTTCAACGACGCTTCAGCTCCAGCATGCAGTCGAGTGGAACGTCGGGGATGAAATTGTCATCGCCAGTACTGGTCATCACCATAGTCAGAGTCAAAACGAGAAACACACCATCGCAGCTATATCCGCAGACAAAATGACACTAACTCTGTCTTCACCACTGGAAGCTGAACATTTGGGAGTGGAGGAAACATTTGATGGGACGCTTGTGGAGTTCCGGGCGGAAGTTGGATTGCTAACACACAATGTGGTTGTCAGAGGCAACACCGACCCTCAATGGGAACAGGAGATTGAAGCATGCGAAGCTGGCTTTGATACAGGTAAGAACTTTTGCCAATCTTGTTCTTAATTTCAGGACAATAATCACGATCTTAACCATAATATCGTTAAGTTCTGAACCCATATTAGTTTATTCGTTACAACTGTCTCGTTCACACTTACTAATAGTTTAGAAAGGTGAAGGTAATCAGCAAGAGTTATAACTCCTTAATTACAACATCTGTCTTTACTTATGTTAATTAAAATACTTAACACATATTTTTTGCAGGCGAGTTCGTTACCCAGACATGTTTCTCAGGGCGGTTTGGGGATGAAATAGGCAGCAGTCAGTTTGGTGCAATGATCCTCGTCCACGCACCAGTCCAAGACACCCATGAAGCCGTAGCTAGGATTTCTAACACTGAGGTTACATTTGCCGGCCAGGCATTCCGTCTTGGTCGATATCCCATCCATTTCCATTTAAACGGCGACATGTCTACCAGCTACGTTAAGAACTGTGGCATACATAAGACCTTCAACAGGGCCGTCAACATCCACGGGACACACAACACATTGATTGAGCGCACTGTTATTTATAACATCATGGGCGGCGCTTTTTTCTTGGAAGATGGTATTGAAACAGGAAATACAATTCAAGAAAACCTTGCCGTGTTTGTTCGCGAAAGCTCAAGCCTCTTGAACGATGACATTACACCTGCGTCATTCTGGGTCACGAACCCTAACAACACGATCCAGCACAATGCAGCTGCTGGTGGAACCCATTTTGGTTTCTGGTACAGAATGCATACACACCCCGAGGGCCCGTCTCATACATCTTCTGTGTGTCCAATACAAACCCCTCTTGGTGTCTTCCAGAATAACTCTGCACACTCCTTTGGATGGTTTGGTCTTTGGATATTCCCTGACTACTTCCCCTTGCAAGGAGGCTGTGGCGGTACTGACGTCGAACCGGCGGTTTTCCGAAGTCTGTATGCTTGGAATAATGACAAGGGTGCTGAAGCAGTAAACAGTGGAGCTCTTCAGTTTGTCGATTTCGTTCTTGTCCAAAACAGACTAGCTGGTTATGAAGGGAAACTGATTAAGCATTCCCCACTTTACACTGATGAAAGTCCAATGCTTAAAGACAGTTTAATTGTCGGTAAAACAACAGTCATGCCAGACACAACACAGGGATGCACTAAAGGTGGTCTTATCTTCGGCTATGGAGCTGGCTTCAGGGTGATCAATGTCCGCTTTGTTAACTTCGCTGACAGTGTGTGTTCCGTCTTCCGCTGGTGCCGTATTGATGGAACTTGTGGAAACCAATGTGGCGGATATACCTACCATTCCGAGCGAATTAAATATGTGAACGCACCAAACAAGGGTACCTACGCTTGGCACTGGGAAGGAATGATTCTAGACACAGATGGCACACTGACAGGACAAGCTGCTAACTGGACAGTTGTACCTACCTCGCCAACACTGCCAACTGATTGCCAAGCCATTGCAGATTTCAGCAAGGGTAACCTTTCTTTTTATTTCTTAAGGCCTTAGCTAAGTCGTACGTAAACTCCTTATAAAGAGAAATTACACTAGACAATCATTCCACTTCTTAAATAGTTGGGCTTACTGTTAACCGCTTTGTCACCTTATAAATTTGGAAGCATACATGTATTATAAATATTTTGGTTTGACTCTAACTTCAGGAATACCAGCAAGCGTGTGTCCACCTCAATACAAGTTTCACAGATTTGCCTTCAACAAACCCAATCCGGCGGCTTTGGCTGGCAAGAATTTCCTCTTTACAAACCAGTATGGCACATCGAGCGTGATGTTTGTCGACAAACGTATAAGTCACCCTGACGGTTGGATGTGTGCCTTGATTGGAGGAGAGACATACACATTCCAGTTCGAGAACGCACTGCAGATTAGAAACATCAGTTTCACCGGACAGTTTGACAGGTTTGAGGTAAGAAAGTAACTGTAATTTTCTCTTTCTTTTTGTACCCAAGTATCTCTACGGATCTTTCCATGATTCGTATCTCACTCCTCCTATTGTGATTTTTGACAGTTTAAAATCAGCATTCCTCAAACCCTTACAAACAGTATCAAAGATAAAACTCTATTTTTGTCTAAAGTAGGCCAACCTTTCCTCATGTGGTTTACACTTACATTGATTGGATAAGTCGGTTTATATAAACAAGCCTGTCCGGCTCTTTTGGAACGGATCATCTTTTTTATTCGGTTGGTATCCTTTTAAAAGCACACCCCTTTCTGTGTTGTAGCTTAGTATATGGAGCCAGCTTGTAAGTTATTGACTTCGATGTATTTTTTAGGTTTATCATTTACAGAAATTGTTTTCCTTTAGAACGTCTCTATGACTTAAATTTACGAAAGAGCATGGCTTACTATGCTACGAACATCGTGCTGTGAAGGTTCAAGAACACAATAAATTGAAAAAGAATTAATATGCATTTGTCTGGTTTTGTTGCGTGTTGTATCTCTTTCTGTATCATTACAGGCTTCTGACTATCTCTTCGTAAAACTACAAGTGGACGAGTTTCCGGACCGGGTGTCAATTGATGGTGGCAGTAACTACATCAACGTCACTACAGGAGCAATCGATCCAACTACTGCTAGAGATGGAGACTGGGAATGGGATAACGCTAACAACATCGTTAAGTTCATCGGTATGATGTCTTTCTGTATCGAATTAACAAGAACATATAAATTCTTGTTTGAACAAATCATAATTCGTGTTAACTTTACAAAACGATATGCATGCTTGCAGCCTTAGTCTAAGATTTTGATTTTATTATTGAAAAGGGGATACTCGTGTGTTAACTGCCTAGGAAACTGTTCACGATTATACTAACAGTTGGTTATGTATTGCATCAATAAAACTGCTCCATGAAGACATTGTAGTGCATTAATTTTAAATAATGTTTTAACAAACAGTCCATGGTCGAAAACGGTCAAGGCGAGGAGCAGGGTCAATGGGAACTGCTTCTGTAGACAGGCCATACAGGTTTACGAGCTTCAAATGCTTCTTTGCGGACTGTATCCCTCCGCCGGATCCAGACACCATCCCACCAGCAGCGGCCCGTCCTGCAATGTTTGATTACTGGACAGACACCACGATGTGGAACAAAACTGATGATGGATACGTTTCTTATACTGGTGGAAGCTATGGTATTCCTCAGGAGTACGACAACGTCAAGATTGAATACGGTATGTACGAGTATACACCATATCGCTGTTTCTAAACAAGGTCTTTCATTAAAAAGCATTCTTTAAGATATGTTGAATAGACTTGGAGAATCGACGAAATAGTTTAATATCTTTTCAGTTCATAAATAGACTCAACTTAGTGTCATCGATGTATTTCATATTTGTTAAACTTAAAACATTTATATCTCCATTTCCAGGAAGCTGGGTTGTCGTGAACATGACTGCCATCAACAAGATTGGGACACTGCTACTCGAGGGCGTGCTGGAGTTTATTGACACTCCGGGAGCTGTGTATGAGATAAACGCTGAATACATCATCATCCGCGGCGGTCGGCTGATCATTGGCTGGCCGGATGATCCGTTTGATGGTCTGGCCTCCATTATCCTCCGGGGAAATCATTCTTCTCCAGAAATTGACGCTGGTGATGGTCCAAAGATTGGCGCTAAAGCAATCGGTAGGTGGGGATTGCAACTAAAGAAATGTATACGTTATATTTTGTTTATTTTTTGACACCTAACTAATTTCGGATATAATAAATTCGGAAATCATTGACTTCACACAGGCAGTTACACTTACCGACTTTATAGCCGCACAACCCCTGTGGGGTCGAATTCCAATTTAAAGGTGAATAAACTGACCTGCCCAACCTTTTCGATTCCACCATTTGTGCAAAATGATCATTAACGTATTGCTTCGATGCAACAAAACCATATTCCTTAGCAACGCTTTCTTTTTTATGGCAAAGCATTGTTTGAAAGTCGTGTATATTTGGTATATTTTTTAATTAAGGCGTTTTCGGTGGTCTTGACCTGTTTGGAAAAGACGTCGGTTTGACCTGGACATACCTTGCTGCCACGGTAAATGCCGGCACTAGTCAAATTGTTCTGAGAGATCAGGTGACCTGGAAAGCTGGTGACGATATTGTTATCACTACGACTAGCTTCTCAGCCTGGGAGACCGAGGCATTCAGAATCGTTAGTGTCGCGTCAGATAATGTCACAGTGACCTTGAATGATACGCTCAAACACAGGCATATCGGTAAGTTGGACTTATTTTATGACTTGGTTACTTTTAAATGACGAAAGTATGCGATAAGTTCAATATTGTACCGAAATTGATGATTTTCTTAAATATGTTGTTTTTAAGTTGTTTGCAAAACGAAATAATACCTTATAACTAATGTTTTCACGACGTCCTTGAAAACGTTATGTGCAAAGATTAAAGAATTAATTGATTTTTAATGATTATCTTATTTTGGAAGACTGTTTAAAACAAATAATAAAAATACATAATTGCTTTATAATGAACAATGTCATTTTCCGCTAAATAGCCCACACGGAGACACTAAGTCACGGCCAGACGTTCCATCTTGCTGCGGGAGTTGGACTCCTGACCCGTAACATCAGAGTTATCGGCGAAGATTATGCCAATTTGTATCAAGAATCATTTGGTGCTCGTATAGTTGTTGGCATGATAACGTACATGGGCCGGTCGTTCGGAGGTATGTATGTTTATTGATTACTTCAGCTGAGAGCTCCTGTTTTCTATTTTATTTTAGATTTGTGTGTGTGTGTTTCAGAAGTTTGAGGCTTTTTCAGGACTTTTCAAACTGTATAAAATATCCTTTCTTTCCAATACGGTTTACAAGGCAATTTTTTCTGCATAATTCAAGTCGCTTTCGAAACCCTTCTGTCAACGTTGATTACGTCATATCGTTTAATTGTTTTATCAAGGTTACACAAGACTGTCAAATGTCGAGTTCTATCGCACTGGACAAGAAGGCTACACCGAGAGCTATGATCCAAGATTCTCTGTGGCTTTCATTGCCGCTGGAACCGTCTCCGATATCAAACCATCATTCGTGGCTAACTGCTCCTTCCATGATGGATTCAATACTGCTGTTGGCGCATTCGGCATTGGCGGCCTTAACATCACCGACAATGTTGTTTATAAAACTGTTGGCCATAGTAAGTTGCCATTGTCTAACTTCTGTATTTGTTTTTTTGTTGTTGTTATTTGTTTTTGTTGTTGTTGTTGTGTTGTTGTTGTTTTTTTTGTGGGGGGGGGGGGTGGTAGTGCGGGGCTGGAGTGGGGGGTTGGGGTGGGGGCGTAGGCGGGTTACTGTACACCGACACTTGATAGGTAAATATCTAACTTCACTCTCTTCATGTATAACTTCGTGTGAAAAACACAACTATTCTGACAGAAACCACTGTTTACCTGACCTCTATATGAAGCAAGGGAACATATACGTGTATAAGCTACCCAAATCTTATTCTTTTATTGTTCTATTTTACTCCATTTACAGGCATTGTGACCTCCTCTGAAGATACCTCAGTTATTCGAAACATGGTGACTCTAATGATAGCTACGCCCACCTACCAGGACAGATTTGAAACGTACAACTTCCGGTGGGAAGCTGGCATTGATGCTCTCTTAGCAACTAGACTCACACTAAAGGATAACTTAGTTGCTGGGTCAGAACGTGTGGGTTTCCATGTAGTACCCCATACCTGTACCGACACGTCGAACAGCTATGAAAACAACTTGGTCATCGCAAGTTATATGGGTGTTGCTGTGTTCAATTTTGATACTCTTCCCTCTGGAATGACATGCGCAAAAATGCAAGGTTTTACGGCATGGAAGTCACTAAGTTTCGGCATGTATTACCAGAACGATGCCGAACTTGTCATTACGAATAATGTACTTATAGAAAACACCAATAGCCTTTTCACAATTGTACTGAAGCCTTCAGCTCTGGGTCACCAATATGCTAATAAGACAACCACCGTACAGAATACAACGTTCGTCGGCTTCACCGATTCGTTTGATTGTACGGCTGATGCCCCGCCACGTTCAGACCGCAACCTGATTCTTGCTTCGATGGGTGGTCCGAGCACATTGCCAAACAATGCAATGGCAGGCCTGATATTCCCTAACTTTTACCAAGCCTCCAATAACGCCCCATCTCATCCATTCCGCGGTTGTATGGCCTACGCATCAATAAGTGGGCTTATGATTGTTTCAGGTAAGAATATTGTTGTTTTTGTATAAGTTCAAGCTATAGGGCAGATTTAATGATTAACCTTTAATGTTCTGCTAAAAGACAGGTATCCGCAATAATATAAACTTTAGTTTTGGTGTTGTCTTTTTTATTATAGGCGATCTTCTTTCTTTACAACAAAAATATTCATTTTTCTCTTGCAATAAAATCATATGTATCTGCTGGTTTAGATGTCATAGTGTGTGTTGGGGTGGGAGAGGGGGGCGCCCGTGGCGTAGAGTCATGTCGCCGACTTGTAGCTACTCTGACAGCTAAGCCTCCCACCGCGTGGGCGAAGGACTTAATATGGAAATGTGTTCAAGCTGACCTGTGGTGCGCCTGTGTTCTACATCTGTTTGGGGTCATAAGTAGGGTAAAAACAATTACCTTTCTTTCAGATGTGACGTTTGCGAAGTTTAGTTCCACGTGTAGGGGAGCCTTTGCTGTGTCAACAAATATTGCGAATGACGATCTACAGCATCCAATACACAGTAGTGGGGTCACCATGATAGACGTACAGGACGAATACAAGATATACATCCATAGGCCCAATGTGGGGTACGTGCATATAATCTTATTCAAAACTCCAACTGTGTTCATTGCGTGTTAGATTCTTTACTCCACTATTTAATTCGTTCTTTACTAACAGTATAAAGATGCCCTAGAGAATGATATATGGAGTAATGGAAGAAGACGAAAAGAAGAAGGAGAAGAAGAAGAAAAGAAGAAGTCGTTGTCATGCGTTTCATGATATGATCAGTGATCAGATAAACATAAATCCAACTAATTACTTAACTGTTAATATTAACACAAATATATTTCTGCGTCAGATAGTGATCAAATTGATTATATCAGAGGTAAAAGACTAAAAGTATATATAGTGATGACGCCAAACACGATGATGATGATGACCATATGATGATGAGGAGAAGGATGAGGACGATAAAGGTGATTATGACGATGATGATGATGTTATACATGATAATTACATTTACAGCAAGATCAACTCCGCTGATTGTGTTGACATGGACTGTGACGGCCTTAAAAAGGCTCTCTACAAGGATTTGGATGGTACCTTCCTTGGAAATGTCGGCTCCGTCATCTCGCAGTCGGAGTTTGAATGGGGTGGGGATCCGCGCAGAGGACTCGATAACTCGAGAATTCCGAAGGACATGCTCACCAGACCTGATGGAACCACAGTTGACGCTGACACTCTTGCACCGAACAAAGGTATTACTTTGTTTATACCAACATAGAATGGTATATACTTCTTTAAGCATATGCTTATTACTTCATCTTTCTTAAAACAATTGGATTTTAGCTTGTAACAAAAAAGTCATTCTTTATACATTTACTATCACTAATTGGTAGTACAGTCTTGGTAGTAGGCTGTCCTTTTTTATTTTATGAAGACAAGTTAATTATAAGAAGAGAACAAAGGAATGGTCGACATTAATTATAATATTTGAATTGCAGGAATCATTCGTAATACCAACTGCACATTTGTGAGCGCATGGAATGCATACAAATGTGGCGATGATTTGAACTACCGGATGTTGGTTATCGAAAGCATGGATGAGGACACGGAGACTCGGCGGTTGTCTCCCGTAGCCATTTTGGGTGATGGCTATCTTGATCTAATTAACGGTCCCCAGGACCACGGATGGTGCAGCGGATACACTTGCCGTCTGCGGCTTTCAACCTTCAGTGCTTTGATTGCCACAGGTAAACTAGTAGATGATTCTAAAAGAAATACCCCGAGTAACAGTAATAAACAAATTTATCTAAAGTGAAAGTATTGGGGGAACAAAGTTTGTAATAGATGACACTTATGTAGATGTCTACTAAATGCCATTTGTGCTTGATCTGAAAAATACTTTAAAATCACAATTTTATGATTTACAGTGCTCCCTCTCTTAAGCAACATCAAGTGGAAGGAGAGAATTTAGTTGCTTAAGAGAGGTAGTTGCTCTAGAGAGGTAATCCTTAGACATGTGTATATACACGTACTTAAGTATTTTATTACCAGTAGAATTAAATGTTTCAAATCCATTTAATGTTATTTTCTTCTGTAATTTGCTAAAAAAGATTCATTTGACATTGAGAAATAAATTCAATTGTGAATATGAATTTAGCATATCATCCCTAAATGATCCATCTATAGACCATACCTCAGTATTTGTCATTTAAAGTCAGCATTTTTACATTTTTACTCAAGCAGCTAAGTACATTTTATTACCTGAATCTGGGTTCTACCACACCTACACTGATCAGCAATAGCCTGAACTGATTTCCCCGCGTCTAGTTGCTTAACAACAGTTACACGTTGGTCAATAGACAGAAATATATATTTTTCTTTTTAGTGCTCATTTTAACTGAACAGACAACAGTAAGCAAATACAGCGTAATGAAGACAGTTTTTGAGAGACTGTTACGTAAATAAACTACAATTGGGCATTTAAAAGAAAATTCGCCATTGCTGTTTTTCACACTGATGACCAATTTATGCCAGTATTCAATTGTTCCTGAATTACCCAACCCACTAGGCCACTAATAAACGGATGATTGGTACAATTAAAAGACCGCTTAATTACTCATAAAAAGCTTGATTGGGTTTATTTGCCTTAATTGGCTAACGTGTGGTAGGCCGCAAACGTTTGTTCTTATAGTATCTAGTATTAGGGCAATTATCTAAATAACACAAGAGAAAACTGTAAAAACAATGTTCGAGTGATTCAAGTGGTTCTCGTCGCATTACAAATAGACATATACGCGGGGACATAAACGCGGGATCCAGTCACGTTAATTTCCGACATCACTCGGCATCACGGAAAATGCCGATGGCTAACGACGACAGGCGAAACAAATCATCGGCCGCTCAAGGGAGGGAATTTAAAGAATACGGAAGTAAACATGTGTGACGGTAGCCGTTTAAGAGAGTTGTCGTTCTTTAGAGGGAAAAATACGTTAAAAACGACAGGGGGTAAATAGAAGTGACGTCTGAGAGAGGTATTCGTCTAAGAAAGGTGACGTTTGTAGAGGGAGCACTGTATATCTTTACAATGTAAATTGTAGTCTAAATAAAAGCTATTGCAAACTTCTTCAGTTTTAGGTGGTATCATATTAAATCAAATTAGAGTACTCTAAGTGTGAAGTCTAAACAGCGCTAAAACTTTTAAATAAAATGTGTCCAATTACAGGGAAAGAATACTTGATTTATCTGTCAAGTGTGACCCCCAAGCACCTCCGCTATCGCCTGCTGCATGCCGAAGAAACCGAGACCATCAAGTTAGCTATGTGGTACGCCAGTCCTAACAGACAAGATGTCTACGTTGATGACACCTTCGCCATGGCTGCTAACGCCTACACGGACAATCAGGGGAGGTACCGAACAACTCTACCACAGGGTAAGCACCACCACCACCAAATGTTATTGTTTGAGCAATTTTGTCAAATGAATTGTGAAGTCAATGTTTAAATGAATTGATGTATCAAATGTATGTGCAGCACATGGTGAACATTTGGTCTACATTACACAAGTAACGATTGCTCTTGTGATACCTGTCGTTAGTACTTGACATATGTATACATAGAAACTGTCAAAATATCAGTGGGTAATTTAATATATAAATTTTCGAACTGTTGGTTTGTATTTTTGCAATGAAGAACATTTTCTCTGGTATTTTTCAGTTGTTTATGGGGCTTAGCAAGGCATGATATGATATGTATGCATGATCGCTATGGAAGTGGGTCGGGGGGCGTGTGTGTGTGTGTGTGTGGGGGGGGGGTGCATGAGCTCGAATTTTTTTGTCTTTCTAGATAGTAAGTGGTTGCTTCTGGGGTAGTTTCGGTATCAAATTGTAACTAGATTTGAAGTAAAATGTTATGCTACCTACATTTAGAGTAAGCCCCGTGACTGAACAAATACCAGACGTAGCGACTTACACGTCATCCTAATAAAGAAAAATGTTTTGTCTTTCAATGAAATGCATAAACAGTTTTATATCTAACCTAAACAGTTAAGAGGTGAACGACGACAAAAATTGTGATTCTATACAAAGGCATATCCCTCTACCAGATACTACCATGGCGTGATCGTATATATAATAGCATATAAATACGTCGGTATTCGGATAGAATATAAACCTGATGACATTCGATTTCCAGGAGATGAATACATACCAGTTGTTGGGAATGATACGGGTACAAACTTCTTTGATAAGACCACCGGTCTGTTGCACTTCGTTATGAAGGGCACCACCCGTATTGACGTCATTACCAAAGAAACCATCGTCATGTCCTTCGGTATGCCAGCCTTATCGGTGGCAGACTTTTACGGCGACAACATGATCGAAAACATCGCCGCCTTCCTCAACATTCCTCTGAACAAAATCCGGGTGGTTAGCGTGGTTAATGCTGCAACTTCCGGCAGAAAGAAGAGGTCAACATCCGGTATTACTGCCGTGATTGAGATCGGAGATGAGCCCTCGTCTAGTAAGCGTTTCAACCACTTATATAATGCATACTCACTGTCCACGTATAACTACGTATCTTTAGTTATATAAAGTTTACCTTATGAGCAAACGATATTTTCCTTCATCCACAGTCAATAGAACTACTATCAATGTGCACAATTGGTTTAAAAAAATGTTGAAGAAAACCGGAAAGTGCCCTGTATATCTATCTACAAGTTCACTGCCAGTATTTCAGAAACCTTGCTGTTAGAGTGCGACAAGTCGTCAGATAATAATATCTATAACATTTATACTGTTCGGCTTTAGTTTTGAATTTGCCCCTGTTCCTTCAACGGTCTTGGATGGAAATGGGCATTTGGAAGTGTATGGTTCAAGCTATATAAACCGATTAAATCACCTCAGTCAGGCCTTTTGACGACTCACCGGTGGGTTCTCTATATTCGTAATGTCGGGTCCCAGTGCTTTTGTCGCTTTACATTTGACATTTCACTGTGTTCCTTTATCTAATTATAACTATACATTGTAGTTTTAATATGTGTAATGATAATGTTAAACCTAATTGAATTGAATGTGGCATTTCCATAAACAGCCGCCAATGGTACGGTGTCGAACTCACTGAACACTAACACCCTTCTGAATTTGGCCTCGGACTTGCTGAACGAGTGCCAAGTTGGAGACCCATCCTCCAGCTTCAACATGACCGGAAGTTGTGAATCAGTGTCCGTGCCGTCCTCTGATCCAAATGTAGCAGCCATCGTCTATTCCACCCCAACCCCAGACTCGCTATTCTTCGAGACGACACTCGTACCGGAGTATGAGGGTGTGGCCCTAAAGACGCAGCCCAGGATAAGAGTGTCAGATATAAATGTATGTATGTGTAGTCAAATATAATGCAATTCAATGCAATATCTTTACTCAGAAAGTAAAGGCGTCCGGTCATAAATACATAAACTTATACACAAAACAGTGTAGCGATATTATATACATAGTAAAAAATTTCAGCATTTCGTAGAAGCAATGACAAACTAATTGAAAACGGGTAATAGGCTTTATGTTATCCATTTAAAAGCGCATGTATTTTCTTATTTTTACGCCTTACTGTTCATGAATTAAGGCCGATTGATGAGTAGTATCACTCACATAACGTGTCACTCCTAGCTGCTCGTTAAAGCCCGTAAAGAGCTCAATTTGTTTTAGACTCCTATACGTCGTATGCAGAATTACTTTCTACATATTTGTTTTTATCTGTTGCGTCAGCATATGTACATTATTTTTGCATCCATAGTTCTACACAATTTGCTTTTATTTGCGGCATCAGTAGTTTGACACAATTTGCTTCTAGCTATTGCGTCAGTTGTTTTTCATAGTTTGCATCAACTGTTGTTGCTGTAGTTTAATATTTGTTTGTTTTTTTCTGTTGGGTCAGTGGTTCAGTTCAGATTTGCTATCATCATTTCAACACTAGTCCTAAACAATTAGATTTCATCTATTGCGTCAGTAGTATTTCGCAATTTGAATTAATGTGTTGTATCAGTAGTTTTACACAATTTGAAATTTATTGCGTCAGTATTTCTACACAGCTTGCCTCCTTCTGTTATGTCAATTGTTTTACACAATTTGCATTCTATCACCATTACTTATTGGCATTATTTCTTTATAGGGCTAAAACTTTGTATGCTATTTTAATACAGGGCATAACGATGACCAGCCTTGGCACCAGCGAGTATCCATGGCAACTGACCGCCAGTATTCGTTCCGGAACCGGTCACCCTAACGCCCAGCTGAACGGAACTCTGCTAATCAACTCCACAAATGGCTGGTTCAACTTTACTGATCTGAAGATCTCCCACATGGGCACAGGCTACATCCTTGATTTCAATGTCACTTTCCCAACTCAAGCAGCTAATTTCACGCTGTCCTCGGTACCTTTCAATCTTGATGGCCGACCTCTGAAGATTGGCGTAGCTTCAATCACGTCCGGAGATATTTCTAAGAATTCCCGGTTTTCTGTCACACTGAATCTGAAGGACAACGTAACGAATGAAGTGATCAGTGCCATCGACTGGAGGGTAAGTGTACAATTCATTTTATTACACACCAATAAAGGACATATTCTCTTAAGGTAATTTCTAAAGCAATTCGCCTTAAAAAATAGTTTGTAATTATACGCGGGAGGAAAAGGAAGAAAAAAAGTAATATGTTACTTTATTCGATAAAAAACTTAACGTTAACTGTTAGTTGCTTTAAAACTAAAAGTAAATGTATATATTCAAGAATGTACCACTCAGATTTACAATTGTTTAATTGATAGAGCCATACATGGACATCATCGGTCAGCATGCTAGCCTCCAGTTATGCGACTTTGGAAGGCACTTTGACCTCGACATTTGACCTTGCCTCAGGAGAAGCCATGTTCGCTGACCTCAACATTACTGGCGTCGGTTCTTACTACCTGATCTTCAATGTCGTCTCAACGCCGAACGATTTTAACCTCAGTCTAAGCTATCTGGTGGAAATTGTCAACCCTGCACATGTCGGCATGGTTGTTGAAGAGACGTACGAAGTCGAGGTGGGTTCGTGTTATTGTTGTGTGATATATCATTTATATGAATCTAAATTTTTAGGCTGCGCGCTTAAATTCAAACTTGCTTCGAATAAGAATAAGAAGTGTTAGGGTGAGGAGAGGATGGTGTTAAATTTCCAAACATAAAGTGATCATACTTTTGTGCCATTTCCGCAGGTCAAGTTTGACGTTGATTTCAACAAGGTCTTGGCAACTGAGGAGGACCAACACCAGTTTAGCCAGAACATCATGGCTCAGTATGCCAACACTTGGACCGACGTGAAGCTGACCTTCAACAGAATGTACTCAGGTAACGGTTGGAAATTTAAAAATTACGTTCTAATATAAAACGTTGAACATTTAAGCTTACCAAAGCTTTAACAACGAACGGATTTAAGAGCTCATATACAATATTAACTTCACGATCAATGTGTAAATTATTTCTGAATTAAAGTCAGGGTTGCAAAATGATCATTTTAGCGTTTTTTATCTTAATAATCTGTATCGCCCATGGTTTATATGTTGATATTTTACCATCACTAACTATCACTTTTGTTTGTGCTGCAGGAAGTATCGTGGTCGTGTTCAGCGTGGCGGGATCCTCGTCCAACGTCAACTCCACGGCGTACGCTGTCTGTGGCGGCATCTCGAACGGCACTGTGTACTCCTTTAAAGGATACAACCTCCAGCTGTCCTCGTACATGATGATTAACAATGTTTCTTTCTTCGGTGTCACATGCGGAGAAATCGTGAGTGTTTAATGTATTTGGTAGAGAAGTCTTGCAGTCTTAAAGCAAAATTATGAGATTGTTTCAGTACTGGAGTATAATGTTGTCTAGCACTATGACGAATAATTTCAGTACTGAAATATAATGTTGTTTAGTCCAGTATTAAGACAAATGGTAAACATTTTGATTTGGGTATTCTAATTGTGGATTGGACAAACTTAGAGGCTATGCCAATAGTGTAGGTCCGGATCATCCAGCTCCAATCGGTTTCTACAATATTTGTTTTAAGGTTTGCAAAGTTACCTTTACATACAGTTTTTAACAACTAAGATCTTTGGTTTGGTTATAAGAATATGTAGCATGATTAGGATGATCGTTATATTTAATTAAATCGTGCGTTATATTTTATTGTTAATTTTTGACATTGTGGTCAATCTTCTTGGTGTTGTTTTCAGCCGTCCACCGATGACGATGCTATCATGGAGGGGTACTTGATCGGTATTATCGTGGCCCTCTGTATTCTTATTGTTATCGTGGGCGCCGTTGTCATCTACTGGAGAGTCTGTCTCAAGCCCAAGAAAAAATCTGGCAGTAAGTCTTCCTGTGGTAATACTTATGGCCCTTGTTTTTGTTTGTTGGGTTTATTGTCCCGCCAGCAGTATTTCAGTTATTTGGAGACGGTTTCCACTTGAAGCCGATAAAGTGCTGCCTTCACATTCAATCACGTTGTCTTTCCACTGTGTCAACCAGTCGTGGAACTACCCAGATATAAAGCGTTAGCAAGGGGACAATATCCCTACCAGTTTTAATGACATTGGTACGTCGCGGTCCGGGATCGAACCGGATCCTCTCATACATAGATTCGACGCTCAACCGATTGCGCTACCAGGTCCGGTAGCCTTTGTGACCTCCGTTCTAATGATACATTTAAGTTTTGTCTGAGCGCGCGCATTTATAGCTTTCTTAAATTACTTTGGAGGACGTTGCTACTTTTAATTGCGTTCACTGAAGTTTTGAGCTTTTTTCAATTTCCATACGTTTTGTTTTAAAGCTTAAAATTGATACTATTTCGAAAATTCAATCAATTGAAAAGGACAATATGGCATATATTGTATTTGTGGAATCAAGATACAAATAGTTAATATCAATTCGATATAACGTACAGGATATACGTAGTTCATTTTGAGAAATGTATCTTTTCATGCCTTGTCATTTTATCACCTTATGTCATGTGTTTGCCTTTTACTACAGACTTGGTGGCCAACGCCGGTCCCTTCCAGCATCAGATAATAACCAAGAAGACAGAAGCCATGAACCAGATGATGTTTGACAATAGCTCATACTTTGGCGACTATAAGCCGGCACTTCCAGCGGGAGACTTAGTGAATACCGCTGCTCCTCTGTCTACCAACTGGATTAGGGCTCAGAAACAAGTGGATGAATACCTGGAGACCATGAAGGACCCATTTTCCCGTGCCCTGAAGGCGCATAAGCAGAAGGTAGCACAGGTACAGCGAGTGAAGGTGGCCGAGGCCACAACCCCAGAAATGGATGAATATGGCAACTATGACAGTAATGGTGAACAAGCAATGAGACCAGCTCACAACCTTCTCCGACCATCCTCCTCTGAGCTGTACAACGGAAGACAGAGGATTTCGCCATTGCCGACAGCCCAGCCGGCGGGTACCCCAAGGATTCACCGCCGTGAAACACCAGCCGCCGGAGATGACGTAACTAGATCAGTAACACCAGTGGGTCGAGAGTGAAGGAGGATTCTGCCCCTACCAATCACGAAATTATGAACATGTTTTTATCTGGTTGTGTAGATAATGTCCAAGGGATATAATAGATATTCTTTTATTAACTTGTTAATTGGCTTACTGGCTGAATACATTGTATTTTGAGCTCCAATCACACGCACACACGCACGCACGCACGCACGCACACACACACACTACGCTTCAAATAGTCTAGATTCTAAAGTAAGTTGCTTGAAGTAATGTATATGCCATTTCGAAACTTTGTTACTTTGTGAACTATGATTATAACATAATCAGTACAAAAAGGTATACAATTACTTTGTTTACTCTCCAAATACAAGATAAACATTGTCAACGTGGATAGCATTGCTATTTGTATTCATTCATTTATTACACCGGCAGGTCTAATAGGTTATCTATAAACGGTGATAATGTAACTTAGCAAAATTAATTTATCAATAATTTATCTTTATATCAAAAGTTGTTTTCATAAATTTTCATCAACGGACTAGAGTTATATTTTTTACTTAATTATTGGTGTAATCTTAAGCATATTTTGTCAATTTACAATAACTCCTTTTCCACATTCAGTTCTGTGTATAACGCCGTGTTGAAAATTGTTTGTATTGCCCGTTTTCCAATTAACAATCTAATACAAATTTTACATCATACATATCAATAGTGGATACATGAATCTGGCATAGTTTTGTGGCCTTTATATCCAGCAAAGAGTTGTATTTTTGTAAAGGTTGTGATATGTTTACATCGATATGTGTTAAAGCTGTTTTATATTGAACGCTGCATATGTTGTAAGTTTTATCTTTATTGTCTGTGATAATGCACTTCATGTGATGCATTTTACTTATCTTTGCATGCTTGTGATATTTTGCATTTTTTACATCTATGTTTTGACTTGCACGTTTATGCAAATGACAAGGCGAATTATATGAGAGCCTAAAATGCGTGTTTGTTGGTGCATGTTTTACTAAATACTAGTATACACTTAACTCTTGTGTTGTTTACTCTTCTTTAAAAACATAGTGACTACAAGTTTACAGGTTCTACAAAATGTGTTATTACTGTTCTGTTCTTTCTGTAATAAAATGGTTTCGGGTTTGTCTAATTTGCATTTTATCGATAATCCAGGTCCTAATAAAAAAAAATATCCGGACAACTCTTGGTTCCAGGAGAAATTGGTATTCTTTAATGGTAATCCAGTTAAATGACTTTCACACAGTTATATTGTAATTTAAAGGTGGTATTTAACGGTTTGAACTAAAAAATTGTTTCTCAAACAGCCAAATAAATGTTGTGCCCCAAAAAGGCCACGATAAATGCTGTCTATTGATGCACCACATCTATGTGCAAAGTGAAGCATAACACTAAACTAGCCATAAAAAATATGTATTTCCTATCTGAGCCACGCTAGACAGTTACCTATTTCTAAACTAAGAAAACCACGAGACCATTTACTTAGGAGATTACATTATATCAGTATCCGCGGAAACCGCTCGGCCGTCGATATCTGTTTTTAGCAGAAATGCTGTTAATAGAATGGGAAAGATTGGACATTTAAAGCAATTTATTTCACAAATTGTTATGTTCAACAAATGAGGAAGTGTGTCTGAATCGTCTTTACATTTCCGACAGTATGAGTTTATCAAGAGATGATGCCAAAATTCGACCAAACTGCTGTAGGATATCGTCACATTCATTTTGATATCGGCAAAAAAACTCCCACCTTTAAAACACTCTACACTGCTCGTTGGTTATATTTGGGGTTCTGACTACAGTTTTCTGAGCGTGAACTGAAATTTAACAGTGCCTTTAATAAAGTGGAATTTTTCAAAATAATCTATTTGGCTGCTCTTCAGTGTAAAAGATTACAACGCCAAGCGAGTTTAAAAACCATGTCTGACACATTGTCATCAACTACACTACTTTTCAAGAGGTAAGTGAAAGTCTGAAAGCACAATACAAGTTTTTCTATTTAAATTTCTTATTGCTAAAGTCCAATTATACATTAGGATATCGATACATCTTTAAGTGTTTTTTATCTGCATTGATAAAGCTTTTATGTGCAACTTTTAGATGTTAATAAAACGTGCTTCATTCAGCTGTCACAGATACATCGACTAAAACAGTGACATGCGAAAGAAAAATAATGGGGGAAAAACCCCGTAATGAAACAAAACTCAACATCTGACGAGTTGTGTCTCTTAATGAACAAACAACAACAACAACAAAACCCTAAAATAAAAATGTTAATGATGCAGGGACATAATTTTGAAGGCATATTGACAACACCGACATTTTATATTTTTTCAATTATTTTCAATTATCTTCTTTTATTGAGCTATTATTATTGTTGTTGTTATTGTTTCTATGGTAGTAGTGGTAAATTATTATTATTGGTGTAGTAGTGTAGTAGTAGTAGTAGTAGTAGTAGTAGTAGTAAGAGTAGTAGTAGTAGTCATAGTAGTAATTGCTGTTGGTGTAGTAGCAGTTGGTGTAGTAGTACGTAATAGAAGTAGCAGCGGCATCAGCAGCAGAAGTTGTGGTAGTAGAAGCAGCAGTTGTAGAAGCAGTAATATTTGTAGCAGAAGTATAAATAGTAGTTGTAGTAGCTGCAGCTGCATCAGTAGTAGTAGTAGTTAGCCTATGCCTATCGATGATGATGTATTAGGGTAAAAACACAGAACTTCCATTCATTCACTGGTTCTGTTATTTGTTGCCTTAACATCGTCATGATAAAGCATAATACTTTTAATGTTTTCATACATGTGTTGAATTTTCAATTACAGAAAATGTTGTTAAGAGTTTAAAGATAGTCAATTAAATATAGTCAAAGCCACAATCGTACAAAGTAGGTTACCATATATCTAATCGCGACAATAACATATATCAGTAATAATTAATTAATTTATCATTACCGATGCATCTTTCAGACAGATTCATTCCAAAATTTCCACATTTTTAATATTTTTTAAAAGAACAACATAAAACACATTTATTTAAAATGTATTGAAACTATTTTTAGTTCAATCATACCACTCCTCTTTACACCCAACACCCATAGCCTCACGTCAGGGTTTTCTATTCTGTTTGCGTTTTACTATTTTTTACATACTAGTATTGTCAGCGTATCGCGTCAGCGTTTTAGATTAATTAATAGATTCCAAATCAATCGGAACCCCACGGATAATTCACGAATCATCGATCGGATGTATGTAGGTAGTCGGATTACCTCAGCCATTTCCCTAATTTGTTAGTCCCATATAAGGAAATGGCTGAGGTAATCCGACTACCTACATACATCCGATAGATGATTCGTGAATTATCCGTAGTAGTCACAGACGTCAAAACAAACATAGCAGCTCGGATGACAGCTCACTACAGTACGATGCCTGTAAAACTTCAATTTGTGGCGGCTTCAAATTTAAAAAAAAAAATAATTTACCCAGCGCAGCAGACACGCAGCTGTCAAACGATGCCATTGTTTATTTTTTGTGCCAACTACAATTAAGGGATGTTCTTCCGACTTCCGGCAAACAAAACGATCGTGATTTGAGCACGTATCATTGCACCAGATACGTCCGAGGGATGATTGTCCCGAAGACGGAATTACCCGAGGAGTTCCGATTGATTCCAAATGACCCGCTTATGTCGCCCGCCCGCAAAACCCACCAGCACGCTAACCCGGCATCCCCGCATGGTTACAATAAAAAGAACACATGACAAAGTCCCATGAGCATTGCAACACATACCAAACTCTGAAAAGGCACAGGACAAAGGTATTCCACACGCAAGCCAAGTGAAAAGTAAGAACAAATTTGCGATGAGTCATTTAACGAAAAGAGCGAACCCGACAGTTACCGCCTTGGAACTGTTTATTGTTTAAACTTATTTTATTGCCAAGTATATACATGTTTTTTTACAAACCATGGTATGAGTTACAACTAAATATAGGCAAACGGGTTGAGATACAAGTTCAATAACTTAGAGACATCTCTCCCCGTACGGTACAATAAATTGCAGGTAAAATCATGGCAGGATATAATGTAAAGATGCTTGGTTCTTGTAGGCAATTAAACAGGGTTAATATAAAAAAATTGGTTCATGACATTAAAAGGATGTTAGTAAATAATCATATCAAAAGTTGATCCTTGACAAAGATGTACATGTGTGTTTATGAGATATTACAATATATTTAAACGGTAAGAGGAAGATGTAAAAGAAGTATATGGATGTAGAAAGATAGAAGAAGCGGTTAAGAAAGACAGATATACAGAAAGACAGACATGAGATAGAATATCATGTTGGTTGGTCAGAATGTTCGGGAACATGACTTTTGAAGCGTTTTGACTGTTTTATGAATGTTTGGACAGCATTGAAAATGGTAATATTGTCTTCGTATGATAGAGATATATTGCCGGTAAGAAGAAGGTCGGAGTTTAATGGATGAAATTTACGAGTGTCTCTGAATAGTTGAATGCGTTGCTGTGTGTAGAGTACGCAGTGAAAAAAGTAGTGTTCTGTTGTTTCGGGAATATGACAATGTGCGCAAAGGTTATTATCTAAAATGTGGTTCATATACAAATCATGTTTTAAGTCGCTACAATTATTACGCAGTCGGGTATGCATAATGGAAAGAAATCGGGGGCCGTGGTAGTAGTGCGGAGGAACTGAGGCGGACATATATCTCGACTGCAAGACAGAACGTTTGAAAAAACTTATTGTTGGAGTGTCCCTTATTGCCGATGGTAAAGAATTCCACAGGTCAATTGCAGAAGGTACAAACGAATTTGCATATAGCGAGGTGCGTCTGTTTGTATTGACGAACTCATTACGATTTCTTAGACTATATGGCATTAAAAGATCTGCGGATCGGGGAAAAAGAGCGTTGAGGTAAGGTGGTACCATATTGTGTTTTACTTTAAACATAAGTAATAGTTTTTGATATTCCCTTCTGTCACTCAGCTTTAGCCAGCCAAGTTCGTTATAAAGCTTTTGTAAACTTACTGAACGGGTTATACCTGTTACTATTCTGCCTGCTTCAATTTGCATTTTTTCAAGTTTGTCTTTTTCATATTGTGTACAGTTGTCCCAGACCACAGATGCATAATCTAAGTTTGGCCTAATTAGTGAAATATACAGCTGGTTAAGTGTTTTTCGGTTGACTTTGAACTTTAGCATCCTTAATATTCCTAAAGATTTTGCTGTTGTTGTTATTATATTATTTATATGAGTAAGCCATTTACAATCGTTAGACAATGTGACTCCTAGATGTTTATGTGAAGTGGACACATTGAGAACAGTGTTATTAAATGTAAGAGCTGGTGGGTTTGAATTGCCTATATAAAGAACTTCTGTTTTTTCGGGATTAAATGTAACTAACCACTGATCTGACCATTTCTCTATTTCGTATAAGTCGTGGTTAAGAGTATATTGTAACTCATTGAGAGATGATGATGTTGATGCTAAAGATGTATCATCAGCAAACAGTCTTACTACACTTAAAAGATTTTCAGTTATGTCGTTAACGTATACTAAAAACAAAAGGGGTCCAAGGACAGATCCTTGGGGTACTCCTGCAGATACGCTTCTAGAGGCAGAATGAGATTGTCCAACAATAACCTGTTGTTCCCTGTCACATAAATAATTCGAAAGCCAGGAAAGCACTTTACCTTCAACTCCATATTGACGAAGTTTAAAAAGTAAACCTGTATGCCATACACGATCAAATGCTTTTGATATATCACAGAATATTAAACAGGTATGATTTCTAGAGTCAAGTGATCGTACAGCCTGGTGGTATAAGTCAATTAGTTGGTAAACAGTTGAATGACCAGATAAAAAACCCGACTGTTTTTCGTATATTAAATTATTACTCACCAAGTGGTTATAAATGTACTTATATACACATCTTTCCATTAATTTACTTAGACAGCTAAGTAAAGATATAGGACGGTAATTTTCGACACAGTTTTTGTCACCTTTCTTGAAAAGCGGTAGAACAAGAGCAGATTTCCACTTGCTTGGAAAGTGTTCAGATTGGAGAGATTTGTTAAAAAGCATACACAGAGGTAGCGAAATTGTTGTTTTTGTATGTTTTAAGATTTTGTTGGATATTGTATCTTGACCGACAGCTTTATTAGCATCTAATGTTCCAATAATATCCTCTATCTCTGTTCTTACAATTGTAATATCTAAAAGTTTGTTATTGCATTTGGACTGGAATTGAGGTAGAGACTTAGTCGATTTATCGATATTCGAAACAGAACAAAAGTACTCGTTTAAACAATTGGCTTTTTCAAAATCTGTAAAATATAGCTGTTCTGCTCCATCATTTGTATTTTTTAGAATTGGTATAGACTCGGAGCTTTTAAAGTTGTTCATTATATTTTTCACGCAATTCCAGAAATTATGTACATTGTGGGTTCGGTTGACTTCTACCAAGTTTTCAAAATTTAGAAAGTAGTGGCGTTTGGCAAATGATTTGAGATTGTTTACTTTATTTCGAAGATGTTTGTATTTGACCCAATTAAAGTTGTTTGGATTCCTTAATAAGATGTGTCTTTGGCGGTCTCGATATTTGGAGTATCGTCTTATCTCGGAGTCGTACCAGGGTTTATCATTAGGTCGTATTGTAACTGTTTTAGAAGGTATGCATTGCGACATTAAATTAAGCAAACTGTTCGTAAATTGGTTGCAAGCTTCATCTAAGGACGTGGTGTTTATAAAATTCCAATCGTACGTAGAAATAAAATGGTTTAATTTAACATAGTCTGCAGATTTGTATATCCAAACTTTTCTAGTACTACATTTCGACTTCTTGTGGTTAAGTTGCATAAAGAGGCAAGTAGCTTTGTGGTCGCTTATGGCGCTTTCAATGTCTAAACAACCAGCCTTGATAACCTTTATAGACGGTGTAGTAAGTATAGGATCAATAAGTGTTGCCGATTGTGGGGTAATTCTAGTTGGTTCGTGTATTACGTTGACCAAATTGTTAAGTAAAATAATATTGTATAGATGTGTGTATCTGTCATCGAGCAGATTTTCATTTAAATCACCCAATATTATTATATTTTCATTAATATCAAGTGCTTTTTCAATATTAACATTAAAATCATCCCAGAAGGATACCCGTGTATTGGGCGGTCTATAAGTGACATTTAGTAATAAAGATGTCGATCTAAGAAATAATTCTATCCATATTGAATGAACTGACGGTAATTCTAGGTCAAAACGACGACGTGAATGAATAGAGTTAGGCACATATACAATTATCCCCCCTGAGCTTGCCGAATAATCTCTCCTATATAAAATCAAATCTGAGCATTTTGATAATAAGAGTGAATCGGGTACTTGGTTATCTAGGTGGGTTTCCGTGAAACATAAAATATCATGATCTGAAAGATAATCAAATATGTAACTTAATTTGTTGCGTATACTTCTAATATTTAAGTGCAGTATGCTTAAGATGCCAAATGTGTTACTATTAAATTCGGGACCCGGATTTTCTTCAATATCACCCGACAACAAAATAATAATTGTCAAAATGTGAACAAAGTGAATGTTCACAGAAAAGCAGATCATTAAAAAACAGACAATTCTTGTTCGTGACGATATTGAAGAAATGAATGAGTATGCTAGTTGCTGCAGTAAACTAAACATATCAAATTCCCATGAAGAGTGCTTCAAGGTCTTGTGTGTACGACAGTAAAACAGGCCAACGGCCGCACGCCAACTAACTACATCGTTACCCATTGGGTAGTAAACATACAGCTGCAAGAAAAGCACGTGCTGCCGTTGTCCCGTTAATTATAGATGCATAACATTTTCGTGACCAACCAACATGAGTAGAGAAAGAAAGAAAGGTGTAAAGAAGGAAAATAATAGAAAACAGTAGTGTGAAAAACGATAGCATTTGATTAAAATATGTGTTTTGCTGATTCACTCCAGAGTGTACATGCAAAAAATAAAGAGAGAATGAAATAACAAATTGCTAAAGTAGTAGTAAAGTATATGCAGCTAAAAGTAATTATCAATTATGGTAGAGCAGCAAATGTGTTCGATTAAATTTAGCCAGTGGTCATACAAATTTATGTAGTATGACAGTCAGAACGTCGCATCGATGCGAGTCTTTAACAAATGTAAAGTGTAAAAAAAAAAAACACTAGAAAAATGCAAACAACAGAACGAATTGAGATGGACACGTTACGGAAAGCATGAAAACAAACAATAAAGACAAAAATTGAGTTCAAACAAATCGTAGTTTTGTACATCATGTGATGTACTGTATTGCTCACTCATATCGTAAAAGTGTGCAGTTTGGAAAGTTAATACTGGCAAGAAATTCGTGGACATTGAGGCAGGCTGAATCATTGCATAGTAAATTCGTCTGGCAATTAAAGTGTGTTTTTCATGTTGAGTGCCTCACGAATAGAAATACCATTTACCATGTTTACCTTAAAGCAACAATAAAGTGAGGAACTTTGAGCACTGGCAACTAAATGATGGTCATCAGCTTATCTATTGGTGGGTGTGGGAATACGGCTGCAGACGACAAACTCAGGGGAAAATTGTAGTGAGCTATGGATAAGTGTCAGCCAGATGGCATCGTGTGAAGTAGACTCTAAGAGATGTGTAGCCTTTGGGTACACGTATGGTATTGGCCATTCTTATTCAACAGTTCGATTTCGATATTGTGAGGGTTAAAATGTAGGACAACGCACTTGTTGAAAGCCGAAACAATGGATGTAATGTTTAGTCTTCGTATAGGGTAAACATAACTGTGGATGGTGGGGATATGTATTGATAGTCATGTTTAGTTTGGAACTGCTTTAGCTAAAAGCAACATCTTGTGAGGTGTGGCTCGTTGGAATCAGCGTCTTGAGGTCTTGGTCTGATGTGACCTGAACACGCGAGTCATCAAGACATCTCACGTAAATACGTCCATCGTAGGACCATGCACTTTTAAGAGAATTTCTCTTCACCAAGTTCCTGGCTGCTTGCAATAATCGTGAACGTGTTTTAGTTAGATTCTCATAAATGTACACACGATTGAAGTGTTTGTTACTTTTGAGAGATGATCTGCCTCTAAAAAACTCAGAGCGTGATCGGTATGACACAAACTTAACTATGATGTCAGGATTGTGAATGGTTTTGTCGGTGGATGTACGATGGGCTCTGTGGTGGATCCGGTGGGACCTGTCGATGTCACTAAGAGAAAGATCGACGTTACACGCACGAGCGATGTCCAATACGATGGTATCTGTCGACTCACCAGGTGTTTCTGGAACACCTGAAATTCTTAGACATGACCGCCTAGAGTACTGTTCAGCTTCATCGATAGATTTCATAGTAGATGCGCTGTTTGATTCGAGCACATGGACTCTCTTAGTTAGTGTGGAAACCTCGGCACGGAGCTGTTTGTTTTCAAGTTCGATGGCTGACATGCGTTCATTAAGGGTGCTTGATATAATGTCTGCTACGGACTGAGCCATTGATTTGACTGTTACTGTTACTTGCTCACTTATTGTATGTATGATTTGTTCGTTAAGCGAGTTGAGCACTGATTCAACAATTGCCTTATCGTCGTTGCTGCATTGATGGATGGAACCGGGCTTGCTTGACGTCTCATGAGGCATTTCGTCCATTTTAAGAGTTTTCTTGGAGGGAACTGAAGGACTTGGTGTGCTACTCGAGGAGAGTCCACGTTTGGATGATGGAGTAGAGGTGGCTATAGACTTTAGAGAGCCTTACACACCGGTGATACGATATGGCGTATACACAACACAGCACGTCACAATGCGTATACACAACACAGCACGTCACAATGCGGAGTTCACACGGGGATATGTGTTATTGAGTCTTAGCAACGAATCGTTTGTGGTTAGAGACAGCAGATTATTCTTAGTTAAAACTTATTTAAACAAAAAGTTCATTGAGATGCTTAAAATGTATTACTTACGTTTTAACTCAAAAATACTTGTATTTGTGTGACCATTTACAAACGTATACATTCCATTTGTTTCCGTGTATATTATTCCTTTTGCACTTGCACTTTGAGCTCACAAATGTTTCGTTTGAAGTAAGTCAAGTCGATTACAAGTATGTTGCAAAAATATAAATAAACAATGCACGCACTGCCAGCAACGTGTTAACTGCAGAAGACGTCCACATACGCACATACACACAAACAAACAAATACAAACACTTGGCGATCGCTGCACAACAATGGCGGCGGACAATGGCCTTTTCTTTGACGTGTTCGAAATAAGGAATATTTGCGTCCTATCGTAGTTTGGAATTTTACAATAATAAGCACAACACACGGCGCATAGATAGGTCAGGTTTAAATTGACGAGCAACTCGGATTATTTACTTTAGCAAGAAACAATATTAAAATATCTGGAGTGAAGACACAAAACGCGCTAGCCCGCCATGATGAACCGGAAGTACCAAGTCCAGAAAACTGTCAGTCGACAATATGGGTCGACTAGGGGTCGTTGATGCGAAGCATCAAAGACGACACAAAAAGTGGAAGAGGTAAACATATACATTTAAAAAGTAGGTTTTTATTTGAAAGTTTTCACTATACTGAAAATCTTGAGAAGAATATGCATAACGTGTTTTCCTGAAACCATGGATTGTTTTAAAACAAACAAGCAAAACTCGACACCATATAAAAGGTTTACCAAGTTTAAAAAAAGTTGCAAAATTAATGTATTAACTATAAATCTAAAGTGTACAAGCAGATATTTCCACGTTTGCAGCAGCCTCACATTACACAGTTATAAAAGTATTTTTTATTTAGCATTGCACTTTTTCTTTCTCAGTATCTTATTATTTATTTTCAAAGTTATTTTGAAAGTCGCAGACACACTAAAAAATAAAAAAAATGAATAAATAGAACGCTGTTTACCGAATTAGGACCCGTATTTTGTCGGGTTAAGAAAGCCCGCAAAGCAAACTTTCCCCATGTGCACATTTCTGTAAGCATTCCATATATGGAAGTGGCTTTTTCTCACGCCTTACAGTTCACTTAGATCTCACGCACTTACGTCACATTTGCCTAATCCCGCCCCAAAACGAAAAATAATGTACTAGCTTCAAAACATATCAGAGATAAATAAAGATAGTGATAGTTAATTTGCTGTTATTAACTTAATTTGCTTAATCCCGCCCACTGCAACTAATGCGCGTACACAGGTAGCATACATGAATATGCCACTTTAAATATATATATATTGTGATATGAAAGTCAATTGATGTCTCTTTTATGTTTGTTATATTTTTCCTACACAAGTATACATGTATACATTGCACAAAAACACACTTCATAACATGCTTTAACTCTCTGCCTCTGTCTGTCTGTCTGTCTATCTGCCTTTCTGTCTGTCTCTCTCTGTCTCTGTCTCTGTCTCTGTCTCTCTCTCTCTCTCTCTCTCTCATTTATTTTTACAATAAGGTTTCATTTTTCTTGATCAGTATATAAATATATCTTAATTTAATGGATGAATCTGAACTATTATGATCAATTGAACATAAATGAGTATAATATATACAAAACAAGATTTACGTTTATGAGATAATAAATGAATACGTCGCTTAATTTGAGTATATAGATTGGAGTAGATCTGCATAAGTTTTGGGTAGATTTGGGTACTATTTGGGTAGATTTTGGACATTTCGTGCCACCCATCAGCATCCTCAGCAGCAGTCAACAAGCCGCCTATAGACAACACGTATATAGTACGAAAGTAAAGAAAAACAACACAAAGTGAATGAAAAACACAATTCAAAATCAGATTACTTGAACAAGTAAGGTTTCTGACTCAACCAACTTTCCTTCCAAAGTTTCCTTTGTCTAGAGGTAGATCAAAGTTTAAATATCTGTGAAAATTTTAAGAGGACATTTTCTTATTTATCTATGTTTGGATATTCAAGAATAATTTATTTTTAAAGTTATCTATAAGCTGTTTAATTGAACACGGATTTGACAGAAAATGTATCTGTCCTCTTATGGCCATACACGTTAAAACTGCGTCAATGCGCTTCCAGCGTAGGCGAGTCGCGAGCTATCGCGAAAAGGAACCATTTTATCCGAATTCCTGGGGCCCGTCTTTCGTTTCAATACCAAGTTTTTGCATGCCCATCATGTATTTGTTGAGCAATCGAGGAATTTAATGCTGAATTTTTGCTAGTGGCACCAGTACAGGCTTCAAACAAGATACAACACTGCAGTATGCTGAACAATAAATACATAGTCTTAAAATAGTAATGTACCAACTGATAACATCAGAAGATACATTAAAAACATAAATATTTAATTTACGATTGTTTTTCTTTTTTGATTTGTGATACAGTTTTATTAATACACTATGCAAATGATCAAACATATCTAGATACAAATCAAATTGATAAAACCAATATGCATCAACATGATGATACATATATAAAGAGGTGTAGACTAAGCCTGCATACAGTACAAATGGCAAGTTCATGACATAATCTTGGTTTCCTCAAAATGATCGACTTAACATCTGAAAAGAAAAAGTACATTGTTTAAAAACACATTTAGTTTCCAATGAACAATGATATATATTATAGCTTACATGGTTAGCAAACTGTGCTGCCCTAAACTAAGACACCAGTGTATTTAAACATAAAACAACTGGAAGTACTAAGTAAATGAGCATAAATATATTGACCAGAAGGCATTTTAAAGTACCCATTTTGAAAAGAAATGACTGAATAATCCCAACTGCTGATTTATGACATTTTATATGGAGTGAGGTCAAACAGTTGGTATGAAAATATACGCGTTAATACGGGGACAGCCAAGCAAAGCGCTCGAATGGCGCTTTGCGGGCTTTGACCATCTATAGGTAATACGTATGGGACTTGTGGTTAATGGGATATGTTCAATTTCAAAAATGAAAATATATACCCGTCCGACCAAAATTTCGGTTCCCCATTGTATGGCGCCATCTTGAATTTCGGTGTAGCCATACAAATTACCAGCGAGTGAGGATCATAATAACAATAGTCTTGATGCAAGAAGTGTTTTGGAGCATAATTTCTTCATAAACAAATTCAACGAGTAAAAACAACAATAGGTAATGAATCTTTTTTTTTAATTAATGTGAAAGGAATCACATACGATGATTATAAAAGCAGAAATACAAAAGTTTGAATTGAAGTTTAGCAACTATTTTCTCTGAATTGATGAAAGTGTAAAGAGCGGGCCCAGTATGAAGTAATACAACTATCACGGTTATATATTTTTCCCCTATTTGAAGAACAAATCTATAAAATTAGACCATACGATGATGAAATGTTGATTTTATTGAATGATATCAATAAAGGTCATATAAAAACAAACAAAAACTTCAGTTTATGTTACGTTGATTACGAATCAATTTTAGTACGAATTTAGCAGTTAAATTACAAATTTTGTTTTACACTGGGAAACCAGGCAAGTTCATTGCCCAATTGGTAATTTCAGTATGCTGCTACGTCTGCAGCTAGCGTAAAGCGATAATCCAGTTTGGACTTACTACCTTAAACACACCTAATTTCATTAAGTATTCACTTATGTAATTACTTAACGAACTAATTTTCAAAGTAAAAAGCCTCGATTACGATAACTTCCCTTTAAATTACAGATTTTGCTGCAGCCTGCGTAATGTCAGCAACAGAGATGGGTTTTAAATGCAGATGATCTGTCACCGACACCGGTAAGTGTGCGAGACCTTACTCTGATTATGTATTTTATCAAAATTTATTGATATCACAGTCAGAATGTTGCATTACTGCTTTAGTACGCATTTGATATATTGATAATGGGTAAGCAATGTATCACACATCTTAAAAATGATGGCTTAAGACATAACTAATGTTGAAAATGAGAATAGTCTATATTTCGGATGTTAAGACATTTCGGATGACAAAGTTTTCCATAGTTTCTTTTTAAAGGGATGATGGATATATTTCACAACAAGTGAAAGAAATTGCAGTGTTCTTACTTCTGATATAAGACTGATTTAATTGACACACATGTCGTAAAAGTGTACTTTGACATTTCATAACTAATCAAATTTGAGTCACTTGTTTATCACCATTGATAGTGTTTACACATTTGCCTCCAAGCTAGAGGAGATTTATGCACAGGCCATACAGTTAGGTGCAATACAAAAGAATGATCGTCTTCTTCAGGAAGCTTTGTATCAGGCCTAAATACAGAATTGAGACATTTTTCACTTTATAAAAGTGAGACCATTACTGATTATCATTTATTTAAAATGGAATTGAGGAAACTGGAAGCTGACTTGAAGACACCAGAATCCGAGCCAAAAGCTCAGTACAACAAAGATCAGTAGAAAGAAAAAAGTGAGATGTAGCAATTTAAAGATATTGTTATGCAACTTCACATAAAGATTGATCAGCAACAGAAAGAGAAGGACACAGATAAACAGCAACAACAACAAGGCACATACTATGGTGCCCGGAGAGGATTTAGAGGAAGAGGAAGTTTAGAAGGAATAGAGAAGGCCGAGAAGAATATAAACCAAACAGACATTTGGCATCGCAGACATTCCAAGGATTGTGTTTCATTTGTAATGAGAAAGGACATATGGTCAGGGATTGCCGAAAGAAACTACAAAAAGATTTAAAAGAATAAGTTCCCTTGTTAAGGAATCAAACATGAACACTGATCTCAAAGATCCCATATTAGTTGGAGAAACCAATGAAGCTCAAATCTTGATTAACAATTAACATGCCAAAACATCATTAGATACTGGCAGTTGTGTAATCATAGACATATAATAACGGGACCGCTGACTCGTGACGTCACGCTATATACTTTATATAAATAGGTTGAATCCGTCGCAGCGCCATCACCGGGAGTCATAGAAAACTTCCGGTGTAAACTAAAACAATAGATGGAAAGCTAAAAGCTGTGTTTACATTAATGAAAAAACGCGTAAATATCGTGTTAATGGAGGTACTAGGGTATGAAATTTTATCATCCAAAGGGTTTTACAAAACAAGAGTGGTGGAGACACTATTTCTTGTTTATAGTCGTTAAGATTTTACTGTTAATCCAGACACGACGCACATCTGCCCCGCCCACCTCGAACCTTCGGTCATGGTATGTTATTTCTTTGTTCGTTTGTTGTTGTTTTTAATCTAAATAATAAGTTTTATCGTTATATAAAATAAGTCATTTTACGTTTATTTTCCTGCTAAGTAGAAAATCAGCACGTCAATAGCAGCTGTCAAAAAACATTGTTCTACTTTCGGTTTCCATTGTGATCAATAGTAACAATTCAGTTTAAAATTCTGGATGAGATTATCCTTAACAACAAATCATGTCTGAAACTTACAGAAGTGTATTTATTTGAACATATATGCCTTATTTTCTATGGAAAAAATATTTTGCTTTATTTATTTTTTACTTTGCAGCCTGTAGTGGGCAGAAGGGGATGGGGTCTAATCAATTAATTTTTATCATTTATGAAATAGAACCATTTATAGAATCAAACCTACCACTTCCTTGTTTTCAATGAATAATTTGAAACAAATATAGTGCTGCCTTTTCTGTGGTTTCCTGTCATGAACACCTGACATATCAATTTAACCCAATAATTTTATTCTGAGACTTCAGTTTGAGTGTTGTCATGAAATTGAACTTCCAGATGCATGTACCACTGTTTAAGGTCACATCTTAGGATCAAGCTTTTAACTTTGAGCGCCCTGTTTCTGGGGTGGATGAACTAGACACAAATATAGCAATACTTCCCTTGACTTACTCACAAAAATTTCAGGTTGTCATTGTCTTATATATGTGCCTCATTTATGTGATTTTTTTATATAATATGCAATTTTATTTACAGTGCCTGCAAAATGAATTCCTTCCACACTTGAACACATGGTTAGAAGGTGTCAAGCTACACAAGGCATTTGCAAGGTGATTCAGAATCTATACCTTAAATAATTTACCTCATTAAATTTTATTTTGAGACAGCTTATCTGTATTTTACTGAACCCTGTGCATATTTTTATGATTTTTCTTGTTTTCTTGTTGTTTGTTGCATTGCACTGACATAAGTATGGTTAGATTGGTGATGTCAAGCTTATTATTGGTGAAGGAAAACCCTAGATTTATGTTTGGGCAGAGAACCACCAGCACACTGCAGGTTAGCTGGAAAACCTTCCCACCCAATAGTTCTTGTCCTGACCAAGACCCGAACCCATGCATTAAAGTTCTATTAGAGGTAATATGGTTATTTAATAACACTACAGTGTACATGTATTTTGATGTCATGTGTTGTGCCTCTATCAAATTTGTCTTTCTAATATCTGACATCAAATATAAGCATTATTTTTCAATCTTGGCATGTAAAAAACTTTAAAAAGAGAAAGTGTATAAAATAATGTTATGAATGCACATTTTTATCATAGTTGAAGCCTTCACAGTCTTCTGTCTCACTCCTCTACTTTCAGACCTTTTGCCAAATCGTGTGAAAGAGCTTTTCGGTCCACATAAAGGCATTTTGGTTTGACAGATTAAAGCTACTAAGAGGTTCAGGTAATGCAAAGACTCATCTGAATGTAAAAATCTGATACATATTAAACATTAACACGCCTATTGGGAATTTCTTAGTTTAATAAATGCCATTTCACTAAAAAAAAGTATGAATATACTGTCAGGAGTTAATACAGTCTATACTGTCAGATTATACAATTATACTTGTATTCAAAGTTAGTCAATAGTTAATAAAATTTTGGTACCACTTTGCTATTAAATACAGAATAACTTTTTTTTACAATCGACTTTCGAGATTTCTATTATATTATATTTATATATATTATATTAATAAAAATATCAGATGTTTATATATAAAAGGTGGTATCCAACTTTGTCTAAATAAAATAAATATATTTCAACCACTGTTTTGGGAATTTTGGCACAACTTTTTTGCGTAAACTTATTATTTAGTCCAAGTAAGGACAATTTTTGAAACTGCCTAAATTATTAGTAAATGCAGTCTCTCGGGTAGAAAATGCATGTTTGTAATGATGAGTGGGGTGTTGTCCTTCACTTTTCACATGGCTAAGGGACATCAGTAATTTTCAACATCATGGATATTTTGAGTATATAATAATTTATCTGGTTGTTTGCGAAAACAATTAGTCTAGACTTTTGGATACCACCATTAACTGTATTGTCAAAAAGGTTTAAATAACAATAAACCATGATAATAATTATAGGTAGGATTTACACTGCAAAGATTTTTTTGTGTGACAACTGTCACATAAATCTAGGACATAACTAGATTTTTATATTTTTGTTCTAATTTTGTATGTTTTGTTTTATATTATTATTGGTGAATGAATGATAAATGTATTTGTCCAGACTAGGAATGGAACCAAAGAGGTTAGGCGGGTTACTGTATCTTTTCATTTAAAGCTGAAACCTGTATAGCATACTTTTATTTTTTCAGTTACCTTGACATGAACCATTTCTTCAGAGATGGTTAACCTTTAAGTTCAACACCAAGGGCCAGCCGACAGAAGCACAGCTGTCAGGAAGGCAGAGAGGAAATATCAGTTGTTTGCAGTACTTTGAAAAAGATTAAATTTTATTATTAAAAGATTTTGAATTTTCAGTCTGTTTCAGTATTGCTATCTTAGGGGTAGACCATTTCTTAAATTTTACTTTTCATAAAACACATCACAAGGCAGGATTATGTAAAATATTGTTTATTTCTCCATATAATCTACAAAATAATTTGACAGTTAACAAACATCAGCATAGCAGAAGAATCTGATTTACTTACCATATCACATGTTTAAAACTTTAAAAGAAAAACTTAATTGCACATTTATTGAGTGCTTGCACATAGTTTATATCAAATGGTAAAGGGAGAATGAAATATGTGTTATTATTATACATATAATTATTAAGATTTTATGAGAAACAACTTTAAAAATTATTTGACTTTTATTTCTGTTAAAAAGACAATGGTGTTGCATAATCAATGTCTGTCATAAATGCATTTTTCATTCCACATTAAAATATTTTCTACACATTATATATAAAGCGATGTTCTTGCTTAAACACTTAACATGAATGAAATAGAAAAAAGAATAAAATGATTAGTAATACATACTTATTCTTGTTTCTTCTGACAACATTAATTAAAAAGTATGCTAAAAGCCAGTGCAAGTAAAAGTGCCATCTCTGGATGCAAGATTTAATAGTTTTAAACCCTCTAGCCATGTTGAAAGTTTTCACACTGTAAGAAGAAATGTTAAAATATATATAAAGTTGGGACTTAAGCAGGTTGTAAATTAATACAGACACTTTGTTAGTTTTAAATCATGAACCCAATTATTTCTTATATTTGGTATGGAATAGTGTTTGGGTAAGGCCTTAGTTCTATATTGTTATTTATACAATGGCTCTTAACTGATTCAGTTTAGTTGATGAATAACCCTACTGCAACTAAAACATATCATTTGTTAAATTGGCATGTTTGTTATATTAGATAATGTTTGGCTAATTGCTTTATGTTTTAAAAATGCACACTAAACAACTAAATAGTAATTTTTAATATTGTCTGGAAGAATTCTGGCTCCAAGATGTGTTTAAGTTCCCTTGTACTGGTTGAACGTCTCAGAGCAACAGGCACAGGCCAGGAAGAGACGTCTCTGGGTCATGGGATTCATCACTGTTGTCTTATTCCTAAAATCAGTATAAAAGACAATTAAGTGCATACTCTATAGGAAACAGTATAATCTAATTATACTTGTGTTCAAATATTAATAGTTGATCGTGGTTCTTTTTTCTTTCTAACTTGAGATACCTTAAACACTTAAGACTCGGTCGTAAATATCTGTGGTCTTAAGCTTTTGTCCTAAGACCGGGAATATTGATAAAACGGGGGCTTAAACTTTTCCACCATCATTCTTTGCGCAGTCTTCCTCCTGTGTCTCCAAGCAACGACTTATTTATTTTAATTAAATATTATCTCTTTCTCCGTGCAGTTTTGGAAAATACAAGCCATAATAAATACCACCAGTTACACAGTATTAGCTATGGAAGTATTTAAGGAAAAAAGAGCAGCAAAAAATGGGCCTAAATAGGACGTTGTCTAGGATTCATTCAGAATTCGGGTTCTTTGTTTACACGTGGTTACGATATGTTTACTACCGATTCATGGAAAACTAAAAGCAGGCAGTGAATACACATACAAAGAAGATATTTACCTTCAATCCACTTTCAAGTTGATTCATTTTCCGTGGCCGATTTTCTTCAAATCTCTGTTTTATTTGTCAGCTTTATGCTATTGTTTTGCATGGGAAACCCCGACCGGATGTCTTTTCTATGAATTCCGGTGGTGGCGCTGCGAAATTGGAAGATATTCGCGCACCTTGCGGAGTCGGCGGTCCCGTTATTATATGTCTTTGGTGTAAGTGTCTAAATAAGTAAAGGTCCTCTCAAATTTCCAGACATTTAAATTTTATCTACTGTAGACAAAGGCAAACAATGTAAATGTGACAAAAACACAGACAAAGAAAAACCATCAGTTACCGCTTTGGAACGGTCAGTCGGCAAAAAGGCCGACTGGGGTGCTTAAACCTGGTTTGTGGAGCGCTCAAACCTCGCACTTTCTGAAGGATTTTCAAACAGTGTAAATAAAAATATCCCGTCAAAGTGAAACAACTAACAGTAAGCACCTGCATGGGGGTTAAACAGATACAATTAACTTATGTACATACATAATAACTAGTAATAAAATTAACATTTGTACAGTATGTACAGTAGATTAAAGCCTCGGCAACCTAAAAATTCCAAATGAGAGAGTTGTTTCAAATATAATAAAACGGTACAAGCGCTGATATATAATAAGAACAATATAATGACGTCATACAATGCCATGACGTCATATGCCAAAAGTGTCAAGAAATCATCGAAGTTTAGAAAACAACCCAAATAAACAATATCAAATGTAGTATTGTTAAAGAGTTAATACGTATCAAAAACATATCATAAAAGCCGAGGATTTATCCGCAGTTGGCATATTATATAATGATAAAGGTACCAAAAATCTCGATGTTATACCTACTGTGCAATCTCACTTAAAGGTTATGGAGACTGCTCAAGTTGTTCTGCCTATATAGGGCACGACTGGAGAGATGAAAAGACAAGAAATCTAACAGTGACTGTCCAATTATGGCTTTAGATCACTGTTTTCATATAGTCTCAACGACCTGCCCGGTCATCGTGTTATTTAAAAGTAATGTTCTTGACTGTAAAAGGGTCAATTGCAAGCAATGCAGTATAACGAAGGATTCCCGGGTTGCAACCGTCTGCAATACATTTTCTGATAAGTTTTGTAAAGTGGTCAGAAATAATACAAATTATTCTTCAAAAACACCTGTTATCCTAGGGACAAACATTTCAAATACACTTCTTCAAATGTGTAAGGACAGTCATGGAAACCAATGCTTTTGTCTACTGGTAGATAAAATTTAAATATCTGTTAGAGTTTTGATAGGACCTTTTACATATACCATGGTATCTTTATTTTAGGACAATGGTTGTGCGAGAAAAAACACTCAACAAAAATAAAAACAACAACAGAAAAGCCATTGTCAGAAGTGCCATGTCCCATAAAGTTATACTAAAACCTAAGGAGACCATTCAGGTGAAGGCATACTTGGATAAAGAGATAGATCATCCTGTCACTACAGCTATTATACAAGAGACTGGGGATTCATCCATACCAGTTTACCTAGACATGACACCTGGAGTTATAAAGTATGAATATGGAAAGAATTTGGATATTTCAATCACCTTATCCAACTTAAGCACAAACACAGCTGTGATATCACCGAAAGAAATTATATGCGAGATACAACCATTGGAAGTGACAGAAGAAGTATTTAACAGAATAGAAGAAGAAGAATTAGAAAAAGACAAAAGATATTGGAGGAATTGAATATAGATGAGCATAACCTTTTGGATTAACAACAATAACAAAAATTAAGAAATCTTTTAATGAAACACAAGGTTATTTTTTCAATCAATGACATGGATATATGACAATACAACAAGATTAAACATAGAATTGATCAACTAGATGATACACCTTTCAAACAGAGACACAGACGTATTTCACCCAACATGATAGAAGAAGTACGACAGCATCTGGAACAGCTTTTAACATGTGGAATTATAAGACCTTCAAAATCACCCTGGGAGCTTCAAACATAGTACTTGTTAGAAAGAACAATGGCAAATTAAGACTCTGCGTAGACTACAGGATGCTGAATGAAAGAAAAGTTAAAGATTCGGACGCTTTACCTCGAAAAGAAGAAGTATTTGACTGTTTACATGGTGCCAGATATATTTCAACTATAGACATGAAGTCTGGTTACCTCCAGGTGGAGGTGGAAGGCGAGCACAAGCCACGCACATCATTTACTGTAGGTCCCCTTGGGTTTGAGAATACAACAAGATGCCCCTTGGTTGGCGAACAGTCTTGCCACCTACCAACGGCTTATTGAGGAGTGTCTTGGCATTTTGAATATAAGCATCTGTGTCATATATCTCGACGACTTGAACATTTACAGCGCATTGATGAAGAATTTACACGTCTCAAAGAATGTAATCTGAAACTCGCAACGGGCAAATATTTTTGTTCAAAACTACGATAAATTTTCTTAGACATGTAGTCAGTGATGAAGGAATCGAGACAGATTCATCCAAAATTAATAAAATCAGAAATTGGCCTACACCTAAGACACCTGAAGAACTTCATTTATTTCTATTTGCAGGATATTACAAATGCTTTATTAAGGATTTCAGCAAAATTACTCGACCACAATTAGAACTTGTTCCACATCCAACCAGAACGAAGAAATCAACAAAAGAGACTACAAAAGACTGGTGTTGGACATATAAAGAGCAGAAGATCTTTGATGAAGTTAGGGGAATACTTTCATCGCCTCCCATTCTTGCCAACCCTGATTTTCAGAAACCGTTTGAACTACATACAGACGCATCATCCCAGGGTCTAGAAGCTGTGCTGTACCAAGAGCAAGGAGATCACAAGAGGGTTATCGCATATGCCAGTCGAGCATTTTCTAAATCTGAAAAGAACTATTCGGCATATAAATTCGAATTTTTGGCTTTGAAGGGGGCAATAAAGAGAAATTTTCTGAATATTTGACTTTAAATCATTTTGTGGTCCTTACAGACAATAATCCACTAACATATGTGTTGACTACAGCTAAGCTAGATGCAACAGGCCAGTGATGGGCAGCAGCATTGGGGCAGTATGTCTTTGACATATACTATCGGGCAGGAATCAAGAATACAGATGCCGATGCTATGAGTTACCCCCATCCCAAAGGAAGCTGATATAGTCAAAGTCGAGGATCAGGTAATGAAAGCTGTCTGTAGCTCACTGACACCATCGTACTTGGAGACATTACCCACAATGAACATCAACAAAACTGAATATCCATGACAACCAATGGCGCAATTAGAAATGAGAGAGATTAGAAGAAGGAAAAGCGAAGACCCAATGATAGAGCAATGGAGACAAGCAGTCATTGAACAACAGATAATTGACACAAATCTCACCAAAGAAGACCTTGCAATGAAAAGAAACTTCAAACATTTGAAAATTAAAAGAGGGATTTTATTTTTGAGAAGTCGAAGAAAATGGTAAAACATTGGAACAATTAGTGATTCCAGACCATTACAAGGAAGATATACTCAAGGGCATTCACAGTGATATAGGTCCCCCGGGGGAAAAGAGAACTCTGAGACTAGTCAGAGAAAGGTTCTTTTGGCCTGGAATGGCAACAGACATAGGACACTGGATATCTTCTTGTGACAGATGTTTAAGAAGAAAGACAAATACAGGCGCTAGAGCACTACTGGTCAATGTACATACCACGTACCCCTTAGAGCTTGTGTGCTTTGTTTTTCTATCACTGGAAACATCCAAGGGAGGGTTTGGCAATGTCTTAGTGATCAATGATCACTTTACCAAGTTTGCCATCGCCGTTCCGACAAAGAATCAGACTGCGAGGACGACGGCCAAAACCTTCTATAACCATTTTATAGTCCATTATGGCATACCAACTCGTCTGCATTCGGATCAAGGGACTAATTTTGAGTCGGAAATCTTTAGAGAGCTTTGTCACATCGCCGGCATGAAGAAGTCTCATACTTCTGTGTACCATCCACAAGGAAACGCAGGACCAGAGAGGTTTAACCGCACTTTCTTGGATATGCTAGGAACTCTTGATAACTCACAGAAGTTTGACTGGAAGAAATACATCAACTCCCTTGTATATGCCTACAACTAAACGCCTCATGAGACAACTGGAATTTCCACTTATGAGTTAACGTTTGGAAGAAATCCCAGACTGCCCATTGACACATTGATCCAGAAAGCCAGAGAACCTGACACTAGCTCTAGAAACACACAATAGTATATTAAGGACTTAAAGGAGAGGTCAGAAAAGACAAAACAGATTGTAGAACATCACAGGAATAAAGCCAAATCCAAACAGAAGAAACATTATGATAAGAAAGTCAGAAGAGCAAAGATTGAGGTTGGAGACAAGGTATTAGTAAAATTTTAGCACATGGTGAAGGAAGACATAAATTAGCCGAAAAAAATGTGAAGAAGAAATCAACAAAGTAATTGATCAGGTTAGAAAAGACATACCAGTATACAAAGTAAGATCAACAGATTGCACCGAGAAGACATTACACCGCATTCATTTACGCCCATAGATCTAACATCATACACTCAGAAAGAGAAACTAGAGAGGAAACGGAGAAAGTAAATAAGAACAGAGGTATCTGTTAAAGAGTCAGATACTAAAGCAGTACCTGAAATTAAGAGCTTTGAGGAAAACTCAGGAGAAGATAAAGATCAGACAACACTGAAGGAGGTGCCAGATTTCTAAGAAGAGACAGATATAGAACTGGTAGAGCAACACGAGGATCAACTTGCAGGAAGAGACAGGAGAATCAATTACACAGAAGTTGAGACAGAAACTACAATAGAAGAACAAGCTCAAGAGGAGACACATAGAAAAGAAGTCAGAGAGTTGCCAAAGAGACATAGGAAGTTGCCACCAGACCCAACGAGAAGATCAGGAAGAAAAAGAAGGATGCCGTCCATATATGGTGAATACCAGTTATATGGTATAGTTAATACAACACCATATGATACCAGATTTATTATCTGAGGTGCATTGCACCATATGGATGTTGATTCAGCAAGGAGAATAGTGACAGCACTTGTGTCTTAATTTAGCATATGTTGTTAACTGAAACAGACTAAATGAGGACAATTTTAGATTTTATTATCTGAATGATGTTATCTATATTATCTAATGATATTTAAATAAAAAAATAAGTATGTATATATATATATATATATATATATATATATATATATATATATATATATATATATATACACCTGGAAAAAAGTTAAGCACCCCCTAATACTTTTACAGCGTCTTCTATATAAAACTTTCCTATGACATATTTCATATGAAAATAACTAGACAAATTGTAAAGTATGAAATGTCAACATGTTTGCTAACATAGCAAAGAGAAACTGGCCAGAAAAAGAAGTATTTAATACCGAAAATGTTACATATTCAAGACGTATCATTTTCACAAAAAAATATACGTAGATTTAAGTATAGAGCAGCAGATGTCATTAGCAACTTGTTTGTTACAGTGTCTTGGTAAAAAGTCTATTTGATGTCTTAGGATCAATTTTTTACCTTAGTTGGTCAATACCGGGTGAACCCTCCACGTGCATGGATGACTGCATCGACCCTACGTCTCATTCCACCGATCAGACGCCATAATCACGTTACGAATGCTGAACTACGCACAATATTCGTTATAAATACCCATAGATGTTGCACGGGCAAACTGCTTTTTGCCAAAAGCACGGGGTGCATGATACTCTTGCCTATATCTGCGTACTGATTTTTATTGTTTAAACACAAAAATATTAGGGCTGCTTAACTTTTTTCCAGGTGTATATATACTCTACAACATCTCGATAATCCCTTTAGAATATGGAAGCAAAGATGCTTTTATTTGGAGAGGGGGAGAAAAGTATATAGATGTAGAAACATTAACAGAAGTTAGTGATTGTATTTGTATTATATTTAAGTCTGTAAGTATAGACTAGGTATTGTTTTGAAGTTATCTCCCTTCCATTGCTATGTAATTATTCATGCGTTTAATTTCCCTCCAAATTTAGGGTCAGCTAAGGTCAATTATTGTCAGAAACGTTTTGGTCAGCCATGACACAACATTCTGTAATTTTTGCACCTTCATTTCAATAATAAATTTGGAAATTAGGTTTACTGGATTGTTCATGTAACCAGCTAACAGTCACGCAGATGAGAGAACAGCAGTTGAGTGAGAGAGTCCGATACACAAGTGGGCTTGTTGCTTGCTTGTCTAAGATTTTTGCCTATGATGTCTATTTGTGATGGTATCTAGTGCCCACTACATATTAAAACTGTGATTATGAACCTTACTCTGGAGTTGTTCCTGTATTATAATAGTGGTGTAGTGCCCGGGTAACAATTATGTTATCAGTGTAATATACTCGCTATCCAGGAAGAATGTGATACACTACGCTTAAAACATTTTTGTTAACGATGTTGTCACAGATAGGCCTCTTTCCGATCCCTCCAAGGCCGACATAGAGGAAATGTGACACCACTTCTTCACATGCATCCGAAAGAGTATTGAACCAATTTTCGATTATTGAAGAGCATTTGGCGCTATCTGGGGACTGACTGCCTGAAAAATGTCTCCGTATTTGGTAAAAAAATAAGAAATGAATAAAAAAAGATCTTTTCCTGTCGGATAGGCTTCTTTCCAGCCCCAACAAGCCCGACAGAGAGGAAATGAGACGCAACTACTTAAAATGCATCCGAAAGAAGATCGAACTAGCCTGAAAAATGTCTCTGTCTTTGGTTAAAAATTAGCAGAATTAGTAACTTTTTTGTCGCTGAACGGCCGACAGAGACGAAACGTGACACCAATCTTCATATGCATCCAAAAGAGGATCGAACCAGCCTTCGATTCCTGAAGAGCATTTGACCCTATCTTGGGACTGACTGCCTGGCAAAAAATAAGGGGAAAATATCACGGATTTTTTTTCTCTCGGATAGGTCTCTTTCCGACCCCGACAATGCCGACATAGACGAAATGTGACACCACTTTTTCATACGCATCTGAATGCGACATTAAAACATTAAAAATATATACCCCACATTTATCTTCATTGCATGTTTTGCTAACTGTTTTTAATCTTAAAATGAATAAAATAACTACTGTTGGGTATGAACTTTATTATTCTACATCTCTTACATAAAGAGAGGTTTGCGGCTACATTTAAAGTTGATATCGGTTATCGTTGTCGCTTGCCGCTCGTGTGTACAGTAACTACTTGCTGGAAACCGGTTGCCAGCTTGTCCTTTGTATGGTTAACGTTTTACTAACTGGTCGAAATAACCTGTTAAAAGCCACGATTTCCGAGCGATTGTTTTTATGATATTTATATTTTAATACGATAGTACAATCTACGAGTGTCGGCGATTACATTATCAAAAGCCAATGACTACCAGCTAAGTGCGTTCTTGTTATACCGTGAGGAGCAAGAAAAAAAAATATGTACAATATTTTAAAATATTAAAAAAATATTTTGGATGATTCCAGTGAATTTGATTTTTTAACTCCAAACAATTTAAAGATAAATCGCTACCTGTTGTTATATCATTTTAAAAATACGTAGTTAGTAAATGGGACACTGTGGTGTCATGTCAGGTAAATGCACAAGTTTATTTATTACAAGTCAATAATTCTACATATAAATGAAGCATTGTTGATAATGAGTTAGACTTAACAAAGAAACTGTTAATAACATAACCTGAAGGATTTTCAGATGAATCAGTAGGTACATATATTAATTTATCTTTTTGTGTTTGTTTTTTATTTACTCTTGACTTGTGTCAAAAGCCATTGTTATTGCATGTTAACACATTCTAGTTAGAGTAGGAATTGCATTCGAGTGAGGTGATTGACATTCAAGTTTAATATAAGAAAATCTTAGCGGACATCGTATAAGAAGCTTGCTAGCTGGTTTTGACGGACGTTGACAATAGTTACCATGTTGTCTCGGTGCAAGTAGTCCATTGTCGAACACCGCTAAATGTATACACTCACCACGCACTTGCGGACAACTGCTTCAAGTTTTTACGGGAAGTCGGGAAATTTAATTTTCTGCGTTTGAACGGAGTGAATTAAAAGAAAATGATTTCCATTGGTTCGTTCGGACCGTTTGCAGTCGGTGGCACCCTAGGATAACGGGATTCTCGTTTTTTTTCGGCCAGCGTATTCATTCAGCATTAGGTCAGCCGACAGACATGGCCGAGGAAAATTAATAACCGAATATCGCAAACGGTTTAATTTAGCAACAACTCTTGCAAATTGCAGAACAATTGCAGAAACACAACGAGGATGTAAATCCCTTACGCGAGGAAGTACGTGGACCTATTTTTGCAATGTTTGTTGAAGTATGGTATGTCGGCTGTGCATTTTAAGAAAAATGTTTATTCAATAAGTTCTGAAATGGTAAATGCGTTGTGACTTTCATAACCATGGCAATATTTTCTTAATTTAAAATGGCGCTGTGTCTTTGTGCTGTGTTTTTGTGATAATCTAATTTGTCAAGTTATCAAAAGAAATAATAAATTGTTGCATGTGGTCATTGTATACACATTTATGATTACCTTAATGTAATGGGGTCAGAAAACAAAAACGTGTGCTTATATAAGTGTTTTCTTGTATGTTCTAAATGTTGGAATTTAAATGTTTTATGTCATTTCATTAGCAAAATACATTATATTTGGAATATTGGGAATTTATTGCTATTTGGTAATTGTACTTAAGTAACCTAGTCTTCAGTAGTAATTCAGTGAATTACTGTAGTTCAGTAGAAGTAGTTGATTATTGCATGATTTTAAGGGGTGGGGAGAAGTATTTTTACTGGGGTAATAATAATAATCTATCGATATTGCTTGATTTTGGTATAAATCATTAGTACTTTTTGCCTAAATGTATGGTATACTACTGCAATTTCGCGATATTTATGGTTTGAGTACTGTGATAAATTGTTATATTTTTGTGACATTACTTTCAACCATGGCAGATGTCAGAAGCATAACTAAGGAGAAGATACCAAGTCTGGTAAGTATACGATTGTTTAGGTTAACTCCGAGGGCAAATATGTGTTTAATCCTATAAAATCTCTTAAACCCTTATTGGTAGGGAAAACAATATTTGACATCCACTCCAAAACAGGCCAAACCAGGTACAAGTTTTCCAGTTTGGTAACAGTGATGCTCCTCTTATATATAGTCATAACATTCCTTAGTTACCTATTTTTTTTTCACAGGGGTTATGCATGTGCCCTAGGGAGAGGTTTCATTCAAAGAAAAGCACTTTCTGCAAATGTATTGATGCAGACGTTGCGCAGTTCCATTAGAGGTTATGCCAGACAGTTCTTAATTTCTTAAGGTGAAACTGCAGCTTTGGACCATATTTTTAGCAAAATGAGCTCTATGTTTGCTTCTACTGCTGACAAAAACAATCTTTTTGTTGTTAGTTAGGGTTTTTCAATGGTAAGGAGAGACAGTCACTGCGTTTGTTTGTAGACTGGAATCTGTGCGGACAAACACCAGTGAGAACTGCTCAAGGTCTCCACCAGAGATTAAGAATGAGATATTAAGAGCAAGGTTTGGACCTCTTTGACTTCAGGCAAAGTCAAGTCTCAAACTCTTCATAAATAGGTCACAACTGACACTTATGACCAATTGATTTAAGAGGGGAGGGCCGTGGAACATGAGATGTCACTAACAACTCACTCTGCTCCAAGCACTAATAAAAAGACCCAGAAGGCCTCAATTTCAGTGCACAGAAACCTTGATAAAACCTTTTTAGATAAGAGAAGAAGGTTGATAGCCCTGATAGTTAACTACTGTCATTTGAGAGCCGCAGTGAGGCAGGTGAGGGTCATTCTGTACAAACTCCAGCAGTAGGACTAAGAAATCGGTTAGTGTTTTGTTTACAAGGAGCACATAGCACATATCTGCGCATGATGGATAAATGTATGTGCGATCTTTACCTCAAGGAATGTCTTGTATTCCTTGATGATAACCTTATTTTCTCCAAGACCTTTTCTGAGCACATAAAACGTCTTGATGCATGCTTTAGTAAACTGCCTAAACACAGAGTCAAGCTCAAGTCTTCTTACTGTTAGCTTTGCTAGACGTATGTAGTGTATCTTGAACATGTATTAAGTAGAGACGGGATCTCAACTGATCCTGATAATGTATCTGTCTGCAGTTCTTTCTTGGCCTGCACCCACAAAATTAGAGACTTCAGACAAATTTAGGGTTTATTGTCTTCTACAGAAATAATGTTTAGAACTACCAAAAATATTAGCCCCTATGAACATGCTCCTTCAAGATCACAGTACAAATGGCCAGACAGGTAAACGTAAGAAATGCAATAAGAAAGCTAAGAGCGTTCCGACAAAATGGGTACGGCTTGAAGCTCAGCGATCTGCTTTTGACAGGATCAAAGAACGCTTAACTAGTGCGCCTGTACTTGCTTATGCAAAGTATGACCTCCCATTAGTCCTCCGGTCTGATGCTAGTTATGAAAGGTTAGGATCCATATTATATCAGACAGAGAATGGAGTGGACATGGTAAACGCCTTTGCTGAGAGGACGTAGCCAGAACATAAGTTGGAATTCCTTGCCGTCAAATGGGCTGTGACCGACAAATTTCATGACTACCTATTTGGTAGTAAATTTGTAGTCACACTGACAATAACCCTGTCGCTTATGTAAATACTACAGCAAAGTTAGATGCTGCAGGTCACAAGTAGCTAGCTTCTTTGAGTCCATTTGGTTTTGAGAACAAATATAAGTCAGGTAAATAAAAGAATAGATGCTGATGGGCTTAGCAGACGATCTTATTTGATGTACGAGCTATATGATAAGCAATGCAAGAAGCCACACCACTGCCGGAGTGTGTGGCCGCTGAGGATTGCCCTCCTTTGGCATTAGAGGTCAATGATAAGCCACAACTTCTATACCATGTGGACTAGAAGATAGAACAGGCAAATGATGTTGACATAAGTAAAGTTGTTGATCTTCTGGGACTACGTTCTCGCCCCTAGAGGGGGTGGGTGAGAATGCTAAGTGCCTTAGGGAGTAGAAGAATCTTCACTTACTTGATGGTGTTCTGTACAGAACGTCCCTAGATGGTCAATCTGTCAGGCAACGGGTCATACCACTTTCATTTCGCCCTCAGGCACTGAGTGGAGCGCATGAGGACACATTTCATCGGAGTAAAGAAAAACCTTATGGTTTTTGCATGACAATGTCTCTATTGGCCTGGGTTAGAGAGCTATGCTGAGGTTAAGGTGCACACTTACTTGTAGGAGGATATCCTACAGAAACGGCCTCAGCATGGTGCAGAAATGCACAGTATTGTCTCCTCTCGGCCAGCATGGTGCAGAAATGCACAGTATTGTCTCCTCTCGGCCAATAACTTAGTACATAATTCTTATCTCTGCAAAGATCAAAGATGAATATGAGCACATTCTGGTCATAACATTTACAAAATATACTCAGGCAGTGCCATGTAAAAACTAGACAGCTCAAACCACGGCCAAGGCTCTATATGAACATTTCATAAGGCTTTATATCTTTTCAGATGTATTACAAAGTGACCAGGACTGTTACTTTGATGGTAAAAGTATGTGGGACACCTATTTAAGTACACTTTCAGCGAATGACATCCCGTCTCATTCTGGTTACGTGCAAAATTTGCAATGTAATAAAGCGAAATATGATCGCAAGTTCAGTGCAAATAAGCTAGATGTAGGATTCTCATTAAAAGAGTGTATTTTGAATGCACTCATAAGTAAGTGGACCGGCGGATTTCTAATCATTATATTGTCACTAAAATTCATGATGAATTTCCTGTATACACAGAGATTACTCTACAGTTAATGTTGGAAATGGAAACCAAAGTCCAGAGGATGGTAAGGGTTCAGAGAAGACTCCACAGAAATCTTCTTCCATGTACTAATGAAGTATCTTTAAACGAGATGTCAATTAATGGAGTGCCTATGGACAATGCAACAGTTGAATAACTGTCACAAACTATCCAAAACTAGGCAACAACCTGAGTCCCAGAATATGACCTTTGACTTACAGCTTTCTTCCTCTGAGTCTGCTCATTGACCGCAATTTCGACCCGCCTGGTATAAATCTAATAAATTATCTAAGATAACATAAGATACATGAATTTCTTGTTTTAAAAATGTCAGGAGTCATTTTATTCTGGTCTAGGAAGAATATAACCAAGGTTTGGTAGTGCGTGCGTTATATTTATCCGTAATGGACTGTTTGTTATCCCCGTGATTGTTTGCCTGGCATTGCTTGTCTACCCCATGCCCCATAACGATATGTCTCACATTCAATTTGTATTTACATGTTATAAATGTCCCTATTGTCAAGTGACAAAACACTAATTCACGTTATTCCCATACAATTTGTAGTGTTACATATCTAAAGTCACGATAATCTATTCACAAATCACTAATCTACAAGTTACGTATAGTCAAAGTTCACACATTAAAACGCCAGGTGGCGATAGGATACAAACATATATGTCAGCAAATTGAAATAGAATGGCCTAATGTATGTATTTCATTGTATACAAAGACAGCATGCTGTGTTGCAAGAATGACTTTCAGGAGTATGTGTTCTGAGATGATTGTTGCGATGAAAGGAAGCTAAATATTAAAGTCCGCTTAATTTGTTTTGTAGTTAACTTAGAAACTCTTATCCTTGAAAAGACAACATCTGTTTGTTTATATAGTGTTATACAAGTATATCTGATATGCTAATATGCACATCATTCGACAGAGGTTTGGCCAACAACTGTTTCTAAACATCATGACATAGTGATGTTTTGTCCAATAATTATGACATTTTAATTATTATTAAATTATGTTCGTTTTTACAAACAACCTTACAAACCAATTACTTTAACAATTAATTAACGTTTGCACATAAACAAAATAAAAAACAAAACAAAAAAACAAAAAACAAAAAAAACAAACATATGTAATGCATGCGTTTCAAATTACCGTTCAACTGCTATGAAAGTGGTATTGGTCTTTGTTATTAAAAAGAAGATACTTAAAAATTTAGTTTATATAGTTTATAGCTTTTTATGATTTTGTAATGGCATGATTTCTATGACCCTTGCCCAGCCCAATTTCCATAATATAGGAATTGTTTTAATTTAACTCTGCAATTTTAAAAGGGCCACTTTATAGTTGTTTATGATATAATATGTTTGTTTTCTTAAGAATCTGAATGGGTCTTAGTTGTTTGTTTTATGGCAAAGGGAGAAAATCATTGCACCAAATATTAATGCTTATGTCAAAGAATCAATTTAGCATTAAAATATATTTGTTAATAAATTTACAATCTATTTATAATCTATAGTACATTTGTTTAAAGGCATAGTTTAAATAAAATAATTATGATAGTACAGTGAATTAATACACAAGGTTGAGCACCTCCGTAGGGATATGACAAACGGTGCGTCAGGCAATCGCAAATTACATGTAAGTATCTTTTGTAACATATATAGAAATGTTGTGTTTTTTTTTGTTGTTGTTGATTTCACTAATAATACTTTGTCAGTTGAAAACTAAACTACTTTGTATTATTGCAAGACGGTCTTATGTTGTTTAAACTGTAAGCAGTTTTTGGCAACAGAAAGATTGAATGATCATTCGTTTTGAATATCGACAATTTCCCCATTTCTTTTTAAATAAACAGCAAAACAATAAAACGGGTGCGGCAGTACATTTTTACCAATCGGATGAGACAGTTATCCTTCTATTTAAGAATTAAGGACATTCTATTCACAATATTCACAATATCATCTGATTTGATCCGTTTCGCTATGAAAGGATTAAAGGACGACACAGAAAGCGTATGCCGTGTATGATTTCTTTGATTTCTATGATAGTCGTTCGTGTGCATAGTGAAACTTACTTGTAAACTTCTTCTAGGTTTATATTGTATGTTTCATTTTTGAAGGTTTGCTGTTATATACAATGTAAAATGAGCAACTACAACTAATTAACACTGTTTTATATTAAATGGATGCTTGGTATAATGTTAAAATATGATGAAGGGCGATCAGCGGGATACAAGTAGGTTTTAATATTTCATTTTTGGGCCTGATGGACAAGCAATAATAAGATAAACTGACCGGAACAGGTTTTATATTTTATTGGTATAAACATAGACGAATCATTTATTTTCAACATAGTTTAGATTGATGAACTTATAAGTACGAGAGCTAAATGTGTAACAAACATGTAACCGCTAAATTTGCTGGCTATTTTATTACGTCCTTTCATGGTCTAGAGCAAAGTCCAAATTTATTCTATTCGATTGCCCTGAAACAATTATTATTTATCAAGATTCATTATGCATGTGATAATAATTCAGCTACAACATACCGATTTCGTCAAATTCAAGGAATTTGCAGTAATGACATACAAGTACGATATATATATATATATATATATATATATATATATATATATATATATATATAAGTACGATATATATATATATATATATATATATATATATATATATATATATATATATATATATATATATATATATATATATATATATATATATATATAGTTCAATATATATTCCAGTGAGTTAATGATAATTCAAAGATTTAACAAAATTCATTTCTTGCATCTGCATAGGAATAATCAATGAAGTATGCTTATAACACTACAAAAAAGGGGGAAAACAATACGCTATTCCTAGCATAAATAAATTCAACTCTTTTTAGTTAAAGTCAATAACAATATAAAATAAACAAAATAAAAAATCAATCAAAAATATTAATTCGTTCAACTAAAAACTACTAAAATAGAACTTATAAAGCCTGATATTGGTCTGTTTTGGTCTAAGTTAAAAGGAAAGTATCTAATTATCCTTATACGGTCTCAAACATGTGAAATGGAATTAGATATAATCTTTTACCTTGCAGTAGTATGTTTAAACACTGAGGTTAAAGCAGTGTGTTCTATATGATTATGCATTGTTGCTGGTATACAGGCATACATGAGCACATACTAGATGACGAGGTTAGAGCCGCCGATTTGTAACTCCTCACCGCAGAGATCGAGGCTACTATGAACGTTCCATTGGCAAAAATTATCAGAGTATGGATTACACATTGAACACTGCAATTTAAGAAAGTAACATAATTGAGCTTTAAAATATAAAACGTAAAAAGAGAAATAATAGAAATTGCAAACATGCAAGTCGAATGTGACACTTGGTTGATTTATAAGCCTTCCGTCGTTTACCGTGTCGTTTTCATTTTCACTCACGTTAAAACATGTTAAATATGCATACAAGGTGAATTGCGATTTCTGATGATACTTTTTACTGTAAAACCTGTTAGTCGCAACAATGTATTTGTATTAACAGTTTGTTTTTGAAAGCATAATTGTACATGACTTGGCTTCGAGTAAAACCTTAAATTACTATATATGTGTTTTAGTGACTTTTAAACTTTTAAAGGTGGTATTTATCAAATACAATTAACAAAACCTCACCCTTTTGGGGGAATTCAGGCATAATTTATGCATAAACTTGTGCGTCAGTCTAAGTAAAAACTATTTTCAACTCTCGTTTAATTGTTAGAAAGTGCAAATCTATATTCTCTTTTTATGTCATTCTTTCAAAATCCATAACAAACGATGGAGATATCTGCTAAACATAGTTACTGACATCAAAGAGGATCACCCGGAAAATAGTACAGATAACGCGATCTCTCAAAGTGGTTACGTGCTTTTCTTAGTTTTAAAATAGCTAAATGTGCAGAATGGCTCAGATAGAAAACACATGTCTGAATTAAAAGAGTGTGTAATGCTTCACTTATGATATAGTTGTACGCCTTCAATAAACATCCCTGAATCTGTTTAGTTACCAATAATTCATTTAGTTGTTTGTAATGGTAATTGGTATAAACTGTCGGATAGAACCTTTCATAGTTAAAATATTGTCTCTTCGTTTTTTTGTTTTCTTTCTTCTGCATGTCATCTTTACTTAAAACATTGAAGAGTTGTCAAATGAATCATATCATGGAATCAAACAGCAACAAAGCCATGTGCCATTTTGCTGCATTTATATTCCTTCTCTTTTTCCATGACGACGTGAAACAATAGACAGCGGCATCATGTAATCCTTCTTGCACGTAAATCCACCCAAGAAGGTTAAATGCAGTTTCAATATGGCCAAGACAGTACCACACGTACCGTCTATATGATAGAATATGATAGAAAGGGTCATCAGGTCCGTATCGCTCTGCCTTTATAATCGGGATGTCGGATCCGTATCGATCTGCCTTAATTATAGCACGCTTCAAACGTTTAAATGCCTCTTTCTGATTGTTTCTATTATTTAACTCCTTGAAAACTAGGTATCTCAAGAAGTACAAGTAAATCCTGGCATCAACAACAGCCCAAAAATAGCACTCATTGTAATTCCAAAACTCTGTTGTCAAAATATCTGGAAGCTTAGTTCTGATTAACTCGAAATATAATGCCTCCGGGATAATAGGTAGATTATGTACAGTAAATATAACACATGGCGCGATGTGTAATAAAATGTCTTCTTCGTCCATTGCTCTTTCACTGTAACAGCCTAAAGTAACTGGTACATTGTTGCAGTGACAGAGGGTAAACACATCCTTTCTGTCGTTGCTTTCGGCACTAGATAAAATACGGTCTGCCTCGATATCATGTCCTGACATGTACATGACAGTCGCTAATACCGTATCTGAGGTAATTCTGTCATTTTGATAGCTACCGGACTCATTGAAATGACGTTTCTGGCAATCGAGGATAATGTTACTATCCCAATTCGACATGCCAACACGTTTCGAATGATTAAAGCGTTCGAGGAATGTTTCTGTGAACAGGAGTGACAGTGACTGATTTTTAAGAAGATTAAGCCATTCTTCATTTGTCCACGCAAGTGAACCATAAGTTTGCATAAGAGCTGACTTAAACATCAGAGTTAGTAACCTCTTTGGGATTTCAGAGTCCTTGGTGGAGTGAAATTCAGAGGTCAGCTTTGGTATTTTCTTCATTTTGGCAAGTATCATCTTCAAAAATTCTGTTAACGTATTATACTCATTCTTTTCGAGTTGAACTGAATACAGCAACCTTCGATATTTCTCTCTTTCGAACATTGTTCTGAATTTTAACACTAGCCTCTGATCGATTTCCAGAGGAAATAAAGCTAGAACTTCTTCAATCGGGCTCAGAAGATATCTGAAATCGTAGCTAAAAGCCAAACCATATATCGTTTTCCAGAGAATATTTCTTTTATCGTTTGTCAAATCAACGTGTTTTTCAAACAAGTTTTGTTCTGGAATGAACCAGTTTGGGCAGAATTTCCTATCCAACCATGATAGAAGAATTAGAAAACACATGCGAATGCAAATGCAAAAGTTGTTTTCGGACCAGAATCCTTTAGCTGTTAGTGTCTTAAGGTGAAATATACTAGTTTTCAGGTGATAGGTGCTGATTGCATCACCAACCAAAGGTGAAATTTCTAAGTGTTGCACTGTTTTAAGAAATACGTAGCATTTATGTTGCACTGGCGTCAGTGAAAACATTATCTGTCTCTCTTGTAGTGAGAAAGACACTCGCCATTCAAGATCTGGTTGGGGACTGTGAATGTGACTGACAGGCACAACAAAGCAGCCTAATTTAATCAGATTTTCAATTAAAGCTTTTGAAGGCCAAACACAGTTCATGTAATGACTTATCCATGAACTACATAAGAACGGAATTGATGCACATCTAAATGCAGGAACGATGTCAGTTGGTACATTTAAATGTGACTGTGTTGTATAGGCTGGCCCATGTTTCTCTGAAAAATATTTTGACTTATGATAACAAAATTCTGTGTACGCCGTTTCTTGATCTAAGCAAAGTCGACCTTTACCATCTGTCTTGCCTGTGTTAAAACCATACAGGTGCGCAGAATGCTCCGTTAATGCTTCTTTGTTAACGAATGGCTGAAGCTTAACATAGCCGGGTCTTTGGCTTTTGTCATGTATAATCATGAAGCAAAGAACCCCAGGGGTACATTCATCTGGACTCGTTATAACAGGATAACTATTGTTGCACATAAGACAATCAATGTCATTATTGCTGTTCACTTTCGAAAGATATGTTCCTTCAGATGTGCTTCCGAATACAAAATTATTTACGCTACGATTCAATAGTAAATTTGCAGCAAATGTTTGTAGGAGTTCATTTTCTTTCCCATGCTTTTGGTGCTCTTGCCGCATGTCCTCCGAGGCTCCGAGGTAGTCAAGGAGTTTACTGTTTTTTTCCCCGTCGTCATTTCGGATAATTTTATTGTTAGGCATACCGCAAACCGTCAGTTTTACGGCAATTTTGTCGAAGTGCCTGCAAAGTCAAACAACAGGTTAGAAATAATTTGTCAAAAATACATATGGAATACTACGTCAGCGTGCGATCCACTGAGCCGGATTGTTTGAGTTGACTGTGTAATACCCGGATTGCGCGAGATGCGAGCACAATCCGCGTATTGCACAGCCACCGAGAAAATCCGGCTCGGCGGATCGCACGCTGACGTATTATTCCTTTTTATTATATACCTTTAATAAACACTGAACACTTTTTTTTCTGGACCATAAATACATTTTTAGTTGAAACTATTTTTACCGCGGATATTCTTACCGAGGTAAGTTTTTTTTTCCATTACACATCTCGCAGAAATCTGGCATATATTGCGTTAAATCTATTTACAAACTTTGTTTCGTTAGTTTGAAGAATAATACCACCAACAAACAATTATTGGTCATATTTAAAGGTAACAACAAGTGTTTAACATGAAAACAACTGGAAATAACTGGAAATTACCGATCTGTTCTATTTATAGAAAAGGTAGTCCGTCATATTATGCACTTTCAGTTTTCACAAGCAACAAGTAAAATACAAGAGGTTTTATCAAATACGGAGAGTGGAATACAACTGTATGTATTCAACAAGAAAATACAAACTAATTTTAAATATTAACATTCATAGGTATATAATAGTTATTTACGTGCAGAATTGGCCTTTATCTACTATGTATTTGTATGCATGAGGTGTTAGGTTAACGGAGTATTTGACAGATTTCTCTCTGAAACTAGCTCAATCCCGCTTGGTACATGATTTCTTTTGTTTTACACATATTCTGCAGTCTGTTGTTTATATGATTCACAAATAGCTTCTTTCTTATCTTGGAATATTAATTATCAGTTTATTGCATATAAGATACAACCTACAAGTAACTCACCACAAAGATTGTGTCTTTATCTATAAAATAATACGTGACAAAATAGGGTTATATTATGCACCTAGACTTGACGCGTAAACTTTTGGTATGATCGCATGTCATACCCCAATATGAAAATGTAAGGCAATTTTGCCCATTTAACGCATTCCCTTTTTCTGGATAGTGCAGCATGCGAAATTAAGATTTGCGAAAGATTAGTGACAAATTGGAGTTTCCCCACCACAAACACGCGCACGCACGCACGCACGCACCCACACACACACAGACAGACAAGCACACTTTAGCTGGGGCCGCTTTCCGAGTTTATATATATCGCAGATATATCGGCAACGTTTGTTTTGCATAATGATCAGAGTAAAAAGGTATCAATGTATAACGGCAGCAGTTGAAATGCTTTTAACAATGATCATTAACAAATAATGGAGAAAGGTAAAAGTCTTTGTTATTATGTTTAATACAATATCAACCAGAAAGTCTTCAGATTCAATTTTGGATAGAAATGTATGATTCAAGGTTTGTTGTAATTTCAAACGTAGTGTTACTCTATATTTACCCACAAACTATTGCTACTGCATATACAATAGGTAAATAAGAAAAGGTCCTATAAAAATTTCCACACATATTTCAATTTTATCTACCTGTAGACAAAGGCAAACAAGGTAAATGTAAATGTGACAAAAACACAGAGACGAGACATAACACACAAAAAACCCATCAGTTACCGCCTTGGAACGGTCAGTTGGCAAAAGGGCGGATTTGGGTGCTTTAACCTGGTTTGTGGAGCGCTCCAACCTCGCACTTCTCGGAGGTTTTTCTATCAAACAAACAGTGTAAATAAAAATATCCCGTCAAAGTGAAACAACTAAAAGTAAGCACCTGCATCGGGAGTTAAAACAGATACAATGAACTTATGTACATACATATTAACTAGTAATAAAACTATCAACATATGTACCGTATGTACAGTAGATAAAAGCCTCGGCAACCGAAAACTTCCAAACGGGAGAGTATTTTCAAATAAAATAAACAGTACAAGCGCTGATATAACAGTACTTTAATCATTAATCTTCCACAGTAATGGATGTTTTCCCACTCTTCCACCAGGGCTTGCTTAAATTCTTCGTGTAAGGTCGGTGCTCAACGACGTTTCCGTATGCAACGGCATAAAACGTCCGACAGATGTTCGATCGGGGATAAATCTGGACAAAAAGCTGGCCATGGCAGTACGGGTACGTTATTTTCGGCGAGGTAAGCTGTACATACTTGGCGATATGCGGTCGTGCGTTGTCATGATGGAACACCACGTTATGACGTCGTACGAATGGAAGGACAACAGGTTGAAGTATTGTGTCTCGATAACGTTGAGAATTCAGGGCCCCATCGATGAAAATCAGTGGTGTCTTGTGACCATAGATAATACCAGCCTAAACCAGTATACCGCCGCCACCAAATCTAGCATGCTCTATTACACATGCATCCGAATAACGTTCACCACGTTGTCGGTCAACATACCGACGTCTGTCGGACTGGTACAAATGATACCGCGATTCGTCAGAAAACAAGACCTGTCTCCCCTGTCTGAGGGAAAATGCTTCAATTCGTTGTTCAGTGGGTCAGTCCATTCGCCGATGTCGTCTTTCTTTGGTAAAAGGTAAACCGCCATAAGGACGTTTAGCTCGTAATTTGACGCTTTGTAGTCTGTTTCCGACAGTCCTTGTACTGACTCTAACACCATAATGGTCTCTCAGGCTTGAGGCAGTTTCTACAGGGGTACGAAACCGATTGCGGAGTTGTGAAAGCCTTATGTAGCCGTCGTCACGATGTAACGTCACACGTGGACGTCCTGGTCTTGGACGTGCCGTTGGTTGAACCAGTCTCCCTCAAACGCTCAAATAACCTTGAAATTGTGCATTTATACATCTCAAGTTGACGGATTCTTCATATTGCGATGTCCCAGCCAGACGAAGCGTGACGGCTTCTTCTCGTTGTTCTTTTCGTAAACGTGGCATTCAATACATTAAGCAAAACGAGTTAGAAACTTGGATTTGTTCAAAACATCTGTATAGGGTACACGTAAGTCCTAATGTTAAGGCCTTATACCTGTGCGGGTAGCGCTGCACGTGCATTTCGAAATTATGTATTCTGGGGCTCTGTGCATGCCTTCCTCGGACACTGTTAAGCATATCATATTCCCTAGCGATTGTGACTCATATTTTAGAAGAGGATTTGCAGTTAAATCAAAATTCACTTAATTTGTATCGACTAAAAATTGCGTTTCTTTCCCCCTAGTATATAAACTATACATTGGGACAAGGCCCTTAACATCCAATTTTAGAAACTATTATCCTGCACATACAATGTTTGTCGTATGATTATAATTAAAAATGTGTCTTATATAACTGCTCGTAAGTGCTACCGGACGCAACCAAAAACATTGAGTGCAACAATAACTCTCAGTTATTAGTTTGTCTGTTGACCCGTTTGAGAAAACGGCTCCGCGACAATCGTTTTTATTTATTTTGTCAACACTACACCTCTGTGATATGAATCGATTTCCCGATTTCAAACCTGGTAGAGAGAGAGGCACTGAGGCCCCTCGCCGGATGTCGCAAATATCTGGGCCATGTATATAATGTATAGCCAGTTGACAACGAGTTCTTATAAAAACTTCTCCCACTTTTGTCCCTTTACTTACTGAGTTATATTCCTGCACAGCGGGGTTCATTCATAAATCTAGGTTTTATGTATGTCTGCATTACACAATATAATCACTTGAGCATCTTGTTTAAACAGTTAACAATATTGATGTTATCATCTGAAGCATGCCAAACCACAAATAACGCGTCTACTCACCTTCTTCTGTTTAAACAAGCCCGTGCCAAACAGCCGCGAATTCAGATCAATGCATACCTATCTATAATTAATTATAGATTTTTATTATTTAATTATAAGCTACAATTTATTGATGCAAACTACACTGTTAAAAGCGGAATACTCGGATCATTTCTCTGAAAAGGTTCTCACGGAACAGCTGTGATGCCTTGTTGTTGCTTACCACACTATCGTCCCTCCCCCATAAAAATTACATTGCATAAGAGCCACCGCTATCCAGTACAGCGCTACTAATGTCTGTGTACTAGCAAAAAACGTGTGTTAGTATGTACATACATGTGTATTATTCCGGCGGCTTATGACCTTTTAAGTGTCGGCGTGCCGTAAAACCCAAATACATATATAACAAGTTATTGGCACTCTTCCAGTAACAATTGTTTAAATCATGGACTTAAGGGCATAATATCAGTATTACGTTTTAAAAACAACACTGAAATCGTGATATTTTAATGTGACAAGCATTACTAATCACATATAATAAATTCATGTGTTTTTTAGGTTTTGTCATTATTTGAATTGAGATGGTTAGTTAATACAGGTATACCGGTTCTATAAAGCAAGATTGTTTACCTGTGTAAATAGAATATCTAATAAGGTATTCAAACCATTTTCGTTCAGCGCAGTTTTCTTTGTTCGATATTACAGTCCACAGAAAATGGAAAAATTAAAAAAAGATAATTATTATTTGTATGGGATAAATCATCGTGAATATAATTATTGATCCAACAATCAAACAAATTCTGTCCTCTACAAGGAGATCTAATCGTGACGTATGCTTATTCAATTCTTTTTGGCAAATGTCTGTCGGCATTCGCTTACAAAGATCAATACACTACTCTGTATTACAACAGGATATTCATTTTATGTTTTGTAAACGGTTCGCTATTAAAAATATTGAATTTGTTTGCATACATGTGTGCATATGTCTAAATACATTTACAGAGACTCATTTGTAATGCTTTATTCACATTTTCGGATATGTACGCTGTTAAATAAATGTTTACAGCATCACAGTGTTTGGAGGGTATTGTCAATCACCCATTAAGATATCGTATGATTGGTATGAAATTTTTGAGGTTTCAATTTACGGTGGAATAAAGACACAACAGACCATTTTCTATAAGTAAACAGTAGTTAATAATTAAACAAAAAAACATTTATGACTTTTGTGTGTCGCACACGACGTTTAGTCTAGATAAGTCGGTGCATAAAACAAGAAAACTCATTTTATGAAGGTCAACAGTGCTACTGGGCTCGGTTTGGCTTCAATTATCTTCCGTTATTTTTACACAAAACACGTATGAATATTATATCAGAAAGCTCATTATTTTCTATTTGACCTCTGTACTCGACTTACATTTTACAAGTAAATCATTCTTATTAGTACAGTGTGTTGAAGTTAAATGCTTAAAGCTTGAATCCGTTTAAACTGTATGTTCATTTTAAATATCAAAGACTTACAACCTCTTAAATAGTTTTTTCATATGTCATGTATGTGATTTCAGAATAAAGCATAGTTGAGTTAAGAACGTGTCTTGTTAAATGTCTAAAACTTACAACCGCTTGAATTGTCGGTGTTTTTGGTAAATTACTAAAGCTTTCAGCCGCTTGAATTGTCGTTGTCTTGGTTAAATAACTTAATCTGTCAGCATATTGAATTGCCGTTGTATTGGTTAATTGATTAAAGCTTCAAACTGCTTGAATTGTCGTTGTCTTGTTTAAATGACAAAAGCTTACAAATGCTTGAATTGCCGTTGTCATGGTTAAATGACAAAAGCTTACAAATGCTTGAATTGCCGTTGTCTTTATTATATGACAAAAGCTTACAACTGCTTGCATGCCGTTGTCTTAATTAAATTAGTAAAATTTACAACCGCTTAAATAGTCGGTGTCTTTATTAAATGACTAAAGCGTACAACTGCTTGAATTGCCGTTGTCTTGGTTAAATGACAAAAGCTTACAACCGCTTCATCTGCCGTTGTCTTTATTAAATGACTAAAGCTTACAACTGTTTGAATTGCCGTTGTCTTGGTTAAATGACTTAAACTTACAACTGCTTGAATTGCCGTTTTCTTGGTTAAATGACCAAGCTTACAACCGCTTGAATTGCCGTTGTCTTTGTTAAATGACGAAAGCTTACAGCCGCTTGAATTGTCGGTGTCTTTGTTAAATAACAAAAGCTTACAAATGTTTGAATTGCCGTTGTCTTTATTAAATGAATAAAATTTATAACCGTTTGAATAGTCGTTGTCTTAATTAAATGAAAAAAGCTTACAACCGCTTGAATTGCCGTTGTCATGGTTAAATGACTAAAGCTTACAACTGCTTGAATTGCCGTTGTCATGGTTAAACGACTAAAGCTTACAACTGCTTGAATTGCCGTTGTCATGGTTAAGGTCGCCGTCAATATCGCTTGTTCCCACTCTGGATTTCGGTTGACATAATTAACTTTACCCGTTTCGCATTTTACGAACCAAATTCTTTAAAATCGCCGTCGGAATACAATTTTAAGAAGAATATATTAAGTGCCTGGAGCCTATCTGTTGTCGCAACCTTATTCACAGATGAAATTATGTTGAATGCAGATAACTTATAATGAATCTCATTTGACTCCATTGTTTATACTTTTGTTGTGTAAATAAATAAAACCTTCAACATGGTCAAGGCTAATTAATGTAATACATTGAAATGGAAATAATTATTTAAAAGTCTGTATACTATTAAGACGAAAATTAGAGAATCCAATTCTAATTGTAATAGAATTTAGTGCAAAAAATACTAGATTTTCATTCGTGCAATACAGTTTTAAATCAAAGAAACGCTAAAGACAGATCATAGTAAATAAAAACGATGGTATAATCTTTATGAACCATAAATGTACGAATCCTGGTTTCCTGATAACTGAATCAATATAAATTAAATTCGTCATATACTTATAATGTGCTCACAACAGACATATGTCATACCAAGCAACAGATACACTTATACAAAGAAACATTTTGTTATTTCTTTGAATAATACAAGTATATTGAACACCATAATAATAAACAATAAACTCTAGTTGTCTACATTACAATCTCTATACATACCTTTTGCTGAAACAATCATGTCAATGAACGCTGCAGCTATATCTGCTTCAAGTGAACACCGTCTCCAGATAACTAAAATATTATTGGTGGGACGATACGCTTAACTAACACATTAAATATTGATCAGTCTTGTTTTATTTACATCGCTAACAAGGCGACAGAAAACATACGCAACGAACTAAAGTAAAGTCCATTATCAATATATTTATAGGCAAGCAGCGCTTTCATTACACAATAAAGAACTGTCTATAGTGGGCTATTTATCTGTTTGGGTTGAAATTTATTCAAGACCTGTACCTGATCAAATAAACATTGTCTACGTTTTGAATAACAATGATCAAGTTTAATGTTAAAATGTAATATCCCTTTCTGATTACCTGTGTTGTAAGCCGAACAATTCAGTTCCAAGGTCTATGGCGCCGATAGTGCCACCGCAGCGTACCTCAATAAACTGGCGCTAGAACACTGTCTGAAGTTAACACGTTATCTTGGCATCTAAGTCGTGTTTTTCCTGGACCGGACCCGGTAATCGGTAGAGCGTCGGCTCCAGGTACGTGTGGTCCCGAGTTCGATCCCGGACCGCGACATACCGAAGTACCGTTAAAATGGTAGTGGTAAACCTCCCTTGTTAACGCTCAAACAAATATAAGGGTAGTTCCGGGACAGGTTGGCTCGGTGTCAGGATAATGAGACTGGGTGTGGTATCATGCTAGGTGTTCACGGCATGCTATACAAAGTGAAGGTAGCACTATATCTGCTTCAAGTGGACACCATCTCCAGATAACTGAAATACCGTTCGTGGGACAATAAACCTAATTAACAATCCAATAAACAAACAATTTGTATTGCATGACAGTATATAAGCATGAGCATGGTCTTGATTATTACATTACTTGATTCATGACGAGTTTCGTTAAAATACACTATACACGAAACTGTAATATACAAGTATATGTATATACTAATTTATGCGCTTAAACGCTTGTACTACAATTACACCAAACTTATTTAAATAAAAGGATGATTTATAATAAAACATTTCTCGGGATGTCTATATACCACATAAATCCCACATCGGTTGTGCTACCTGAATGATTTGAAGCTAGCGATAAAACACTAAATTTGAAAACCTCTTGCAGCAAAAGTTGAATTTATTCATTCCTAAGCATGATGTTCCACATGAGACCAATCCACATCAGATTATGTGGAACCAAAGTACAGTGGCAGTCATCGTCGGATACCCACGCTCGACAATTCCGTTTTACGACATTCGTCGACCATAGGTTTAGTGATAAAATTTCTGTCGTCTTATCGAACTGAATAAAACAAGAATTGGCCAATCGTAATATTGCTTACAAAATCGATACTCTTCAGAGACTAGATGTCTAACAATGACGTCACCATTTTGACACGTCTGTCTAAACAATGAACTAACGAGCTGTATCTTTGGACAAACATCTTCATCGGATTATGAAGCGACCAATAAAATATCACTACCAGAAACGGCGAAACTAAATATCACACAGCAGATGAATGGAGAATAACGGAAAAGAGCGGTCGTGGGTGTCGGACGATACACATACTTAAACTCATATTTCATTTAAGAGCAAGAAATGTTTTAAACTAAAGTTACTACATGTACTTAAAATAATGCAGAAGTAAATTATGTTATCAGTTTAATTTACTCGTTATCCACGAAGAATGCGATAAAAACTGCTTAAAACATTTTTGTTAAAGATTTTGTCACGGATCGGTCTCATTCTGATCCCACCAAGGCCGACATAGAGGAAATGTGACACCACTTCTTCATATGCATCTGAAAGAGTATCGAACCAGCTTTCGAGTCCTTTGGCTATATCTTGGGGCTGACTGCCTCAAAAATGTCTCCGTAGTTGGTAAAAAGAATCTGTAAAGAAAGCCGATTTTGGTCGCAGATAGGCCTCTTTCCGTCCCCGACAAGGCCGACATAGAAGCAATGTGACACCACTTCTTCATATGCTTAAGAAAGAGGATCTAACTAGCTTTAGAATGATAAAAAGCTTTGGTTCTGTCTTGGGGCTGACCGCCTGAAAGTGTCTCAGTAATTGGTAAAAAGTCTGCAAAGGAAGCGGATTTTTGGTCGAGGATAGGGCTCTTTCCGACCCCAACAATACCGACATAGAGGAAATGTGACACCAATTCTTCATATGCATCTGATAGAGGATCGAACCAGCTTTTAAATGCTGAAAATCCACGAAAAGGCCGACATAGAGGAAATGTGACAACACCTCTTTACATGCGAAAGAGGATTGAACCTGCTTTCGAGTCCTGAACAGCCTTTGGCTCTATCTTTAACTGACTGCCTCAGAAATGTCTCCGTAATTGGTAATAAATCTGCTCAAAAAGGTTGATTTCTGGTCGCGGATAGACGACATTTCGACCCCGACAAGGCCGACATAGAGGAAATGTGACACCACTTCTTTATATGCATCTGAAAGAGGAGCGAACCAGCTTTTAAATGCTGAAAACCTTTTGGCTCTATCTTGGGGCTGAGCGCATGAAAAATGTCTCCGCAATTGGTAAAAAATCTGCAAAGAAAGCGTATTTCTGGTCGCGGACAGGCCTTTTTCCGACCCGACAAGGCCGACATAGAGGAAATGTGACACCAATTCTTCATATGCATTTGAAATAGGCTCGAACCAGCTTTCGAGTCCCGAAGACCGTTTGGCTCTATCTTGGAGCTGACTGACTCAAAATGTCTCTGTAATTAGTAAAAGATCTACAAAGAAAGCCGATTTTGGTGGCTGATAGGCCTCTTTCCGACCCCGACAAGGCCAACATAGAAGAATTGTGACACCACTTCTTCATATGAATCTGAAAAAAGATCCATCCAGCTTTAAATGCTGAAGAGCGTTTGGTTCTATCTTAGGGCTGACCGCCTGAAAAATGTCTCCGTCATTGGTAAAAAATCTGCAAACGGCCTATTTTTGGTCGCGGATAGGCCTCTTTCCGACACAACTTCTTTAAATACATCTAAAAGAGGATCTAACCAGCTTTCGAGTCCCGAGAGCCTTTTGGCTCTATCTTGGGGCTGACTGCCTTAAAAATGTATCCGTAATTGGTAAAAAAACTGCAAAGAAAGCCGATGTTTTGGTCGCATATAGGCCTTTTTCCGACACCGACAAGGCTTTGATCGAAGAAACGTGACACCACTTCTTCGTATGCATCTGACAGAAAATCAAACCAGCTTTTAATGCAGAAGAGCTTTTGGTTCTATCTTGGGGCTGACAGCCTGAAAAATGTCTCCGTTATTGGTAAAAGAATCTGCAAAAAGCGTATTTTGGGTCGCGGTTATGCCTCTTTCCGACCCCGACAAGGCCGACATAGAGGAAATGTGACACCAGTTCTTCATATGCATCCGAAAAAGGATTGGACCAGCTTCCAACTCCTGGAGTGCCTTGGGCTCTATCTTGATGCTGACTGCATGAAAAATGTTTCCGTAGATAATCAAAAATAAGAAGAAAGAAAACGTCCGATCCCGACAAGCCCGACTCAGAGGAAATGTGACAAAACTTTTTTCGAAAGAGGACCAAACCAGCTTTCGACTCCTGAAGAGCCTTAGGCTCAATCTTGGAGCTTGCTGCCTAAAAAATGTCTTCATGTATGGTCGAAAATAAGGGGGAACACGGGGGTTTTGTGTGTGTCAATGATAGGTCTTTCCCCGGTCCCGACAATTCGGACATAGACATTTCTCATATGCATCCGAAAGAGGATCGAACCAGCTTTCGAGTCTTAAAGAGATTTTGGCTCTATCTTGGGCCTAACTGACTTAAAAGTTCTTCCGTATTTGGTTGAACATACGCAAAAAAGCGGATTTTTGGCCGCGAATAGACCTCTTCCCGACAACACAAAGGCCGACATAGAGGAAATGTGACTCCATTTCTTCATATGCATCCGAAATAGGGTCAAACCTGGCTCGCTGATTACATATTTAGCCATTACGTTATTGATTTGCAACGCTGATCTATCGTTCTATCGACCAACAACCTTTAATGGGATTTGAGGGGCTTGTGGGGGCAACAGCACGCCGGCCAGTCTATTTTCATACACCGACAATGGCGACATAAACCAAATTTGAACTGACTTCTCCAAACGTACAATGATCTTTGAGCAAACCATGCAAAGGTGACACAGATACATACTACACCATTCAATCAATGATTGTATTCTGATATCATTAAGTTTGAGAATTCTCAGGATATATCTGATACTGTCTTAACTACGTCAAGTTACTCAACATAATTATTCAACATTATAAAAACAGTACCTATACGTTGTATGTGTGCGTTTTTTTAAATATTCCAGTATAGGGAATCATTTAATACATTCCCCATCTGTAAGAAATAAAAATCCGTTTAAGTCTCAGTGAGATATTTTGTCCTTTTCGTTGTTGTTAATATTAATTTGTTATCCTTTAAAGAAAAAATACACTTTTTGAATTGCTTTAGTATGTCTTTGGTTATTTAAACATAGCCACAAAAATAGGTTTTCTCATTTTAAGAGGTTTTCTTTTATTTATTCTCAATAATTGAAAAAAATGTACTAATATGTTTTTGCCCCCACAATTTCTTCGGTCAGATTGTCACTGCAATGAGAGTAAGAGGTTTTGGTTTTGACAATTCATGAGAAAGTAATGAGTAAGGCAGTGGATTGCCATAGCGAAGACAAGTGAGGAAAGAGGTAGGAGTGATGGAATGGATTGGCATAGAAGAGTGGATTACCTGAGAGTTACGAGTAAGGGAGTGGATAGGCATAGAAGAGTGGATTACCGGAGAGTTACGAGTAAGGGAGTGGATAGGCATAGAAGAGAGGATTACCGGAGAGTTACGAGTAAGGGAGTGGATAGGCATAGAGGAGAGGAATCCCGGGGAGTTATGAGTAAGGAGTGGATAGTCACAGCAAAGACGATTAAGAAGAGATTATGAGTATGGAAGTGGATAGGCATAGAAGAGAGGATTACCGGAGAGTTACGAGTAAGGAAGTGGATAGGCATAGAAGAGAGGATTACCGGAGAGTTACGAGTAAGGGAGTGGATAGGCATAGAAGAGAGGATTACCGGAGAGTTACGAGTAAGGGAGTGGATAGTCACAGCAAAGACGATTAAGAAGAGATTATGAGTATGGAAGTGGATAGGCATAGAAGAGAGGATTACCGGAGAGTTACGAGTAAGGAAGTGGATAGGCATAGAAGAGAGGATTACCAGATAGTTACGTGTAAGGGAGTGGATAGGCATAGAAGAGAGGATTACCGGAGAGTTACGAGTAAGGGAGTGGATAGTCACAGCAAAGACGATTAAGAAGAGATTATGAGTATGGAAGTGGATAGGCATAGAAGAGAGGAATACGGGGAGTTATGAGTAAGGGAGTGGATAGGCATAGAAGAGAGGATTACCGGAGAGTTACGAGTAAGGGAGTGGATTGGCATAGAAGAGGGGATTACCAGAGAGTTATGAGTAAGGGAGTGGATAAGCGTAGAAGAGTGGATGACCGGAGATTTTATGAGTAAGGGAGTGGATAGGCATAGAAGAGAGGATTACCGGAGAGTTCCGAGTAAAGGAGTGGATAGGCATAGAAGAGAGGATTACCGGAGAGTTATGAGTAAGGTAGTTGATAAGCGTAGAAAAGTGGATTACCGGAGAGTTATGAGTAAGGGAGTGGATAGGCATAGAAGAGAGGATTACCGGAGAGTTATGAGTAAGGGAGTGGATAGGCATAAAAGAGAGGATTACCGGAGAGTTACGAGTAAGGGAGTGGATTGGCATAGAAGAGAGGAATACCGGAGAGTTATGAGTAAGGGAGTGGATAGGCATAGAAGAGAGGATAACCGGAGAGTTACGAGTAAGGGAGTGGATTGGCATAGAAGAGAGGATTACCGGAGAGTTATGAGTAAGGGAGTGGATAAGCGTAGAAGAGTGGATTACCGGAGAGTTATGAGTAAGGGAGTGGATAGGCATAGAAGAGAGGATGTCTGGTTCCATCAATAATATCTGAACGCCGCCCTTTAATGACCATATTGTCGCTGCGATGTTTTTCGAAAACAATACAAACAAAACAGACTCATTAATTTTCAATTGAATCTATATTTTGCGTTAAAATGGGTTGAAAACTTCATCTTTTTTGCTTCAAACACATGTTTTAAAATATGTCTGTATTAGATTAATGCATTTGCATGCAAAAAAAAATACAACAAATATGGTTAAATAATGTCACATTGATACTTAGCGGCGGTAGAGGTTTAATAGACTTATTAATGCTATGCAATATGAGGCGTAACGGGGCTCCATAGTAGAACGCAACATCATCCCATGATTACAATTTTATTAATGAAAGTTACGTTTTACAATCTACCAACAGTGAGGCGTGAATACCTCTCTCTCTAACGCGTCCAAATCCACTCTCCTCCCAAGCGTATCTCTATTCGTTCTCTCCGCACTCCTAACATATATAGTCTAAAACTAATTGCTCATTCGAACTGGGGTCGCATACATTTTTGACGATCGTGTCAATCTTACAGCGCACAACTAACGCTTTCCGCCTATATTTTGACGTATTGATCAATCGCTGTCCTGAATCGTGCCTCTTTATTGCCATTTTACTAGATTCCGGTGCATTATAGTATATTTCCTTGTTTTGATTATTAGTCCTGTCATTCTTAGTCCTTCTTTAAGTTAACCTTTGCACTTACATGTAGCTAAAGGAAACGGCACGATGTCTTTAACCAACCAATTATAACTAATTATTATTTAACTGAAAACTAATTATTATGGTAATATTACATTACAAATAAAAAATTTAAGCCAGGAATAAAAATATTTCTCGATTAAAGGCAATATTATGTTAATGTGTTAATGTGTGTCACTAAAGCTTATATAAATATCATAATTTACACCTTCGAGGTTCAAAACTTAGTTTTATTAGCCAGAATAATTTATAATAGTATTGTGAACTTTAAAGGAACCATATAATCTCATTGACAGTGATCATGATTCAGTTTCTAAAAAAGCTGGGGACATTTTTTTTCGCTATTTCGCCATTAACAATGTACTGAATATTATGCTCGTCCATTTTCAACTTAACGACGATAACGGCAGTTCGCACTGGGGCATTCATTTTGCGCATACATTGTATGTGCTCTTGTTACGACCGGTGTCGCTATATATGTTTATTTATAAAATGGCACGTTTACTAAACGACGAAATGGTGTAACAGAAAGAACAAGCTAGCAACAAACTAGTACAATAATGTTTTTTTTAATAAACAATTGAATCTATGGCGTAATCAAACAATAACAAATAACTGAGAAAAAAATTCAGAAAGCAAAATAAATGTTAGCTTACAGTTTGTCCCTTTAGGAGGTGTCCCTTTAATAGTCCAATTAACAATCCAACGTCGAATAATCCTGAAGAGTTATTGGTAGAATGTCCTCGTAGGTAAGCACAGTTGAAATAATCCAAAGGTAGAACAATACACGAATGTTAAAAATATAATTCCAAATCCAACACTATAATATTTATATCACTGTAGAATAAAGTAATTCCACGTAAGTTCCAACACAGAAAGATTTAAGATAGAAGCTGCAAGTATTTCCAAACTATATGTCCAATCTCTAAAGCAAACTTTTTATCCAAACTTCCAAACTTAACTTCATATCGACAAACACGCCCTTATATATACCCAAAGAATCTCCAGAACATTCACGAAAACCAGTTAAAATAAACAATTGAACTTTCTAGCAATTCAATTCAATCCAATTCTTTATTAGGCATAAACATAAAGTTCATTGCCATACATATGGCGTCACAAACAAACACTTATACATGTAATGAGAAAAGTATGAATTCATTAAAATCTGGAAAGAATACTACAGAAAACGGATCACATATAAACATAGTTAACTATGATGTTTTAAAACATCTATCTAATCTATAAGAGTAATTATACATACCTAGAAAACATAACACTTTGACTACCTAAAGTACTGACATTGAAACTTTTAATAAAAGTTATATAAAGAAAAAATATTTTCATTTTTTATTAACTACAACATCGATTCACGTTTCTCAAATGCAAGATATACAAACTTTGCCAATCTTTTAACAATTCCTGTTTGAGTGTTTTGCAATAATAATCTTAATTTTGTAAGTGTTGGCCAAGAACAATAATACCGTGGTAAAAGCTGGCTTCTTAGCTCTTTATATAATGGACACAAAAGAACAAAGTAATACTCGCTCTCTATAGCATTTAAGTTGCAAAGAATACATTTTCTGTATTGTCTATCAATATTTTTATATCGCCCCTCTTCAATTGCCAAACTATGAGCAGAACATCTTAAACGAGACAGAGCTCTACTATGTCGAGGATTATCAACTTTTAACAAATAAAGTTCCAATTGGAAGCATGTTTTAAAAGTACAATATGTATTTAGTTTGCTGCAATTTTCGATGGAATACACCCAACTCTGAATATGTTGAACATATATTCGCTGAATTATGTAGTTTAATTGTTGGGTGCATAACGTACCCTGGGTGAAAAGATAGGATAAGCCAAGGTTTTCAGTAAGTGCCTTCATGTTTTGAGACCACTTAAGTATATAATTACCTTTATTATCTTTCATGTTTAACAATTTATATAACAGTGCATTTGCATTATTCATAATTTTAAACCAATATTTAAGGATACGAACTTTGCGTATTACTATAATAGGAAACCTTCCTAATTCTCCATAAACTGCAGCATTGCTTGTTGTCTGTTTAACAGAAAGCACTTGTTTAAGAAATTTTAATTGAATGCGTTCAATGTCCGGAGCTTTGTGAAACCCACAGACTTCACTTCCGTAGCACATTATAGGTAAACTCATTGCGTCAAACAATTTTTTTATTTGTCTGATAGAAATTGAAGCAGTTTCAAAAAGCGTATTTAAAGAATAGAGTGCTTTCATTGCACTTTCAGCTAATCGTTTTTGAGCGGTAAAAAAGCAACCAATAGATTTAAAAGTAACACCAAGATATGTAAATTCGTCAGTTACTTTTAAAGTTTGATTATTAAACTTTACATCGCAAGTAATTTCAATATGACGTTTTCTAAAAAACCATTACAGCTGATTTTGGAACATTTACTTCAATGCCCTAATTATTACAATACTCATACAATTTATCAACACAATATTGCAACTTGTCGCGAGATCGCGAAAATAACACAGTTTCATCAGCAAAATCTATATTAAACACATCTGAAAAAGAAGATAACTCATCAGTATTCAGAAATAAATACATGTCATTTATGAACAACAAAAACAGTAGAGTTAAAAGTGTTTCTCCTTGTTTTACACCGGAGAAACTGGCAAAAAATCAGAGTAAATTCCATTAGAACGTACACAAGTACTAACAGTCGAATACATGGATTGTACAATTTTTATAATCTTAAAAGAGCAACCATATCTCATTAGCTTAACAAATATACCATTTCTATAAACCATATCAAAGGCTTTCTTGAAGTCTATTAAACAACAATATAGCTTGTTTTTTCATAGTTTACAACCCTGTCAGTAAGACTATTCAGTATAAAAATGCAATCAACAGTACTTCTATCATTTCTAAAACCATATTGGGAATCACTAAGTATTTCGTTTTCTTCAACCCAAGTAGTTAATCTCTTGTTAATAATACTGGAAAAGAGTTTAGAAAATATGCTTGTAAGCGCAATACCTCTAAAATTGTTAACATCATTTGAATTGCCGTTTTTAGGAACAGGTACTATAGTACCTTTAGTCCAACTTTCAGGATAGATTCCATAATTAAAGATGTGGTTAAACAATTCGCATAATAAAGGAGATAAAACATCAGTACCAACAGTTAATATTTCAGGTATAAAATTATCAAATCCACTACTTTTACACCCTTTCAAAGATAGAATTGCTGCTTTAACTTCTGCAAGATCGATAGGTTTATCAAGATTCTCTATGGATGTTGTTGAATTGCTATACATCTTCAACACACTCATTTTTAAATGCATTATTGTTCGAAAATTATCATTAGAAATACTATGAGTCATATGACAATTCTCTTTAAACCTTTTAATCTCGTTCCAAAATTGCTTTGGGTTAGAATTTGCCATGTTGTGCAATTCTCTTTTTTGTTTCATATCAAATAGATATTTTGATCTACGTATAATTCTTTCATAATGTTTACGCTTCAGGATTATTTTTTTAAGATCATCGGCAGATTTTGTGACCCTGTATACTTTACAAGATTCACGAAACTTTCGCCTTGCAAATTCACATCACTATCAAACCATTTGTTTTTAGGCTTGTAAGATGTTCGTTTATTATTAAACGGACGCGTTTCTTTAGTACCATATACCTTACATGCTATGTTATGTAATGTACTAGATATAACTACCACACCATCATCTACAGAAACTGAGAGACTTTTAATTTCCTCTATAACAGAGTTCAAAAAGTCACGTTCACTATTACATTTTTCAACAAAAGCAATTCTTTTTGACACATCGTACAACAATTTAGGTAAAACGTTATCATCGACAATATCCTTGTCTATTACAATTTTATATGTAAATTCGAAGTCAACTTGTATTGGAGTATGTGAAGAGCACACTTGTAGATCATGAACTATAAAATTATTTATCAGCGGAAATAATTCTCCGCTACACAGCATATAGTCGATAAGACTATGACCCCTATTAGACATACACGTGTAACTTCCAACGCCACAGTCATCACCCATCCGTCCATTGACGATTCTAAGACCACTAGATAAACAGAGGTCAATTAATTTGTTACCCGAAGCATTTACAGTTTTGTCCATTGAATAGCGACACGGCAAGGGCTCATTTACGCTATCGTCTACACCTACTACATTAAAAACGTTCGCCCCGTTCGCTACACACAGTATAATCTGGCTTGTCACCACATCTGGCATTAAGATCGCCGATCACAGTCACGTGACCTGTAAAACTGTATTGTCTAACATATAATTCTAACTGTTCGAAATATCCGATTTCATGAGAGACAAAGTATGGACTATTAGCAGGTGGAATATAACAGAAACAAATATAAATATCCTTATCGGTATTATTGGAAAAGTTTTAACCATATGAAGCCACTTTTGTCTATTTTTTCTACCTCGAACACATTTTGCATACATTTCCTATAAAACAAACAGATGCCGCCATGGCCACGTTTAGTCTTACTGTTTACACTCTTAACTCTAGGAACAGAAAATTTGTCAAACCCGTTTAATTCGAAATTATCATTATTTTTCTCCCATGCTTCGCTACAAAAAAACAAAAACAAAATCAAAACCAATCACCAAATTAATAAAGTCCTTATCTTTAAGTGACGATTTTAAACCTTCAACGTTCCACGAGAGAACAGACAGTTCACACTTTCCTAGTGCTTCCTAACTAGACGCACCACTGACCAGTTGTACAACTTATTGTTGATATATAGCTTGTCACGGACAAGTACAGCTCGCTTCCCTTGTCTGCGTGCGTCCAGCATCACGGGAATCAGTTGCTTCCTCTTCTCTTTTACTTCTGCTGGTAATTGGTCCGTTACATTATATGTCGTGTTCATTAGATTGACATTTTTGAGTGCGTTTTTCACAGCATTTTTGAATCAGTGTTAAATTGTACCACAATCGGCCTGATTTTACCATGTACGTGCTTACCAATTCGATGTGCACGCTTAATGTACAGGGCCGACGTAGGATTGTTCATTTTAAGCACGTTTTCACAGAATGTAAATATTTTAAAGCGACAATCCGCACTGTCGGTTGTCTCAGTGGTGCCAGGGCTAGAGGTGGCATACTGTTCAGACGGCGGATCGTGGGAGTCGGACGACGCCGATGTGCCAGATTTATGTGTGGCTGGCTCTTGCTGCTCGGGAAAACCAAAAAATAATAAATTATTCCTCATTGATCTACATTTCAGTTCAGTCAGCTCTTCATTGAGTTTGTTGCAAGTGGATCCTAGTATACAGTTTTGCTTATCAAGGGACGAAACGGTAGACTGAAGCAGGTGTAACTCTCCCGAATGATTTGTGGTCGTTTTTTCAAGATCATCAAACTTATCAGACACAAACGACGTAGACTGCTCGACCTCCAAAAGACGTTTATCGATGCCATCAAGTCTTTGGTTAATTTTATTAGCGGACGGAGTTACTGGCAAGATACCTGGCAAAATGGCTGATGATAAGTGGGAGTGTACTGGTACATCGGGCTGAAAGAACCGTACTGTGTCATCGCAGGATGTTGTGTACTCACATTGTCTTAGCTTAGTGTTGCTGTTAAATGTTGAGTTTGACGCTTCGGTTCAACTGTGGGCGGGGTGATCACTTCGCTGTCGCGCTTGTTTGACTTGCTCATGGTTACAGAAATAAACGAGAACGAATAAATGATGAACGAATTTTCGAATTTTATGTTATCGTGTTTAAAAAAGCGACCGCCATAATCGCGCATGCGCATCATGGAGCGGAACAGTTAAAGAACCACACTCTACACCCTGAATAACAACACTAACTCCAGAGAAGGTCTCGGAAAACGGCAGAGTATCTGCCAAAATAAGAGATTGGGACGCCCCTGTGTCTCTTAATATCTTAATAGGGGTAGGCGGACAAGAATCACCTGGAAGTAATACAAAACCATTTGACATTAATGGCTCATAAATATCCATAACAGAGTCAGAATTGGGTTTTGAAACCTCAACGGTATGAAAATGCTCTTTTGCCTTTGGCAAGAAATCAGGTTTGTTAGCCTGATCAAAAGTGTCAACTTCGACACAAGTCTGTGGCCTTGGCTTGAAAGTGGCGAGGCCTGTTGGCTTGTTCCCACCACTTGACTGATTCTCCTTTAATCTTAAACAGTCAGAAATGAGGTGACCAGTTTTCTTGCAATAATTGCAAGTAACATTATATAAGGTATTTCGTTCACCGGACGGTTTATGTCTGTGTGAACTGAATTGATTTGAAAAGCCAGTAGAATTACTGTTGTGTTTTAACTTAGCATTTGCATGTGGACTTGAATTCGTATTTCTTGTAGTGCTAAGTGTAGATGTGAAGTTTGGTTTAGGAACAAATGAGACCTTGTGAGTCAAAGAATAGTCATCAGCCAAACGAGCAGCTTCATCTAAAGTTTCAACTTGCTTTTCATCAGTGAAGGTCTTAATGTCAGGTTGGATGCAACGTTTAAACTCTTCAATAAGCATCAGCTGCCGTAATTTTGCATGGTCTTGTTCTATTCCTTTAGATAAACACCATCGGTCAAAAAAATGTGTTTTTGTTCTAGCAAACTCAACATGTGTTTGATTAGTTTCTTTTTTACAATTCCTAAATGTTTGTCTATATGCCTCAGGGACCAGTTCGTAGCCTTTAAGGATGTAATCTTTGACAATATCATAGTTAGAACACTGTTCAATGCTTACCTGTGTGTAGATTTCACGTGCTTTACCTAACAGAACAGTTTGCAGAAGTAAAGTCCAGTGCTTTTTTGGCCATTTCAAGTTATCTGCAACCTTCTCAAAATGTAAAAAGTATTTGTCAACATCCTTTTCTTGAAATGGAGGAACAAGTCTAATATTCTTTGACACATCAAATGCTTTATTTTCAATGTGTGTCTGATCTGCTCTTTCTAGTTTCTTAAAATCTAACTGAAACTGCCTGTCTCGTTCTCTTTCTTCCCGCCCTCTTTCTCGTTCTCTCTCTTCTCGTTCTATTTTCTTTTCTTCCAACTTTAACCTTTCTATTCGTTCTTCTCTTTCCATTCTTAATTTCTCTAATCGCAATTTTAATTCTAAGTCCTAGTCTGACACATCTTCATTTACAAACGATATAAAGTCAGTCGAAAGTATGTTGTCGTCAATCAAAGTTTGAACAAGCATGTTGCAAATAGCCTGTTTTCGCACGGATACTTTAATTCCAGGAACATTATAATGAGCAGCGTTGTCGAGCAAATCAGACTTTTTGGACAAACTAAACTCCTTCTGGGTAGGCAACTTTATAAATTTTCCAAACTAAATGCCATGGTAGGTTGTTGCTGGTTTGTAGAAATTTTATATCCCGGACGAGCCCCCAGTTACTGTTACGACCGTTGTCGCTATATAAGTTTATTTATAAAATGGCACGTTTACTAAGCGACGAAATGGTGTAACAGAAAGAACAAGCCAGCATCACACTAGTACAACAATGTTTTTTTTTTTTTTTAAATAAACAATTAAATCTATGGCGTAATCAAACAACAACAAATAAATGATACAAAGTTCCAGAAAGCAAATTAAATATTAGCTTACAGTTTGTCCCTTTAGGAGGTGTCCCTTTAACAGTCCAATAAATAATCCAACGTCGAATAATCCTGAAGAGTTATTCGTAGATAAGCACAGTTGAAATAATCCAAAGGTAAAACAAAACACGAATGTAAATAATATAATTCCAAATCCAACGCTTTAATATTTATATCACTGTAGAATATAGTAAGTCCACGTAAGCTCCAACACAGAAAGATTTAAGATAGAAGCTGCAAGTATTTACAAACTATATGTCCAATCTCTGAAGCAAACTTTTTATCCAAACTTCCAAACTTACTTTATATCGGCAAACACGCCCTTATATATACCCAAAAAATTTCCAGAACATTCACGAACCCAGGACATTCTCGAAAACCAGTTAAAAATAAACAATTGAACTGTCTAGCATTATCCTTTTCTTCTAGCAGTTACGAGAATGCTACGTCATCAAAACCACAACGGTAAACAATCCTTAACCTGACTAGCGTAAACTTAAACGCTGGTGTACTATTGTACATAACACTTTCAGTAAGAAAAAGGAAGTTAAGTAAAAAAGCAAATAAGTAGTTAAGTACTATTAAGATATAGTAAATTTAGGGTTAAAGCGCTTCATAACCGGGGGTTAATGGACACGCATGGTCAATATATTTTTTTTCCTACTCTTTCCCTTCGACAATTATTTCTGCCATTTTCTGCCAGATAAATAAGCAAACATGTGTAGTTGTTAGTTTTAAGTTTGTAAATTTAATTGTGTTATTTGTGCTGAATTTGATACAAATTCGTTGTCTGGTACATTAAAAGTGTAAACAATCAAAGCCATATAGTGAAATTATTTTATGTTTTGCAGCATCAGCCAAAATACTTTATAAAACATTTGGGCAACTCAGAAAATAAATCGTTGGGCTATCACGAGCTCGGTGATTTTTAATAAAGCACAGTAAGCAGAAAAATGGAAAAATCTGTCTAAAACGTGTTAGGTTTGTACACAAATAATTACACATGTATGTGGGAAAGTTTGAGTCTAACCAAACAAGTTACATGTTTGGTTGCTTTGTCTAATGCTATAATTTGTTTTCAAAACGATACTAAATAACAACACACTTGCCCTAAAGAGGATTTAACATATCTTGATTTTTCTTATTTCTAAAAAAATCTTTAATACTAATTTTAGAAGACAAATATCCATTAATTCAAAACTGACTGGAGAAAAATGTGATGGAAAAATGTAAAAATACAACATATCATTTGTGTTTATTTTCAAATTCTGTATACTTCCTTTAAAACTTGCTTCACCCTAGGAGAATATTTCATACTTATTACATACCTCAACATTTATACCGTATTTTCCTGTAAAATCCTTGGTGATTTACCCACGTGTATGTTGAAGTTACTTTTCTCAAGTTGATTGTTCCATTGACAATTTTTTATTGTTGTATATTGTCCTGCCTTACTCAATGTTTGCAGTGGTTATAAAAATAGGACATGTTTTTTCCATGCATGTGATTCAGTGTCCCAGATCCAGGTCAGTAAAGAGAAAACATGCCATTATTACTGTGCTAATTCTCACTAAAATATAAACATTGTTATTGTGTTTGCTCAATCTATAATTTATTCAGTAAAATAAAATTGCAGCGCATATTTGCCGACTATGCATGATAGACTTCCATATACAGCCATTAATTGATCGAATTTGTCAAATGCTTAACGCGCATATGCTTCTGTTGTATCCATTTTACAAAATAAATAAAATAAAACTTAAGTCATATCATGTTTTTCTTTTGACATGTCCAGCATACATACAACTAAAAATATGACGAAATGAAATTATCATACTGTATTGAAAATCGAATATATTGTTTACTTTACAGTGTGTTTGCTATCTAATCGTGTTTTGTTATTAAAACAATTGCATGCAACACATTAAAAGAATTCTTTTTAGAGAATATTGTTAGTCATGGTATTATTGTGTATTTAAATCTTTGTAAACATGGAAAAGTGTTTGAAAAACTCTGTGACCCTGTGGTCAGAGTAATGGAGAAAACAAAAGCAACAAAAAACGAGCTCGTAAACCATCTATTTTGTCTATATTTAAATGAACATAGTTTTACAAAATATGTTACAATGAAGACAATCAATAAAAGGAAATGGTATACTAGTATAGGAATCGTCTTAAGTTAACGCGTGTTGTCCTATTTCTTATCTGGTATAAAATAAGGTATCAATCCTGCTATATTTCAACCACTATTTAAGTGTGTTATTGAGTAATATTATCAACACTGTTACTTTATTGCCCCATCTCTCTATCTCTCAAAATAAAAGAAACAACAACAAAATAAAAACGACGATAAACAATATTGATCAGGTGTGTGCATGTGAACAGTAGTTAAAGAGTTAGATTATACGGGAACAATTATTGATAAAACTGGAGGATCTAGCATTAAAACAATATGTCCTTACTCCTTTGGGAAAGTGTCATAGCTATTAATAATAAAAAGGTCAGAGATTTGCACTTAACACCTAGTATCATTTGTCACTTCAACTTAAGGTTTTGAAAATATCAATAACGCAAGTACCACTTCTGACCATAACATTTTTGTAAATTGCAACGGAAAATATTTAATTACGTCACGCATACTATTTTTTTGAATGATTTGAAAACAGGTTTAAGAAAATGACTACAAAATGTAAGATACCTACTTGAAGACGGAAGAAAGGTTAGACCATTAGTACTGATTTTAAACAATAAAAGGACACTGATAATTGTTTTAAATCTTTATCGAAATTAAATCTTTATCGAAGAAGAAAAAATGGTTGTGTGGTATGTTTAACAACCTATATAATTTTAAGGATCGTTTTGAATTAACAAATATTATTTTGATACATTGCCTTTTAAGTATGGTGTATACTTGTCCAAAATAAACTTATCTGCCCATAAGTTAAGGATTGTAACAGGAACCATCGACATAATTATTATTTAGTCTTTTTTGTTCATTGTCACAGAATGCATATTAGTTTTACAAGAACAATACAATGGTTCTATCATTTAACACGTTTGTCGTAACATCGGAATAACTTAACAAATAAATAATCCGTATTATTATAACTATTATTATTTGTCTTAATTAAATTGTGAAATACCCCTTCCATACACTTGGTATTTTACCTAAAATTACGTTAATTTACTTTAATGAGAAAATGATGTTGTTTATTTTATCCTATGAAACTTAATTATTGTTAATTTGAATGTGAACACATGTATTTAACAACGTCCTGAGTATTGGTTGCAGTGTCAGTTGTAATAAAAAATACACTATTTTATTTTACTTTTTAGTCAAACGTTAGCGCCTTATGATATGAGAACATTTTGCAAATATTTAATTGTTATCAGAATTATGTCTTGTAAACTTGTCAATAACAGTTTGCTCTAAACTTTGATGTTTTCCTTAATCGAAGCAAAATAGTTTTCCATGTATACCCATTTCAAGATATTTGCGTGTACGAATTTCTGAGCGGCTACTTAAATTGATTGTTTTTAAAATACTAAAAATACCATATTTCACCTTTACCTTTACTTTTACCATAGATCCTTATATCTTACGAGATATTTAAAGGCAAATCTGATACTAGAAATAAAATGTAACATCAAAGAACATGCAAACTAGATATTGTTCGCTTTTGCTAAAATGTGAAATGAGGAAGTGGTGTCAGATTTCCACTATGTCGGCCTTGTCGGTGTTGGAAAGAGGCCTATCAACGACCAAATATCCGCTATTTTGCAGATTTTTTACCAAATACGGAGACATTTTTCAGGCAGTCAGCCCCAAGATAGAGCCAAACGCTCTACAGCACTTAAAAGCTGGTCCGATCTTCTATTATATGCAATGGTAAAGTGGTGTCACATTTCCTGTCTGTCGGCCGTGTCGGGGTCGGAAAGAGGTCTATACGCGACCCAAAAAATCCCCTTTTTTTTGCAGATTTCCTACCACATACGGAGACAGTTTTCAGCCAGTCAGCCCAAAGATAGAGCCAAACGCTCTACAGCAGTTAAAAGCTGGTTCGATCTTCATTCATATGCATATGAAGAAGTGGTGCCACATTTCCTCTATGTCGTCCTTGTCGGGGTCGGAAAGAGGTCTTTACGCGACCAAAAATCCCCTTTTTGCAGATTTCCTACCACATACGGAGACATTTTTGAGGCAGTCAGCCCCAAGATAGAGCCAAACGCTCTTCAGAAGTCAAAAGCTGGTTCGATCCTCTTTCGGATGCATATCAAGAAGTGGTGTCACATTTCCTCTATGTCGGCATTGTCGGGGTCGGAAAGAGGTCTATACGCGACCAAAAAATCACCTTTTTGCACATTTCCTACCATATACGGAGACATTTTTGATGAAGTCAGCCCAAAGATAGAGCCAAACGCTTCTCAGCATTTGAAAGCTGGTTTGATCCTCTTTCGTATGCATATGAATAAGTGGTGTCATTTTTCCTCTATGTTGGCCTTGTCAGGGTCGGAAAGAGGTCAATAAGCGACCAAAAATGCCCCTTTTTGCAGGTTTCCTACCACTTACGGAGACATTTTTGAGGCAGTCAGCCCGAACATAGAGCCAAATGCTCTGCGGGAGTTAAAACGTGGTTCAATCCTTTTTCACATCGAATAAAGAAGTAGTGTCACAATTCCTGTATGTCGGCCTTGTCGGGGTCGGCAAGAGGTCTATAAATAAATAAAAATCCCCCCTTTTGCAGGTTTCCTACCAATTACGGAGATATTGTTGAGGCACTCAGCCCCAAGATAGAGCCAAACGGTCTGCGGCAGTTAAAACGTAGTTCGATCCTCTTTCATATGCATATGAAGAAGAGGTGTCACAATTCCTGTCTGTCGGCCTTGTTGGGGTCGGCAAGAGGTCTGTCTATACGCGACCAAAAATTCCCCTTTTTGCAGGTGTTCTACCACTTACGGAGACATTTTTGAAGCAGTCAGCCCCAAGATATATCCAAATGCTGTTCAGGCGTCAAAAACTGGTTCGATTCTCTTTCATATTCAAATGAAGAAGTAATGTATCAGTTCCTCTATGTCGTCCTTGTCGGGGTCGGAAAAAAAGGTCTTTACGCGACCAAAAATCCCCCTTTGAAGATTTCCTACCACATACGGAGACATTTTTCAGGCAGTCAGCCCCAAGGTAGAGCCAAACGCTCTGCTGCAAGTGAAAAGCTGGTTCAATCCTCGTTCATATGCATATGAAAAAGTGGTGTCACAATTCCTGTATGTCGGCCTGGTCGGGGTCGGAAAGAGGTCTTTACACGACCAAAAATCCCCCAATTTTCAGGTTTCCTACCAGGTACGAGAGGCATTCTTGAGGCAGTCTTCCCAAGATAGAGCAAAACGCACTTCAGGAGTCAAAAGCTGTATCGATCCTCTTTCAGATGCATATGAAGAAGTGGTGTCACATTTCCTGTATGCCGGCCTTGTCGGTGTCGGAAAGAAGTCTGTCTATACACGACCAAAAATCCCCCCTTTCCAGGTTTACTAAAAGTTACGAAGACATTTTTGAGGCAGTCAGCCCCAAGATAGAGCCAATCGCTCTTCAGGAGTCAAGAGCGGGTTTGATCTTCTTTCAGATGAATATGAAAAAGAGGTGTCACATTTCCTCTATGTCGGCCATGTCGGGGTCGGAAAGAGGTCCAAACGCGACCAAATATCCCAATTTTTGCAGATTTCGTACCGCTTACGGAGACATTTTTGAGGCATTCAGTCCCAAGATAGAGCCAAACGCACTTTAGGATTCAAAATCTGGTTCCATCCTCTTTCATATGCATATGGAGAAGTGGTGTCATATTTCCTATACGTCGTCCTTGTCGGGGTCGGAAAAAAGAAGTCTTTACGCGACCAAAACCCCCTTTTTTGCAGATTTCCAACCACATACGGAGACATTTTTGAGGTAGTCAGTCCAAAGATAGAGCCAAACGCTCTTCAGGAGTCAAAATCTGGTTCAATCTTCTTTCATATGCATATGAAAAAGTGGTGTCACAATTCCTGTATGTCGGCCTGGTCGGGGTCGGAAAGAGGTCTATACACGACCAAAAATATGCTTTTTTTGCAGGTTTCCTACCAGTTACGAGAGACATTCTTGAGGCAGTCTTCCCAAGATAGAGCAAAACGCACTTCAGGAGTCAAAAGCTGGATCGATCCTCTTTCAGATGCATATGAAGTAGTGGTGTCACATTTGCTCTATGTCGGCCTTGTCGGGGTCGGAAAGAGGTCTATACACGACCAAATATCCCTTTTTTCAGATTTCCTACCACATACGAAGACATTTTTAGGCAATCTGCCCAAAGATAGAGCTAAACGCTTCTCAGCAGTTGAAAGCTGGTTTGATCCTCTTTCATATGCATATGAAGAAGTGGTGTCACTTTTCCTCTATGTCGGCCTTGTCGTGGTCGGAAAGAGGTCTATAAGCGACCGAAAATCCCCCTTTTGCAGGTTTCCTACCACAGACATTTTTGAGGCAGTTAGCCGCAAGATAGAGCCAAACGCTCTGCGGCAGTTCAAAGCTGGTTCAATCCTCTTTCATATGCATATGAAGAAGTGGTGTCACAATTCCTGTATGTCGGCCTTGTCGGGGTCGGATAGAGGTCTATACACGACCAAAAATCCCACTTCTTTGCAGGTTTCCTACAGTTACGGGGACATTTTTGAGACAGTCAGCCATAAGATAGGGCCAAACGCTCTTCAGGAGTCAAAAACTGGTTCCATCCTCCTTCGTATGCATATGAAGAAGTGGTGTCACAACTCCTGTATGTCGGCCTGGTCGGGTTCGGAAAGAGGTCTATAAATGACCAAAAATCCACCTTTTTGCAGGTTTCCTACCAATTTCGGAGACATTTTTGAGGCAGTCAGTCCCAAGATAAAGCGAAACGCTCTGCGGCAGTTAGAACGTGTTTCGGTCCTCTTTCAGATGCATATGAAGAAGTGTTGTCACATTTCCTTTATGTCGGCCTTGTCGGGGCCGAAAAGAGGTTTATACGCGACCAAATATCCCAATTTTTGCAGATTTCCTACCACATACGGAGAAGCTTTTGAGGCAGTCGGCCCCAAGATAGAGCCAAATGCTCTTCAGGAGTCAAAAACAGGTTCAATTCTATTTCATATGCATAAGAAGAAGTGGTGTCACATTTCCTCTATGTCGGCCTTGTCGGGGTCGGTAAGAGGTCTATACGCGACCAAATATCTCTTTTTTGCAGATTTCCTACCACATACGGAGACATTTTTAGGCAGTCCGCCCAAAGATAGAGCTAAACGCTTCTCAGCAGTTGAAAGCTGGTTTGATCCTCTTTCATGTGCATATGAAGAAGTGGTGTCACTTGTCCTCTATGTCGGCCTATTCGGGGTCGGAAAGAGGTCTATAAGCGACCAAAAATCCCGTTTTTGCAGGTTTCCTTCCACTTTCGGGCACATTTTTGAGGCAGACAGCCCAAAGATAGAGCCAATCGCTCTTCAGGAGTCAAGAGCGGGTTTGATTGTCTTTCAGATGCATATGAAGAAGAGGTGTCACATTTCTTCTATGTCGGCCTTGTCGGGGTCGGAAAGAGGTCTATACGCGACCAAATATCCCAACTTTTGCAGATTTCCTACCACTTACGCATGCATATTTTAGCCAGTCAGTCCCAAGATAGAGCCAAACTGCTCTTCAGGAGTCAAAACTGGTTCCATCCTCTTTCATATGCATATGAAGAAGTGGTGTCACATTTCCTCTATGTCGTCCTTGTCGGGGTCGGAAATAGATCTTTACGCGACCAAAAATCCCCTTTTCTGCTGATTTGCTACCACATACGGAGACTTTTTTGAGGCAGTCATCCCAAGATAGAGCAAAACGCTCTTCAAGCTGGTTCGATCCTCTTTCAGTTGCATATGAAGAAGTGGTGTCACAATTCCTGTAAATCGGCCTTGTCGGGGTCGGAACGAGGTTTATAAATGACCAAAAATCCCCCTTTTTGCAGGTTTCCTACCAATTTCGGAGACATTTTTGAGGCAGTCAGTCCCAAGATAAAGCGAAACGCTCTGCGGAAGTTAGAAACGTGGTCCGGTCCTCTTTCATATGCATATGAAGAAGAGGTGTCACAATTCCTGTATGTCGGCATTGTCGGGGTCGGAAAGAGGTCTATACACGACCAAAAATCCCACTTGTTTCAGGTTTCCTACCACATACGGAGACATTTTTGAGGCAGTCAGCCATAAGATAGGGCCAAACACTGTGCAGCAGTTAAAAGCTGGTTCCATCCTTTTTTGTAACATTTAAAGAAGTGGTGTCACAATGTCTGTATGTCGGCCTTTTCGGGGTCGGAAAAGAATCTATACGCGACCAAAAATCCCCCTTTTTTGCAGGTTTCCTACCATGTACCGAACCATTTTTGACCCAGTCAGCCCCAGGATAGCGCCAAACGGTCTGCGGCAGTTAAAAGCTGGTTTCGTCTTCTTTCATATGCTTATGAAGAAGTGGTGTCACATTTCCTCTATGTCTGCCTTGTTGGCGTCGGAAAGAGGTCTTTACGCGACCAACAATCCTCCTTTTAGCAGATTTCCTATCACATACGGAGACATTTTTGAGCCAGTCAGCCCCAAGATAGAGCCAAAAACTATTCAGGAGTCAAAAGCTAAATCGATCCTCATTCAGATGCATATGAAGAAGTGGTGTCACATTTCCTCTATGTCGTCCTTGTCGGGGTCGGAAAGAGGTCTATACACGAGCCAATAGCTCTGCGGCAGTTAAAAGCTGGTTTAATCCTCTTTCGTATGCATATGAAGAAGTGGTGTCACAATTCCTCTGTGTCGCCCTTGTCGGCGTCAAAACTAAGTCTATAGACGACCAAACATCCCCCTTTTTTGCAGATTTCCTACCACTTACGGAGACAGTTTTGAGCCAGTCATCCCCAAGATAGAGCCAAAAGCTCCTCGCCAGTTAAAATCTCGTTCGATCCTCTTTCAGATGCATATAAATAAGTCGTGTCATATTTCCCCTATGTCGGGGTTGTCGGGGTCCGAAAGAGGCATATCCACGACCAAACGTTCGCTATTTTTGCATTTTTTTTTTACCAATTACGGAGACATTTTTGAGGCAGTCAGCCCCAAGATAGAGCCTAAAGCTCTTCAGGATTCGAAACCTGGTTCCTTCCTCTTTTAGATGCATATGAATAAGTGGTGTCACATTTCCTCTATGTCGGGCTTGTCGGGGTCCGAAAGAGGCCTATCAACGACCAAACGTTCGCTATTTTTGCAGATTTTTTACCAATTACGGAGACATTTTTGAGGCAGTCAGCCCAAAGATAGAGCCTAAAGCTCTTCAGGATTCGAAACCTGGTTCCTTCCTCTTTTAGGTGCATATGAAGAGTGGTGTCACATTTCTTCTATGTCAGCCTTGTCGGGTTCGGAAAGAGGTCTATACACGACCAAAAATATGCTTTTTTTTTCAGATTTCCTACCAGTTACGGAGACATTTTTGAGCCAGTCTGCCCCAAGATAGAGCCAAACGCTCTTCCGCAGTTAAAAGCTGGTTCGATCCTCTTTATGATGCATATGAAGAAGTGTTGTCACATTTCCTCTATGTCGGCCTTGTCGGGGTCGGAATGAGCCGTCCTCTCAAGGACTCGAAAACCAGTATCATTTTTTCGAATGCATGTGAAGAAGTGTCGTTACATTTCTTTTGTGTTGGCCCTGTTTTGTCGAAAAGAGGCATATCTGCAACTAAAAATTGCGGGTTTTTTACCAGTTACGGAGACACTTCTTGGCAGTCACTCCCATGATTGTGTCCAAGCTACTTTAAGAGTCGAAAACTGGTTCGACCCCCTTGAAATGGTGTCATATTTCCTCTATGTCGGCCTTGTCTGTCTGGGTCGGAAAGAGTCCGACCTGCGACCCCCTAAAAACCGTATCCACCTACATTTGCTTCTGTATCCTTGTGTACTTCTACATGGTTTAAAAAAGAGTATAACCCCCCCCCCCCATTCCCCCATTTACCCTGAAAAATGATATTATTTGAGGAAATATTATTCTTGTTGAACTAACTTTTACACCTTTTACGTTTGGCAACCTTATTAAAATGAACAAAATAACTACTGTTGGGCATAACCTTTATTATTTTAGATCTCTTACATAAAGAGCGGTTTGCCGGCTTCATTTACAGTTAGTATCGGGTATCGTTGTCGCTCGCCGCACGTGTGTTAAGTTAACACAGTAACTGCTTACTGGGGAACTGCTTGCCAGCTTGTCGTTTGTCTGAATTATTCAAGGTGTTCCGATTGCCAGATGACGCTCCAATCGGACTACCTCGGGTAAATCCGTCCTCGGGACAATCATGATTCGTGAATTATCCAAGGTAATCTTATTGGAGACGCTCATGACCAATCGAAACACCTCGTATAACTCATGAGGACGGAATTAACCGAAAAGTTCCGATCGGCTCATGACAAGTGTTCAAAAGCGTCTATAACCTCAGATTTGCTCTGTCGTCTGCAAGTGAGATAACCGCAATAGGGTGATATTGGTATTACGGCGGAGGTTACAAGCCTTTTCATTACAAGCAGGGGAACTAAGGGTGTTATGGCCAATTATTATAGCGTTTTTTTTTATTTGTTTAAACATCTGTTAACATTTTTAAAGCAATATTGCCTTTTTATGTGGAAAAAATAAGTCCTGTAGAATTTTCAGCAAACTTAACCTGTTTTTTTTTCCCATAAAAACATTGGAAATGGATGATATATATTTTGACAAACAGTTCACTTTGGTGTGTTTCATTCCTTAATTCAATTAATTATGCCAAGTGCAAATAATATACATTTTTAAAGAGCTATTTGCCATTTTGTGCGGAAAGTAATTACTGCAGAATTACAACCTAACTTTTTTTTCCATTAACAATTTGGAAATGGGTTGTATATCCTTTGGAAAACAGTATACGTTTGTGTGTTTCACTCTTTAATGCAATTATGCCAAAAGCGATATAAGATGAGCACAGCTATACATTAAATCCAGTAGCAGTTACAAAAACTGTGGAATCTGATCATGATAATTGTTTGAACCAGTCAGAAAGACAAAGAAAATTGAAACAATATGTTTCATTAGAACACACATACAACTGTAATATCTCCACAGCTACAGAAAAAAAATAAACATTTTTCTAAAGGTCCTAAACATAACATCACAAAACAATCTAAAAAGAAATCCATTAAAGAGATTCTTCCACAGAACAAACAATGTTCGATTCTTCCACAAAACAAACAATGTTCAAAGGGAAAACTCTCTGTTGCAAAAGTTGAGAATCTTGACCAACCTAATCACAAGTTTGTTAAAATAGACAAGTCTTATTCTAACCAACCTAAAAACAAATCTTCAGGTAAATCAGACATTTCAAAAACAAAAGTCTCTGCTACTGAAACTGATAACATAAGCCATGCGGACACTGACAAAAAGTCGTGTCTTTTTGATCTGGACACTTACCATGAATTTCAAAGATTAGTACAAATTAAAGGGGACCAAATACAGACTGCTAGATGTCACAGGTGATGGGAACAGATTTTTAATTGCATAAGCCTTGTTTTAGAAGGTAATCCATCAAATGGTTTTCACTACAGATGATTGATCTGCAGCTATATTTCAGAAAACTGGGACACATGGTGGGATTTGGTAGCCCTATTTCATGATGTGCGTACAAGCACTCCACCTCTGTATTGGCATCATATGCTTAATAACAATGGGTGAGTTACAGCTCGGGAATTGAGAGTGGCAAGTGAACTACTGAATGTTAATATCACAACATTCATTAAAGGCACAGCTTTCGACAAGGAAGAAAGGCGATTTTGTACACGTTACTATACAGAGTCAATTAAAGCTACAGATTCATATGATGAAATTCCCCTCCATTTAGAAAATTCACATTTCACAGTACTCCATCTAACTCATGCTCCAGCTTTAAATGAACCACTGCCATCAAGTAAAAAAGAAAAACATTCCACAAAAGAGACAAAACAACAAACCTTAGCTAATAAAAAGTCTTCAACTGAATGCCCTAAAAACTTACATGCAGCTCCTAGAAAAAAGGCAAAACATTGTATAATTTCATCTCACAATCATATGCATGTGAAGACCTAGAGACAATTTAAAATCTAGATGTTATTGAGGCTGATACATTTCAAATCTGTTAAAAATTTGGTATTAGATATCATTAAGCTTGCGACAATGAAACAAGCCAAGAAAAAAGGCAAGGCAAAAAAGCAACAAAAATAACATATTGTCAGCACAAAAGCAGCTTAGCATGGACATAGATGATATAAATGCCCCACCTCATTTTACAAATGACAGTCAATTCAATACAGTTGGACTGTATACGGGCATTAAAACTAAAACAAATGTCCTACAAATTTAGCCATTGTGAAGTTTGTCATGAAACAAGGTTAGAAATGAAACTGAAAATATCTGTTTGAGATGTCATAGTGACAAAAATCAAGTTAAAATGTTTTCTGCAGGAAACAATATGGACCATTTGACTGTACCAGATAAACTTTCAAATTTATCTCTTATACAGCAACAGCTGATTTGTCGGAAAGCACCACTTATTCACATTCACATGTTGAAGCACGGAGGAATTGCAGCAAATGGAAACTATGTTGCATTTCCTCAAAATGTCAGTGAGCCTGCAAGAATACTGCCCAATCTGCCTGAACAAATAAAAAAATCAGAGTTCGTAAAAAGGGTTCAAATGACACCTTTAAAGAATTTAATGTTGGAAGGGCGTCAGTTCAAAATGCACTTACTTGGTTGAAGCAAGCCAATCCTGCCTATTCTGATATAACCATTAGCTTTTAAAGACTACGCTTGTTACCAGAAAATGCCCCTTTAAATATTGAAACAGTTGAAACAAATGAAAACCAAAATCGCAAAGATGTGGGCCCTGCACCATTGCAAGTAGATCCAGGAGATGTCGATTCTCCATCACATTCATGTCTTCCATTGCCTGACAAACCAACAGACATCAGAGCACAAACTGAGCAAGATGTCACAGAAGCTGTTGAACATCTGCATGGTCTAGTTACTGAAGGACGCAAGTATATATGTATTCCCTGGGCAACACAAAACACTGTTCCGCTATCAGAGTTTACAACCAAGTATTTTTCACATTGCCTTTTCCATGTCTATTCCCATTCGGGTTAGGGGATTTTCACATAAACAGACCAAGAACTTGCACTTCTATGAATGATTGAGCAAAGCATCTGATGTGGTATGATGACAGTCGCTTTGCTTCACACCAATATTTCAAATTTATTGTACACAATATCATAACACGCAAAAAAAAACAAAACATTCGAGCAAAGCACATACATTGTGAAACAACTTGGTGAAAACCCAATATCAATTGATGAACTTAAAGAAAAAATAACAAATGGTGATGACTCAATAGCCAAGAAAATACTGTATTTTGGTGCCTGTTTTCGCGTGGCATCACAATAATGGGCACAGAGAAATAAGGAATTGAGATCCCTAATTCAGTACAATATTATTGAAGGTAAGGGCCTTCCTTCTACCTTCACAACTGGAAGTTGCGCAGAATATCATTATAAAGCTCTCAAGCGTCTTCTAGAGCTATACACTCTTTTAACAACAGGGAAAGTGATTGACTTCAGTGACCGCAATACTGTTTCTTGTTCTCCAAAGACATACCCACATTGTCTCTCAGTACTTTGACCTAAGAACACAGGCCTACTTCAATATGGTAATGGGTCCAGCTTTTGGAGTGGATAGTTATTGGTACAGACAAGGGTTTGCAAAGTCCAGAGGAATGGTCCATTGGCATGGCCTTTGCTGGAGAGCAGATCGTGAACCACATAACTTGATACATAAAGCCATTCAAAATGGACTCAGCGAGGAAAACATTGCAGAAGAGTTGACCACCTGGGCCAAATCTTGTTTTGGAATGACTGCTTTGCATCCTGCTGGACAAGACACAAGCGGAAGACTTGTGGCCACCACCTGAGGGAACAGCACTGGCTCCACCTGAAGACACAAATCCATTATTCAAACTTCTAATGGATGTAAGCCAGTTTCAAGAAACTTTACAAGAAGATTACTTACTCTTATCTAACAGAATCAACATTCATAGATGTTCTAACTACTGTTTAAGAAAAAAGAAAGACAAAAGACATGCAGAATGGAGTTTGGCATGGAAGATAAACCTGGCAAAGAACTGAGAAAATATCCAGCCATAGTTACTGACAAAAATGGGTCTTTAAGACTAGAAGTGGAGAGAGACCATCCCATGCTTGTACAGCATTCCCGATACCATACACAAGGTTGTCGAGCAAATGGCGACATTTCCATTATAGTATCTAAACGTTCTCCTGACAACCCGTCAATCAATGACATCATTGCTACTGAAAAATATGTATCAGGGTATGCATGCAAAAGGAATGAACCAATGGATGCGGTAGTTGAATTGTTCAATGGTATTGTGAAAAGTGCAGTAGAAAATGTTGGAAATGACACAAGATCTGTATGCACCAAACTTCTTATGAACACTGTAAAACGTGACATTTCTAGCATGGAAGCAAGTTATGAGCTTTTGTCTCTCACACTGTAACGTTGCAGTCATCAGTTTCAAACTGTCAGCTACTCAGGCTCAAGAGTACTCGAGAGATCAGGAAAAACATTTACAAAAAAAACACCTCTTGACAAATAGCTTGCACGCCCTTAGACCAGAAATGTTCTCGGTATTCGTTTATATGTAATCAAAGTATGGTTCTTGTGATCAGTGGCAGCAATATAAGAGCCTAATGGCCGTTAGTTGGGGACTTTTGAAGGTCTATGCTTCTTTTACACTGGCCATCTTGGAGAGAAGTTGCAGACATTTAAAGTTCAGACCAAACTTGGGTTCAGGCAATGACAGTTTTCTTATAAACAGACAATTGCCCAAATTTTGTTAAGGCAGATGTTGAGCGAGCCAGGCGGCATGAAAGTGGAGAATTTGTAGCAGACAATCATGAAAATCAGAAGAAGAAAACACAGAACGGCCTGCATGGATTGATATTCTTGAGCCCCATAAAGAATTCGACAATAAAGACCAGTTTCAATTTGATAATGGTGGTCCAGATCATGACTGGAGCAGTACCAATGTTACCTATCCAGGGAACTTTGGCAAACAGTGGCTGGAAAACATTGATAAAAATCAGACAAACAACAATTCACTTATTTTAACACAATCACTTCACAGTTTAAACAAAGACCAAAAATTTGCATTTTCACTCATTCTTGACACTCTCATTAAGTACAAGAACAAGTCTTCATCATTCAAGCCCCTTAGATTAATAGTCTCTGGTACAGCAGGATCTGGAAAAACCTTCCTCATCAAATGCCTCATTCTTGCTGTCCAATTACTTTAAGATAATCCATAGCAGTCCAAGTAATATGTCCTACTGGAAACAGTGCAAACCTGATTTCTGGGAAAACTATTCATGACTTTTTAAAGGTACCAACAGGTAAGCATGTCACAAAAGAATTGTCAACACCAGATGGATCCAGAGGAGAAAGCTTACAAGAAAATTGCCAAGACCTTGTGGCATTATTTATTGATAAACATTTTCTAGTGGGTGCAACAACTCTGGGATGGATGGAAATGCACTGTCGTCATGGATTATGCCAAGAAAATATTCTTGTGGTGGTTTACCAGTTGTTGTTTTGTCTTGGAAATGACGTGCAGCTACCACCAGTCTGTGATTCTCCAGTTTATTTTTAACAGCTAGAAATCCTGCATCTTTGCATGGCATTTTGGTCTGGAAAGATTTTGACAATGTTGTGGAGCTGCAATTAATAGTTCGCAAAAACCAAGACCAACAACAACTTAAGAATGTACTTCTGTCTCTTAGAGAATACAAAGCAGACAGTAAACAGACTGCCTGGTTGCAACAATTTCAGTGGCACAATCCGCATATCACCCACGGTGAAGAAACGTTAACAGACATGGTTGAAAATGGTTTGTTTGATTTTCCAACACATGTCTTAGAAAACAACAACAACATGAATAGAATTCTCATACAAACTGAAAAGGCACCTGCCGCAAGAATTGTAGCTGTCAACAATGGTCCACATTCAAAACATGCTTCATGTGATAAAGCTGGCGGTTTGCCACCAATTCTCTATCTTTGTGTCAGAGCAAATGCAATGCTAATTTCAAACACCATAGTGCAGTATGGATTATTCAATGGTTCTACTGGGATTGTGAAAGATATTGTCTACCTTGGCAACAGATATCCTGAAAATTTACACCCTGGTGTAGTAATGGTGTCTTTTAGTAGATATACAGGTCCAGCATTTCTCTCAAATGACTGTAAAGTCAGTCCAATCGTTCCCATTGAAAGAAAAGTAGACTGCTTCTGCCAAGGGTGTAAACGCTTACAGATTCCATTGCGCCTTGGGTGGGAAACCACTATACACAAATGTCAGGGTATGACATTTGGTATGGGTGAAACATACAGGAACATAGTGATAGACCCTGGGACAACATCATTTGAATCTAAAAATCCAGGAGCATTATTTGTAGCACTATCACGGGCAAAGACTGCAGGAGATGAGGTCACAACCCAGACTTTGCATGGCATCCTGATGTTATGGTCAATGAGGATCGAATATGCTATGTTGTCAATACACCTACAACAAGAGAACGTGGAAAAGAGATAAACAGGCCTCGATAACTTGCAACGCTAACAAGACAACAGTTTCATATACTAGACAACAATGACAGTTTTGGGGGCATTCTGGGGATGGTTTTTAAATTCAGATTTACCATTGGAAGAATAAAAAATCTACAAGTATCATATTGTCCGAATATTTCGGTGTGTGGTATGACAGCTACTGCTGAATGGACATATATGAATTCATAATAAAACAGCCAAAAAAGGAAAGAAAAACTGGGTCAGGGCATTATAGCAATCATATCAAAATTTGGTATTACGTTACACAGAAATAGTTAAATCAGTTTTGTGGGTGACATGACAGTTGCTAACTGATCATATTTAAAACCTATTTAGATTGTATTGTGGTCAAATGATTTTTAACTGTTCACAAATGATAATAATCTTTTCACACACACACACACACACACACACACACACACACACACACACACAGTGAACTAAAGGACGAATGGTATCGCTGTTTACTTTTTTCAGTAAAAAAGACTTAGAAAAAATAACAATGCACATTCCAAACCAGAATGATTCTCAAAGTTCTGATGATTTTAATGATAATGTTGATGACAGGTCATGAGATTTCAAGACTTTGTTTGACTTTCATGACATACCCAATGATTTTTTTAATTCTCAGCTTCCTATCTGTAAGACACTTATCTGTTGAATTCTTATACTCAAATGAAGTATAACATGAAGGCATGTAGCTATTAGCAATGATAACTATTGGTTGTGATTAATATGTCATATGTTGAAAAAATAGCAAAACAATATTATTCATGAAGTTATTTTGTAAAAGTGTCTGAAGCTTAAACTGGGATTATGTTACATGCATTTTCTATACAGTATATAAATGCTTCTCACATTGTCAGACTAATTACTCTTAAAGTGATATACTTTACGAGGAAGATACTAAATCCAAAGTCAACATGTGCTCCTTTTAACATTTCCATAAAACTATTTGACATATACAACAACACTTTTCCAACAAGTGATATTTTTTATTCAAAATGAATGTTTACATTATTTAACATAAATTTTAAAAATAACTTAACACCTGGCAAACCTAAAAGAAGTGTGTGTGTGTGTGGGGGGGGGGGGGGGGGGTCGGCTGCATCCCGAACATATCTTTTGTTTCGTGACTCATATTTGCTTGTGTTTACCTAAAGCGTTCGTTTGCTAACAAACAACATCTCTTGAAACTCTACTGACCACAGGCTGGTCTAGTCCATTAGTTATAGTATTGTTTTAAAAACAACTTTTTCCTGCTACTTTGATCCAATTAAGTACAATTCAGCTATGCAAAAGATATTTAAAGTTATAAACAGAACCTGTTTTACGTCTGTGAAATGTGGAAAATTATGTTACTGTAATATTTTGATAATGGTATTATGGTAAAACATACGTGATGTTTTCACGGCCCACTGTTTAACTTTCCATCAGTATGGTAACTGCCGAAAGATATTTGGATATGATAGACTTTTGCAACGAAAATGAAAAAAATGAAACAATTCTTAAACTTTTTAAAGAAAAGTTCAAAGAATGAAACTTAAGCTCGACTTGTTTTGTCCATCTAAGAGGCCACTTTGCAGATCGTGTAGGTCAATGGAGCCAATGTTTACCTTGCATTCTGGTTTCATTTTCCAGTATATGACTTGAACTCAAAGCCGTAATACTTAATACATACTAAATACACATTCATGTAAAATATCAAAATTATAGTTATTAATAATATTGGACTAAAAATTGCACTGGGATTATGTTTCATGCACTTTCTAAACAGTTCATTAATGCTTCTCACAATCTCAGGTTATTTGCGGTGGGTGACATGTAAGTCACTAACTGCACCACAAATTTAAGTCTATTTTTAAAGGTTCGATTACAGTTGATGACATGTAAGTCAGTAATTACTCTTAACTGGAAGCCGTAATACCAAATTAAGTACACACTCACATTCAATAACTAAATTTCAATTCATTAATAATATGTGCATTAAAAAGTGCAAATACATGCAAAACCATCAATACTTAATGCTGACTATTGCAAGAAAGTGCAATGCCATCAACACATCTACAAGGTAAATGATTTTTCCTAATTATGTTTCGTTTAAAATTCTGTCGATTTCTGAAATAATTTTCACTCTGCGTTGATGTTATTCATAATCAATATTTTTATTTTAAACAGATTCTTCTGTCCAGCTACTGAGAACTGTTATCTGAAAAAGTGGTCACAAATTAAATAGGTAAGTTTGTTATTTACATTAATATCTTGAACACTACAGCAATAGGCTTTCCCCGTGCCATAGGCAGCACCTATTTTCATATTACCTTACATGGTTAGCAAACTGTGCTGCCCTAAATTAAGACACCGGTGTATTTAAACATAAAACAATTGAAAGTACTTGGTAAATGACCATAAATCTATTGATCAGAAGGCATTTTAAAGTACCTATTTTTCAATGAAATGACTGAATACTCCCAACTGCTTATTAATGACATTTTTATATGGCACAAGGGCTGAGACGGAGAGAGGTTAAAAGGTGGTATGAAAATGTACTATTCATCAAAAAAAATAAATAAAATAATACTTACAAGACAAATCTACAATTGCTGCCAGTGTTAACTTTAAACTTTCAAACTTCGCGCTGAATTGTGAAAATTTAAAATCGCATATTTTCGGCTACAATTCGCATGAGTTTACAGTTGTCTCCCTTGATGTGCCAACAATCGGAAAATCTCAGATAATAGACCATTTCAAACCAAGCGTCTAGCCAATCCTATTCCGCTGATCAAGTAGACGCTTTGTGAGAAAATCTCGCGAGACTCGACCTGTTTTGCAAAACTGGGGGCTCTTCACTTCCGGATTTTGTATTATCTAATTGAACGTAATACAGTGCTGAAAATCATGAAATTGACAAAAGTTCAACGTCTGAATAACCATAAGTTGCCAAATAGTGCACGTATACAATCATCAATTGAAAGTTAAATAAAACAACCGTAATAAAAACGAACTTATATCACGTCCATTTACATGTTAAATATTAAAGAAATTATAATCATTACCGCGATTAAATTTATCTGTCCACACATGATCATCATCATGATCCCATATTACCTGTATAATCACCTTTAATCATCATCATCAGCAGCAGCATCACCGCCATCACGATCTACATCGTAATCGTCATGGGCATCACCGTAACCGTTTTTACCATTTACATAATAATCATAAACAGCATCGGTATCACCGTCATCATTATCAGCAGTAGCAGCAGCAGCATCACCGTCATTTGCATCATCATTACTTTAGTTACAGGGGTATGGATCTTTGTCAAGCAAATGTTCTTATGCTTCTAATCTTAGTTGTTATATATCTTATAATGAACAATGTTGTAAATTTGGACAATGGTGTCAAAATCCATATTTCTTAATGCATCGGTCACATAATGCGCTATTACGTATACATGATTAATAGGAATTCGTGGACTGCGATTCAAAATCTGCATGCAACTTTTGACTTTACTTGATTTGCAATTATTTGAATGAGGGTCTACACGCCTGGCTACGTCTTATATTCCCATTCATGGCTTGAATGTTCTATGCCAAAATGTGGTCTAAAGTGGGCCCTACCGGGTACTTAATTTTTGTACCCATTTAAAGATAGAAATGCATTAATTTAAAATATCGTTTTGTAAATTCATATTACCGGGTATGTTTCTCTATGGGCGTGGGTCCCTTTCATATCATCATAAAGTTCTACTCTAATTGAATCCCTAATTTTATGACATGAGCGGACACCCCAACTAGTTAAGCTAATTGGCAGTTTTATGACACCTTGTTTGTCTAGTGGACAGGAATTGTGACCGTGTTTTGGCGTCTTTTCCCCTTCGCAAGAATTAACACATGCATCCGCTATGCAGCTGTGTTTGAAACTGTCACCATATGGCAGTCGTGTGGTTTATGACCTTCACCATTTACAGACCAATATGCATTGACTTACGCGAGGACAACAAAAAGGACAAAACACTTAGGTCTACAATATCTTTTTTGGCTCATAAAAGGACCTAACGCTATATTTAGCAGTACCCACAATGGTGCACTCTTTCCCAACCCCACTATTTTTTCGTTAAGGAAGAGGAAACGTGGATGTTGGGATTTCAAGGAACACAATCTAATGTATATTTTCATCTCGTGTTTATTGCAAAGGTATTATTTCAATAGCTCGCCTATTCTTTTGTAGTTAATCCATACCTTAAATATAAATAATTCCTTTATAAAAATGCTTATGATCATTCAATTGACTAAAGAAGTTTGTAAGGATATTTATATAAGTAAAAACATGCGCAGTCTGAAATATTACTACATAGTAAAGTTTCCCCCCTCCACTCTCACTCTTTTAGAACTTATATTTATGCCGCGAAGGTAAATCGACAATAACGTTGCATATTTTTTCATAGCACACGCCGTTCACGTGTACTTATCATTTTTAATCTCTCAACAGTACCCAACGTTCACACCCTCTCTATCTTCTAAATGGCAGCTTGAAGACAATTATCGATCGATATCATGTTACACAGTATTGTGAAATAATTTCTTTTCGGCGACTTCAAATGATAGTGACCGTCGATTGTTTCCCAGAATTTTCTTTGTTGTTGCAGTGTTAGCCAGAGAGCCCTCCGCGCCAGAAAGAAATAACACCGCATTTATTTTTTAAACCTTGAAGAAATTAAAATCAAAGTGATGTAATAGCGACTCCATGTTATAAGTGCGTGAACAATGTTGTTAACAGCCGTTAATTGGCGCTAATATGTGCAAACCGAAAAAAAAAACCCAACTTGTTTTCTAAGAAAGTACGAACACAAATGATGAAAACTTTGCGCAAGAGCCCCCAGTTTTGACAATCGAAAGAAAACGGGCCAAGTCTCGTAGCGCGAGATATAAATCGGCGCATGCGCACTGGACGTTTGAAATGGTCTATTCACGATGACGGAATTTCCCGAGGAGTTCCAACTGGCCTAGTGGCTCATTCGCGTTTCGTTCATAATACATTCTGAAATTTGTTTCAACCGCACTACGGGGTAGCGGAAGTGGAAATTTGACAAAGTATTTTGATGTTTTCATACAAGTTTTCTTAAGTTTATATCAAAATGGCTAGTTGTTTGGCGGTAACGGCGATTATTTGTGTTCTTGTAACGACTGTTGCAGTAATAGTTGCGTTTGCAACTCCCAATTGGTTGAATTTCGAGGGCCAAAACAGCGATACGCTGTGCTCATGCCCCAGTACTTGTGATTGTGGATTATGGCTCTACTGCACGGGGGGTTCACTAACTGCAACCGGCGATGTCGACAATTGTAAATGGTTCTTCAGCGATGATTTCTTAATTGAGGAAGGACTTCCAGGTAATTGTATAATATTTTGTTTTATTTTTGCAGCTGCTTGAATTTGAGATGTTTTCAATTTTGACCATCTTAATCCTTGTAGCAAAATGTTACAAGTTATTTTATAGCACACATCGTCCCACAAATAATACACAAGTAAAAAGGGATTCCCATGTACTTTTGTAATGTAACAGTTAAATATGACCTACTTTAGCAGTAGGGCTTGTAATTTTACCATAATTCCTTCCAATCTACTGTCATTGCCACATTTACCTGACATGATTTGGTTTGGGACTAGTTGTCTTGCATTCAGCGGATGTCGGAGACCTCATACCACTTCGATCTCGTACCACTACAATGTCGTGCCATTCTTGGAGACTTCGTACCACCTATAGGATATATAGGGATTTATTTTCGCACCTATTAAGTACCCGCTATCGATGTCATTAATATCACAATAGACATGTTATTGGTGATTATGCTTTGATGATTGATGTTTTCGCACATATTAAGTACCCATTCAGGGCTTCTTCAGGGGTTTTTGGGAAAAAGACCCTAGCCTAAATTGGGAAAAAAAGGATAGAAAAATCAAACAAATTGGGAAATTTCAACATTTATTTTTCTGCATTAAAGCTAAATAGGCCTTGCTTTTGTGTCCCTGAAGGTGTTACAGAGCTCTTCCAGAGTTTGTTAAGAAAGCTCTGCAGGGCCTTCAATACAGATCATTAAATTGGAGAGTTTTTCCTGGCCAAGGGAGCTTCTCAAAGAAGTGCATAGTAGGTTCATGGTGCTGAACCCTCTCTCCACAGCTTCTGTGCTGTATGGTATTATGGTCATCATCTACAGAAGTTGGTAGAATCTAGATCACGTAGTACTTACTATTGTACGACATTTTTCGTCACTATATTTCGCGGGTCAGTATAAAAGCCGGTACTGCATGTACCGTTTTTGCTTCATATCTCCTTTCAGTTTGATACGCAGTCAAACAGTTATGGCGAAAATACTTTTGTTTATGAAATAAAAAATAATTGCAATGTTATCTGGAATGGCTCCGTGACGCATCTTCAACTTGTGTTAGGGTATACGGCTGGGTAAGAGTCTATGTTTTCACCGGTTACATTCATACATAAATTCACGGAAAGTAGTTTTCACAGATCACCGATCAAAAGTAAACAAAAGATTTTCTTAATTGGAAAAGTCTCTTGATTTCATGGTTACTTGGTTATTTATTTTTTAAAGGTAAAGGCATATTGGTTCAAATGGGAATTAATTTATGAGATTGGGATTTTTTTCTTGAAATTGGGAAAAATGGTCGCTATTTGGCATTGGGAACAGGGCCGAATATCGGCCCTGTGAGACAAGCTGAAAAAGCCCTGCCATTAATAGGCGAGTAATTGATGAGAAATTACAGAAGATTGGTGTGAAAAATAGAACAAACACTTGGTACAGCTTAATAAAATTGATTTCAAACATCAATAATATTTTAATAAAACTTAAAGCACATTTTGTGATTAATAGGACCAGAAACAATACATATTGCGCTGCATTTAACGTAACTGATATACACAAACTTATGTACACAAGTTGCATAATCACACACATACACACACTCTGCATAAATATTGAGCTGCATTTAACATAACTTATATACACAAACTAATATACACAAGTTGTCTAATCACACACATTTCATTGTTCAATAAAGATATTACAAAACATTGTTAATAGTAATGTAAGCATTAACTTTGGAAAAGAAAATCGTTCAAAAAGTTTCATTGATATTTTCTTCTATATTTATATGTGGTACGAAGTCTCCAGGAAAGTGGCACGAAGTCTCCTGGCACGAGATCGTAGTGGTACGAAGTCACCCTAATTTCATTCAGCCATCTAGTATGCGTTTGGTAAGAGTCAAGTGATCTATGCAGCATAGTTTTCTTGAATCTAGTAACCTCGTTCATTCACAACCTCATTCAGAGTTAAGATAAAAAACAAGTTCTTAACTTACTTAGCACTATACTATATTGACTGGTAGAAATTTTTCATAAGAAGACTATTTACTATACACGTTTAAGTATTAGTATGGACAATTTACTTATTTAATGTTTGTTCTTATACAGTGAAGGTTGCACTATATCGGCTTTATTGGGGACACTGACACTGTGTAAATGAAAGATTGTTGGTAGGATTAACCCAGCAAATAAACAATTTTCCTAGCGGTGCAAGGTTTGTGGGGGGGGGGTTCTCCTTTTTTAAGTTGGTCATTTTTGTGTAGTATGTCAAAACTTGCTGTCTGTTTGAAAGACATTTGTGTCGTATTTCATGACTTGAGTATGAATGGGGGTGTGTTGTGTACTGTCATCTTCACATCCTCACCTGTCACAGGCCTGGAATGTGTGGGGTTCTGCCAAGTTTTTGTTAATCCAATGCAAAAAACGCAGCATTACTTAAAATAATTTAGGAACTACATTGTAACTAAATTCTCATCATTAAATTGTTAGAAAATGCTAAACTGTGATTGCTCCATAATGAATGCACTTTTTTACTGCCAATTTGTCAGAGAATATACAGTTAAGGCAGTTTAACAATTCCATCTGAACTATGAAAAAGGCCTTTGAAATGTCATCAGAGGGTTGATGAAAACAATAACATTTGACATGACAGTCAACCAAGTGTCAGCATGACTTGCAAGTCAACTAGTATGAAACACCCAGTCACTTTTCCTACCTAGACAAAAACCCTCTAGTGATTTTTCAGACGCATTATAGCATAAATAAATACTGCATACAGATTTCGTCATTTTTTTTTTTTTGGTAAATATTTATTTTTCTTTCCATTTTGTTTTTGCACTTTGATTTTAACCAGATTTTTCGGTCTTTTACATGACCCTGAATTATTCAAAATGGCAGTGTCCTTGGACAAAGATGTTTCATTCTTGGTAACTCATCATTAGACCCCCACGGCCGATCCATGCCTTTACACTCCATTCATCGCGCTTTGAATATTAAGTTCACTTTTTGCCGTTTCTTGTAACGATATTTCATTGGTTGTTTCGTAATCCGATTAAGATTTTAATCCATTGATAAAGCTCGTTCTTTCATTGTTTTGACAGATTTTTCAAAATGGCAGCATCATTGTTATACTTATAGTTTCACTCTGAAGAGTATGGATTTTGTAAGCAATATTATGATTAGCCAATTCTTCTTCTATTGTTTGTGTAAAGTTGAACTGCATTTTCCCTTTCAGAGATTTTGAGATTTTTATTTCATGATAAGATTTACTCATGTCCTGGGTATGAAATAATATCAATCCAACAAAAATAAAAAATGCCTACCTACCTACCTACCTACCTACCCACCTCCAAAAAGTTGGGTTGTATTGTACTTGATTAGGTTACATAGCATTATGCTGCATAGGTTTAAGCAAAAGCCATTCCTTTATTGTCAAAAACATATAAGTTAATAAATATTGTGATCACTTTATTAAAATAAAATCTGTTATGAGGTTCATTTAATACATTTAGTGCCAAACTCGTGCATTATCTACCCTTCAAAAGGTGGAGAAACCTCATCAAACTCTCCACTTGTTTATTAAGATGTTAGCAGATAGGTACATATCATGAGATATTACATGATAAGCCTTTCAACAAATCCTTCTTGAATGGTTTATGGTGGGAGGCACCTCAAATATTGCCATTAAATATCATAATGTTTGTTCTACTATGTAAACATCTGTACTTGTTTTAACAGCCTATAAGTAGTCCAAATTAAGAAAAAAATGGAATAAACACACATTCTAATTAGTGATCTTGCCATTCTTCTTAATATCTAAATATAATCGGTACATGTTATATAAATTAATTATGATCATTCTGGGTGTAAGTTTGCTCCTGTTGAGTAATGTAGTTTAATGTATTAAACTTTAAGTTCAAAGGGGGTCTCTGCTTTGAATAGATTAGCCTTTTACCAAGGTTTGATTATAAAACTTTTGATAATATTGACTGTATTTCTATAATCTATTTATAATAGCGAATGTTATAGATTTACTTGTTCGAGTCTCCACTTAGAAATCTTAATTCAAACCTGTGTTCAACAAAATCAAATCACAAACAACAACAATAACTGCATGTATAATGGTGCACTGTATCAACAACTAATGGTTCAGAGCAGGTACTGATAAATGTTACCATCCTACATCATGTACATGTTATTTACAAACCTTTTTGTCAGTTACATTTATATTGTACATGGCTACAGGGTCTTGGATATGTTACTATAATATGGCAGTTGAATGTTTGCTTATGGCAAGATGGTACAATCAATTCTGCATTTGAATTGCTATCAGATTGTTGCTGATTGTATAAATTTCCCCATAGAGTGTACCATTTTAGAAATGGGTTTAACCTATTAAAAAAATTTTTTTTCTTATAGTAGTTATTCACTGTCATGCAGTTTTCACATCTTGAAAAAGGAGGTTGGGAAAACCCCAGTAGGCCAGATTATGCAGGCAGAAGTATCATTATAAACTAGGAAGAATGAGACAATGTTTTTTACATGCATTAAAGGTGGTCTTGGACAGTTGGCCTATAACTGATAAATGTACCACTATTTTACCAATGTTCTGAGAAAATTGTGCATAACTGTTGAATAAATTTCAGTTTAAGTAAAGTCTATTAAGAACATTACCACAATTTACACACACACACATTACAAATCCTCTAATGTATATCACTTTAAATCTCCATTATTTACGAGTCCATAAATAAGCATGATGGGGGATAACGATGGGATAACGCAGATGATCATGTAACATGATCTCAAAAGTAAGTTGCCGCATGGATTTCTGATTTTAAAAATAGTTAACTTGGCTCGGATTGAAAATACATTTTTATACTGATAAATGGTACATGTGTATGCTTTACTTTTCCGTGGATGGAAGGCACCACTAAACAGCATTTTGCAGGATGTGTTCAGGTGACCATAACTTACTTGATTGCATGAGAGAGGATCTATAGGTCAAAACTGTTGGATACCACCTTTAATGCCACTTCTAGAATAACTTAATACTGCTATTACAATTTTATTCTATTGATATTTTAACTTTGTTCACAGTTATAAATTGGTTCTTATCTATGGTATTAACTTATGAATTGTTTCATTACCATTAGATATGTGTAAGAAAACGATATTTGTAAGAAAACATTTCTGTTGTGTTGATTGTTGACATGGTTGAAAAGCTTTATACCAGGCTGGGGTGTATCAAAACCCTAACAAATAGCTTGGAGATAGACGATGCATATCTAGGAACACTGACATTGAGTAAATTCATCAATTAATCATTAACCTTTGAAGGCATCTCTAGTTTCTAATTGATTTTATCCCAATCTTGATGTGTGTTTGCTTTAGACATATTTGTGTAGGATTTGCATTGACTTCATGGAAATTGCACATTCCACTTTTTTAGCTCACCTGAGCTTATGCTTATACATTCGTTAACATTTTCAAATGACATCCCTGAAACCGCAGGGCCAAATTCAGCCAAACTTTTTCAGAAGCTTAAGTAGGCAAGGGGTACAAAAACTTGTTTGAATAATTTTGTTTTGGCAAAAAAACATGACCCCCAGGGGCGTGACCATTTTCTATTTATGGCTTTATAGAAAAATCTCTCTTTTCGGAAACTGCAAGAGCTAGAGCCTTGGTATTTGGTATACAGGTTTGGCCACTTTGGGTGGCCCTGTTTTAAGATTGTCCAAGTAAGGCAGATCCATTAAAAAACAGCCACCATGGGCATGGACATTTTCCATATAATGCTGTATAGGAAAACTTAGAAATCATCTTGTCAAAAACTGCAAGAGCTAGAGCCTTGATATTTCGTACATATGTTTCTTGGGTGGCCCTGTATCAACATTGTCCAAATAAGCCTGATCCATCAAAAAATATGGCCGCCAGGGTTATATATGGTTATATAGAAAAACTTCCAAAATCATATATTCATGAATATTTGGTGGCCTTGTATGAAGATTGTTCAAAGAATTTTGATCTGTCTAAAAGCATATCCACAAGGGCTAAATGTCTAAAGCAATCAGGTGAGCGATATAGGGCCATCATGGCCCTCTTGTTGTTTGCTAAGATTTGTTAACAATGGAAAATCGTTCCATACAAAAAGCTTTTCTCTATATCACAAACTCTTGAATGAAAGCACCATCTTTAATATAATAGTGGGCCACCTGTTGTTCTTTTTAAAATATCCTTATCAGGGTGATTCTCTTAGTGATGTCATTACATAAAACTTAAGTCATTTTTCATAATAATATAATTGAACATGAAATCAAGTAAATTCCTAGTATTTGTTATTTTATTTCAAATTTGTGAAGTAAAAGTTTATAACTGATCATTTTATAAAATGTTTTTCTTACGTGATAGCATATACTTTCAATAACACCTTTTTATTTAGCATGTGTCAGATTGTAATTTACTGAAAGAACTAGTTAATCTTTATCTGTCTGCCTTTTGTATCACATAACAATTAATGTATACAACTTATAATCAGGTATCAGTTTGTAAACATAAAAAAATCACTACTACAGGGTGCACTGCTTAGTGGGTTGGTCATGTAGCAAAGTGTCCTGTTTAGCAGGGTGCCCTGCATAGTGGGAAGATCATGTAGCAAAGTGTCCTGTGTAGCGGAGTGTCCCGCTTGGTGGGTTGGTAATGTAGCAAAGTGTCCTGTGTATCAGGGTGTCCCGCTTGGTGGGTTGGTCATGTAGCAAAGTGTCCTGTGTAGCAGGGTGCCCTGCTTAAAGGAATGATCATGTTGCAAAGTGTCCTGTGTAACAGGGTGTCCCGCTTGGTGGGTTGGTAATGTAGCAGAGTGTCCTGTGTAGCAGGGTGCCCTGCTTAGCGGGTTGGTCATGTAGCAAAGTGTCCTATGTAGCAGGGTGTCCTGCTTGGTGGGTTGGTCATGTAACAAAGTGTCCTGTGTAGTGGGGTGTCCCGCTTGGTGGGTAGGTCATGTAGCAAAGTGTCCTGTGTAGCAGGGTGTCCTGCTTGGTGAGTTGGTCCTGTAGCAAAGTGTCCTGTATAGCAGGGTGTTCTGCTTGGTGGGTTGGTCATGTAGCAAAGTGTCCTGTGTAGTGGGGTGTCCCGCTTGGTGGGTTGGTCATGTAGCAAAGTGTCCTGTATAGCAGGGTGCCCTGCTTGGTGGGTTGGTCATGTAGCAAAGTGTCCTGTGTATCAGGGTATCCCGCTTGGTGGGTTGGTCATGTAGCAAAGTGTCCTGTGTAGCAGGGTGCCTTGCTTAGCGAGTTGGTCCTGTAGCAATGTGTCCTGTATAGCAGGATGCCCTGCTTAGTGGGTTGGTCCTGTAGCAATATGTCCTGTATAGCAGGGTGCCCTGCTTAGTGGGTTGGTCCTGTAGCAAAGTGTCCTGTGTAGCTGGGTGCCCTGCTTAGCGAGATGGTCCTGTAGCAATGTGTCCTGTATAGCAGGATGCCCTGCTTAGTGGGTTGGTCCTGTAGCAATGTGTCCTGTATAGCAGGGTGCCCTGCTTAGTGGGTTGGTCATGTAGCAATGTGTCCTGTATAGCAGGGTGCCCTGCTTAGCAAGTTGGTCCTGTAGCAATGTGTCCTGTATAGCACGGTGCCCTGCTTAGTGGGTTGGTCCTGTAGCAATGTGTCCTGTATAGCAGGGTGCCCTGCTTAGCAAGTTGGTCCTGTAGCAATGTGTCCTGTGTAGCAGGGTGCCCTGCTTAGTGGGTTGGTCCTGTAGCAATGTGTCCTGTGTAGTGGGGTGTCCCGCTTGCTGGGTTGGTCATGTAGCAAGTTTTCTGATGAAAGCAACATCTTATTTTCACCTCATATACAAACAGCTTTTCTCTATATTTCACAAACTCTTACATGAAAGCAACATCCAAGTCCGAGATTTCATTGCAAACCTCTTTCTTGTTGAACCTGTTTACACTTCTAATATATTTAAGAGAAATTTATTACACTGAAGGTAGTGACCATACAGCTTTTCACTGTTGATAATATTTCCTTCACAAATTAATGTCCAAACATAAATAAGTTTTGAAATTTTTTCAAGCATATCATGTCTGAAGCTAAACAATGATCTGCCTGTCAATGTTAATGGTCATGTGATACTAATTAGAACACTAATTAAAAGTGTGATGTGAGGTATGACAGTTTATGATCTCAACAGGTTGTTCAGGCTGCTTTATGACTGTTTTGGTGTAGTGTTTTGTTAGCTTTGTTGACAAATTTTTATACAGTTAGATAATGATCACATTATAACGAGCCAGTCCTTTCATTCTTTATGTATATTTTTATGTAAAAAATATTATTAAAATTCCGATTATGATGCATCCTAGTATCAAGCTTAATATATTGACATTTACAGTTGCTTGAAGCAATAATGTACAGTTTTATTTTTAAGGTCTCAGATTTAATTAAGATACAGATTCACTTCAGGCTGTTTTCACAACTCAGTGAATGACAAAATTTACTTTCATCCCTCCTTTTCAGAGAAAATAGTAACAAACAACAAGCATACACTGGTCATTTATTGGGTTGTCTTAAGATAGTGTAAATTAGATAGACAGAAGCCTAGGAGAATAATTTCACTGTAATACAATAGTATTTTAATCACTTTCACATAAGTGGTTTTAAATTAAACTACAACCTTAAACTTCCAACGTATTTAGTGCTGTATGACCTATTAAGTGTCGGTGTGCCGTAAAACCGAAAATATATTATTAAATGGATGTGGTTTTCCATTGTAACCATGCCAGCAGGGTTACTAAATGGAGCAGAATGCAGCAGGTATTAAATAGTGCTAGTGGTATGATTTAAATGACCTGAAAGTGTTTGATAAGGGTTCAATTGATGCCACTGACATAAAGTAGGATAGCATAAGAAATAACCGAGGCAGATGATGGAGAAACAAATATGCACCAACATTTTGAGGGGAAAGGTGCAGTTTGCTAAAAAAAGACCTCTGAGAAATTTTCAAAAGAAAAAGATGGAGAACCACTGTCCAAGTCTGCCAAAAGTCTGTTGGTCCAGTGATGTTAAATGGACATTTCTAATATCTAATACATTTTGCTAACTTTGTGTGTTTTTAGCTTTCATTTATGAAGACAACCCATTAGAATTGGACAATTAGGGCTAAGAGAATGTTGTGATAATGGAGTGCAAAATGAAGGACACTTACATAAAACAGAATTAAATGGTTCAAAAATGTAATGGTAATACTTGACTAAGGAGTAGAAGACAGTGATTCAGAGGGATGGAATAAAAAACATAAAGTCAGATAGGAACCTTGTGACCTGTAAGTTAAATATCTGATGCACATCAAACAATAGAGAGAGTTAAGTTGTGGTTAAGATGTAGGATCCATGTTGTATCTTGGTGGAGAGTGATAAAACCCTCCTATGCATAGACATCCACTGACACAATGTTGTGCTTGTTGACCCTTAACCTACCACACAGTCCAGAACTAGCTCTGTAATCTGCTAACAACTATAATACATGAAATGATCATTTTTTATATTGATACATATTTAACAGGAAATAGTGTAGATCCTGACCAGCCAGTTCTATGTGGGAGTTTTGATAAAATGTTTTAAGGGAAAATTACAGACAGGAAATGAATACCTTAGTTAATAATAAAATAGGAATAAGATGAAAATGAGTAGCTCTATGTTTGACGACTACATTTTTTCTGCCTGTCGGAGCTGTCTGATCAGGATCTGTTCTTTTTGTCTAAGTTTCATTTGTTTGTTTGATAAGGTTGTCTTATGTTTACCTGTATGGTAAAGACATTGGTTATTATAAGAATCTTGTTTTATCTTGTGGCTTGTCACTACAGGTGGTTTGTCTAGCAGGGTTCTTTTTTTCTTCCCAGTAGATATAAACATACATCGTCTAAAATTGGCAAATTGTCTTTTTCTACAAAAACATTTATGCCATTTTATGGCAACTTTCATACACTGTTTCAGTTTGTTTAGTACTTGGCCAATCACTAATTATTATTTATAGACCTATTTTCTATGTTGTTGTTTTTTCCACTTTTATCATAAAATGTACAGCACATCTGATCGTAACATATCACTTGATATGTCTATTTAAAATGAGACATTTTTCAATTGCATGGTCTTGAAAATGCCATGTCTGTTGATTGTTTAAATAATTATATGTTTTGTTAATGACGTGGTCAAAGGCCTTATAGCTAGAGACTCAGCAGCAAATAATGAAAATCCTAATCTCAGCTGAGAGCTTCTGGAACTTATATTTGCCTAAACCTTATAAATATGTACTTAGCAAGCTAAGGGTTAAAAGTTAATAAGTCTGTCAGGCTGTGTAGTCAAACTCCCCGCAGTGATTACTTCCCTTGACAATACATCATATAATCACTGCCACCAGCAAGTTTTTTCGCCCAAATACAGGCGGATAGTGTTTTTTTATTTTTATTTTTTTCTGGACTTATCTCTTCAAAATACAGTATCTTTCCTTTAAAAATTTTAATTTATCATATTAAAAATAAAAAGTAACTTAAAATATCAAAAAATATGAAATTATGAAAGTCAAATTTTAAAGTTTATGGAGGCCGCCATGTTTTCTTCACGTGATACTCTATCGTCACGTGATCCTTGCTGGGGGCAGAGATTTAAGTAGCAACGCGTGACGTAATCGCTGTGAGGAGATTGGCTGTGTAGTCTGTCAGGTTGTGAATTTCCTTAACAGTCCAGACAATGAGCTCATTGCCTCAGGGAGGTTTATTCTTCAAGGTCTCTTGATTTTGTCTTTTTGTCTCTTTTTGAAGTGGAAAAGTACACGAGATAACCTCTAAGTATTACATAGTGTTCAAAGAGATGCATCCAACAATAAAGTAAAAACACCAAGAAATTATGATTAACCAGTAATTAATATATTTGTATGTATATATATATATATATATATAATGCATGTCATTTTGATACCAGAAGAACTCTTTGTTGTTGATCAAATCCCTTAAACAAATTATATAAGAAATTCTGGCCGGCTTGGAAAATTTGCTATGCCAGATTAATACTTGTTAGCAGCGGTTGACACCTACAGTGTTCCAGGATCCTGATCACACCAAAATTGACATACATGTATTGCAATCTTCAGAATGGACCCAGACTCCTTAATTTATTAGTTTTTCCAAGGGATTACATGGCTAAAACATTAGTGCTGGTGGATTGCTGCTTATTGCCTGTTTTTTTTTCTTTCTAGCTCTAAGTTTTAAGTATTTATTCGAAACTCTATCTTAATTAGGATGAATCCAATTATATCTAGTACCAATATTTAAGAGTTTGGATGAAATTTTCACCAAATTGTTAATACATTAAATATGTTAAGCTCTGCACCAGTACACCAAATATCATTTTCATTTATCTTGAGCTTGCAGCGGGATAGGAATTATTTTTGCATTCACTTACACTTTTGTCTTTATGTTTATCTGTAAAAGGAAATGAGATATTCAAATTCTAATTATTCAATTAATTTCATGTGAGCTAGCGCACAATATTCTGTTATAATGCATTTGAACCCTTATGTGATAAATCTAATCATGCATGTCCTATAAATAGTTAATTAACCTACATGCACATGCCTTACCAGGGTTATCATGATGTAGATAAGATACTCACACTGCTTCACTGATATTTCTACATAGTTGACTAATTTTCTGATTTTTAGGCTTCTTGCAGAAAGATAAAAGGCAATAAATTAAGTAATTGATGCTAATTGAGTGTCATGCATTTTTTATATTTGGATGTGCTTTCAGTGAATTTGGTTTCTTAAAGTGAGAAGAAGACTAGTGAACATTGTGTGGCCTTCACACCGCTTGGGATTAAACACTGGGAAGATTTTATATACTTGTGTAAAAAAATGACCGTACATAAATGTTTATTCATCTAACTGTAGAAAATCAGTTTTCATTGAATGTTTGTTAATTGATCACTTACTAATTACTTTATCAATAATTTTAGGGAGATTTTCAAAAAAATAATCTGTGTGCCGTAAAACACAAAGTACAAATACAAAAAAACTGACTTGCTCTGTACAAATACACATTTTCACTCAATAGATGACAGGTACATGTACCCTGTGTATCGGTATTTATCAAGCTTTTTGTACCCTTAAAAACTGCTGCAGTAGCACCATGACAAAGTTATGTTCTAACTCGTCTGACTGCCTCTCACTGCCTGGGTTAGAGTCCCTGTTGGGTTTAAGGCCTCAATGTGGGAAGGTAACCAATTTTCACTTTTCAAACTTGCTGTAAATATCAAATTTTAATCATACTTTTCAAAAAAGTATTGAACATGCCATCTCTATTAACATAAAATTGTAATACCTGGTGTTATTATCGGTAAGTTATATATAATAATAACTGTAAAATATATAGAACATACTTGTCAAACTGAAATACATAACAGTAACCAGGTTTAATTGGTGGATTGATTTCTTTACTTCACTGTAAGTTTAATTCTCAAAGTTTGATTTATATTCTTATTTATGTTTCATTTATTGTTGCGTTAGCCAAATTAAATAATGTTTGCCCCAGCCGAAAGCTGGCAAGTATTGTTTCTATTTATGGAGGTTGTTCTTACTAGATGTTGTAATTATCCAACCATGTAATGACAACAAGGTCTGTATAACATATACTACACACATTTGCCTGTATATTTTCCATGCAGTAGGATGTACATGTATATTTTTTTTAACTCATTGGTGAATAATGTGTATTTATTTTATGCCAGTACAATTTTATACAATAGGAACACATTGTAATGCCTAGTTCTGTAACAAAGGATCCATTGTAAGCCCTTATTATGTGGTAAATCATTTAATGCCAAGAAAAAAAATGCTATACTCATGTGTATAGAGCACTGGACTTAGAACAGGTCAACAACTCAACCTAAGCTTTGGCAGCTCTACTGCTTTAATCAATATTGAGACTTAATGTATATTACAAATTTTATTTCTTATATATTTTCTTCATTCAGGCTGGTCAACCAACCACCAGCTGGAGCAGCTAGACATATATGTCAAGTTGTCATGTTGTGTCTTATTAATAATATATCAGTTGTAGATAAATGAATTACAGATGATTGGCCCAAAACAGTTGTCACAGTGACCTTTACCTTGGGTCTGACCATGTGACCAAGAAATAACCAATCACAGACAGAGTTTTTTAGGAGGGGTTTGACAGCAGTTGTATATATATTCATTGAATGAGTAGCTGTATGGGATGGCCATTTTGCACATTGTTAACATTTGTTAATTGATTTAAACCTTAATTCTGGTTGGTCTTGTATAGTATAGAGCTATACATAATTTGTTTGCCACATGGGTCTTTGGCCTTCTGAATTTGACATAAAAGCTTAAAACTTGAAACATTTAACCTACAGACTTCCAGCAGTTTGATGCTATTAGTATGTATGCTATTTATGTATATATAGTATAATAAGAATCATTTGGACGGATGTACAGGATTTTGTGTTTGAATGATGTGTTGTTTTTTAATAAATTGTAGCAGCCGTAACATTACATCATGGAGACAACTGTAAACAAATGTCTGAGCAGAACCACTGGCACACTACAGGTCAACAACACGCCCTTTTATCATTACAGTTTTGACCTTGCCAAGAATAAAACTTGCATGATGACAGTTGACTAGCTCTAACCTCTCAGCCAAACACACTTCTTTGTGAATTTTACATTACCCTTATATATTCATGATTAAAAAACTTCTACTACCAGGGGTGTAGTAGTAGAGTCGCCAATTTGTAACACCTCCGACTGGTCACCTCTGAACATGAGGGTTCAAGTCCTGTTCAGGGCAAAGAACTTTTGTGGAAAGATCTTCCAGCTGACCTGCTGTGCCCTTGTGGTTTTAGCCAGATATTTGTCGGGGATCTTCCTCCACCAAAATAGCTGGACATCGCTTTAATGATCATAATTGGTTGCTGCAGTGTATTTTAAAAACATAAAATAAAACAAAACAAACTTCTACTACCATTACAGTTTGTATATTTTAAATTCAGTCCAATAAATGATCATAGTTTTAATAAATACAGTTTTGATGTTCTTATAATGGTAGCAAGCTGCAGTTTGATGGGTGAATGCCTCTTAACAAGTTTTATTGTTTGAAGCATATGTTCACATTTTATGGAGCTTCCTTCAAAAAGTATAAATAAAAAAACTTATCCTACATCTCAGCTAAATAGATGTGACTCATGTCTGCTTTAGGTAATAAAATGCCAAGAATATCTAAACCATGTGTAAGTTAATAATGAAAGAATGAAGATTACTAAAACAGTTGCTTGTATGGTAGCTGTGGTCTCTTTCTGTCTAGACTAGCCTGTGGCCAGATATTATAGGTAAGATGCCACAAAATAAGTTTTGTCTTAAACGTAAAACTTTGGAAACAAGTTGCACCATAACCCAGTTATAATCATACAAATGTGAGAAGAGCTATAATGTTGCAGTTTAATATGTCACAGGTTCTATTAGAAATACCCCAAAAATAATTAAATATGTGTAACTTGTAAGACGATTTTGCTTCATTGAAAAAATATACCATCTCGTTTCCAGTCAATAACCCTCCAATTTTAATGAAACATGTTCCATGTAAAAGTGGACCAGTCCATTATTTTGCATAGGTGTTCAAGATTTAAGATTCAAGCTGTATATATTTTAATCCTACATGATTTCAGTTCTCTATTGAGACCAACAAATTAAGATTATTTTCAAAATAGGAAATTTGATACTTAAGCATTGCAACAGACTCAATCTTACTATATATATAAGGAAAGAAGTCCCTGTCACAGGTTCTACTTCAGGTTGGTGTTAAGTTTAATCCCCTTATAAGTAACTGTTTAAGAGTAAACAAGTATTTTCTGCTATATTTTTATGTATTTTCATCAAAGAATTCCTGCCTGCCTTTCAAAAACTTGCCTTTCAAAAGCAAGCAATACAAGTATGCTTGTATATACTGCTTGATAAATTTGAGTTACATTGTAATAGTGTTTCTTAATTTCAAGATAATTGTCATGAAGCTATTCTGTTGTTTGTTGTTGTTGTTGTTTTCCATTTTTTTTATACATTTTTATTTATAATCTAAATCTTTGTGGCAATTTATTATTCTGACTGTTTGAAGTTGTGGACTATACTTACAAAATGCATGCAATTGATGTTAAACTTATATTGATGTTGATTAAATACATTAAATACTTAACTAAACATTCTTCTGTTTAAATTTATTGTCTTTTGTTGAAACTACCAAACAATAATACACTATATCTTGATTATCATGATCCATTTAGTAAACATTGCAGGCAACTGTTATATCAACCCTTCTGTTTTGAGGAACAAATGGGTTGCTTATGTTGAATCATTCTCCTTGTAGTGCTCCAGCTTAGATTCACTGGAAATCTATCTCAGCATCCCCCACTGTGTGCAAAATGAATTAGGATCATCAGAGATCCTTGTAACCCTTTTTTCACACTCACTTGCATTCTCTTTCACTCTCACTTTTATGAAACTGCCTCCCTTTCCAATGCTGCTGAGGGTTGAGGCATCCTGGTAGTGCTGTGAGATATGAGGTGGCATTGAAATGTATGCATATTGTGTTACCTGGGTATTTATTGTGTTGCCTGGGTATTTGGGAGCCCAATAAATTACTTGGCGAAACACTAAAATAATGCAGATTTTAAGAGAGGAAGCCCATGTTGTTTGTAAAATTCAAGAGGCATTACACTCGTATATTTGTAAATGTGTTTAAAGCTTTTCTTTTTGGAGCTTTGCCTGGTAGTGAGAAAATGGTGTTGTTTAATTCACAATGCTGCAAGATTGTTTGCTTTAGCAAAGTGATCAAGAGTCAACTCACATATTTGTTGTGTATCTAAATACAGATTATCATATAATTTATCTGAAAAGATTTTAGAAGGCCATAAGATTATTTACATGAATACAAAAAACTTACAATACCAGACCTGGTAGCACAATCGGCTCCAAGTATGGGAGGGCCAGGGTTGATCCCCAGCCGCAACAACCAGAGTAATGAAATATGGTAGTGGTATAACTCCTTTGCTAACACTGAAGCAAATGTAAGTGTAGTTCCATGACTAGTTGGCCCAGTGACAGGAGAATGTGACAGGGAAAGGTATCATGTCAGGTGTTCATGGCATGCTATACTCATTGAAGGCAGCAGTATATATGCTTCAAGTGAACAAGGTCTCCAGGTAACTGAAATACTTTTGATGGAATGATAAACCTTATAATCATAAACAAAAAGCACGCAGTCATGTGTGATTGTGGATGTGTTTTGCTTTTGACCAGTGTCCACATTTATCTCTTCATATATTAAACTTATTCATTAGCCCCTGTAATTTTTTTTCCTTGTTACTGAGAGATTGTATACCACACCTCATTCCACTGGCAATGTCATTGCCCTCTTTTCAATCTTGGTTAAAAACTGGCTCACATTATGTAAACAGGTAGTAATACATAAAAATAGACCAATCTATTTTGGGTGTGTCAAAACATTCTGATCTTACGTGGTGTTAGTAATGTGCAAAATAAACATAAATGATACCATCATTTGTATGAGGTGAGACAGATAGGATAGCTCGATGGGGGGTGGGGGGATCATTTCACTACAAATTTGTATTAATTGATATACAAAGTTGTTTTTTTCCCAATACCTAAACTGCCTCACCTGTATAAATAACATGGACCTTTTAGTGCAACAAACTTACAGCTTTGATCATTGACGTGAAATTGTTCTTGTATCAACTTTGTAAAGGTTGTTTGTTTCTTTTCTGGTAATTTCAGTAGATTGGAAATTTTTGCAACTTGATTGTTCTTGAAAATTCATAGCCTGCAAAGCTGAAATTGATCATATCTTATTAAATAGTGTAGATGCAGATCAGCAAGATCCCCGTGCAGGATCTGTCTTATCAGGATCTCCAGTGTTTGCTGAAGAGTCTTTTATCAATATATATCTTGCTTACTTTACATGAGGTTTGATCTTAGCACTAAGATTATTTATTGGTTTAGCAAAATAGAAATTAAATTCTGAATCACCGCTATTTATCATTGAACATACCTTTCTTGTCAGTCATGAAGCCATTGTTATAAAGAAGCTATGAATCCTCAATGCTTGTAAAATACATCACCATCTTTAATAAAGTATTTGTGTCACAAGTTCAACTATCAAAATGACACCAAGGATTTCTGAAGTTGATATGACTACTTGTGGGCAGACAGAGGTCTGTGTATGTTGTCCAGACAGATGGTCTGTGTGTATTGTCCAGACAGATGGTGTGTGTATTGTCCAGACAGATGGTGTGTGTATTGTCCAGACAGATGGTGTGTGTATTGTCCAGACAGATGGTGTGTGTATTGTCCAGACAGATGGTGTGTGTATTGTCCAGACAGATGGTGTGTGTATTGTCCAGACAGATGGTGTGTGTATTGTCCATACAGATGGACTATGTGTATTATCCATACATATTGTGTGTGTGTGTATTGTCCAGACAGATGGTGTGTGTATTATCCATACAGATTGTGTGTGTATTGTCCATACAGATTGTGTGTGTGTATTGTCCAGACAGATGGTGTGTGTATTGTCCAGACAGATGGTGTGTGTGTATTGTCCAGACAGATGGTGTGTGTATTATTCATACATATTGTGTGTGTGTATTGTCCAGACAGATGGTGTGTGTATTATTCATACATATTGTGTGTGTGTATTGTCCAGACAGATGGTGTGTGTATTATTCATACATATTGTGTGTGTGTATTGTCCAGACAGATGGTGTGTGTATTATTCATACATATTGTGTGTGTGTATTGTCCAGACAGATGGTGTGTGTATTATTCATACATATTGTGTGTGTGTATTGTCCAGACAGATGGTGTGTGTATTGTCCATACAGATGGTGTGTGTATTGTCCATACAGATTGTGTGTGTGTATTGTCCAAACAGATGGTGTGTGTGTATTGTCTAAACAGATGGTGTGTGCACATGCATTGTCTAAACAGATGGTGTGTGTGTATTGTCTAAACAGATGGTCCGTGTATGTTGTCCAGACAGATGGTGTGTGTATTATCCATACATATTGTGTGTGTGTATTGTCCAGACAGATGGTGTGTGTATTGTCCAGACAGATGGTGTGTGTATTGTCAATACAGATGGTGTGTGTATTGTCCAGACAGATGGTGTGTGTATTGTCCATACATATTGTGTGTGTATTGTCCAGACAGATGGTGTGTGTATTGTCCATACAGATGGTGTGTGTATTGTCCAGACAGATGGTGTGTGTATTGTCCAGACAGATGGTGTGTGTATTGTCCATACAGATGGTGTGTGTATTGTCCATACAGATTGTGTGTGTATTGTCCATACAGATTGTGTGTGTGTATTGTCCAGACAGATGGTGTGTGTATTGTCCAGACAGATGGTGTGTGTGTATTGTCCAGACAGATGGTGTGTGTATTATTCATACATATTGTGTGTGTGTATTGTCCAGACAGATGGTGTGTGTATTATTCATACATATTGTGTGTGTGTATTGTCCAGACAGATGGTGTGTGTATTATTCATACATATTGTGTGTGTGTATTGTCCAGACAGATGGTGTGTGTATTATTCATACATATTGTGTGTGTGTATTGTCCAGACAGATGGTGTGTGTATTATTCATACATATTGTGTGTGTGTATTGTCCAGACAGATGGTGTGTGTATTGTCCATACAGATGGTGTGTGTATTGTCCATACAGATTGTGTGTGTGTATTGTCCAAACAGATGGTGTGTGTGTATTGTCTAAACAGATGGTGTGTGTGCATTGTCTAAACAGATGGTGTGTGTGTATTGTCTAAACAGATGGTCCGTGTATGTTGTCCAGACAGATGGTGTGTGTATTATCCATACATATTGTGTGTGTGTATTGTCCAGACAGATGGTGTGTGTATTGTCCAGACAGATGGTGTGTGTATTGTCAATACAGATGGTGTGTGTATTGTCCAGACAGATGGTGTGTGTATTGTCCATACATATTGTGTGTGTATTGTCCAGACAGATGGTGTGTGTATTGTCCATACAGATGGTGTGTGTATTGTCCAGACAGATGGTGTGTGTATTGTCCATACAGATGGTGTGTGTATTGTCCATACAAATGGTGTGTGTATTGTCCAGACAGATGGTGTGTGTATTGTCCAGACAGATTGTGTGTGTATTGTCCATACATATTGTGTGTGTGTATTGTCCATACATATTGTGTGTGTGTATTGTCCATACATATTGTGTGTGTATTGTCCATACATATTGTGTGTGTGTATTGTCCAGACAGATGGTGTGTGTATTGTCCATACAGATGGTGTGTGTATTGTCCATACATATTGTGTGTGTATTGTCCAGACAGATGGTGTGTGTATTGTCCATACATATTGTGTGTGTATTGTCCAGACAGATGGTGTGTGTATTGTCCATACAGATGGTGTGTGTATTGTCCATACAGATTGTGTGTGTGTGTATTGTCCAGACAGATGGTGTGTGTATTATCCATACATATTGTGTGTGTGTGTGTATTGTCCAGACAGATGGTGTGTGTATTATCCATACAGATTGTGTGTGTATTGTCCATACAGATTGTGTGTGTGTATTGTCCAGACAGATGGTGTGTGTATTGTCCAGACAGATGGTGTGTGTGTATTGTCCAGACAGATGGTGTGTGTATTATTCATACATATTGTGTGTGTGTATTGTCCAGACAGATGGTGTGTGTATTATTCATACATATTGTGTGTGTGTATTGTCCAGACAGATGGTGTGTGTATTATTCATACATATTGTGTGTGTGTATTGTCCAGACAGATGGTGTGTGTATTATTCATACATATTGTGTGTGTGTATTGTCCAGACAGATGGTGTGTGTATTATTCATACATATTGTGTGTGTGTATTGTCCAGACAGATGGTGTGTGTATTGTCCATACAGATGGTGTGTGTATTGTCCATACAGATTGTGTGTGTGTATTGTCCAAACAGATGGTGTGTGTGTATTGTCTAAACAGATGGTGTGTGTGTATTGTCCATACAGATGGTGTGTGTATTGTCCATACAGATGGTGTGTGTATTGTCCATACAGATGGTGTGTGTATTGTCCATACATATTGTGTGTGTATTGTCCAGACAGATGGTGTGTGTATTGTCCATACAGATGGTGTGTGTATTATCCATACATATTGTGTGTGTGTATTGTCCATACATATTGTGTGTGTGTATTGTCCAGACAGATGGTCTGTGTGTATTGTCCAAACAGATGGTCTGTGTGTATTGTCTAAACAGATGGTCTGTGTATGTTGTCCAAACAGATGGTGTGTATGTATTGTCCATATAGTTAGACTGTGTGTATTGTCCAAACAGACGGTGTTTGTTTGTTTTCCAAACAGATGGTCTGTGTATGTTGTCCAAACAGATGGTCTGTGTATGTTGTCCAAGCAGGTGGTCTGTGTGTATTGTCCTCACAGATGGTCTGTGTGTATTGTCCAAACAAATGGTCTGTGTGTATTGTTCAAACAGATGATCTGTGTGGTGATTTAATAAATTTTTTATTGATATAAGGATAGTTTTATTCCTTAATGAAGATTGTGTTTGAAACAGAATGACAATGATTATAACTGAACCTCGGTTCTGTTCTTTGTTGTTTTAATAGTAACGTGTTTAGTTTATGTTTACTGAAAAAGCTTAATTTGTCTCCTGTGGCCTCATCAAATTGTCATTAAGCAATTTCCAAACATAAAGTTAGAAGATGCCCCCAACTCTTTTCCACAGCAGCACAGAGATAGTTGAGCTAGCTGGATAATGTTTCTATTTGAGTTAGTTTTGAATTAAGTTTGAGAACAGCAGTATTCAGTTCAAGCCCAGTGTTGGCTGCACATTGAGTAGAAAGATTAATGAACATGTAACCAGTTCCAATATGATCACATTTTTATTCCATTTCAGACTGGTTCAAGGCTACTCAGGGCCTGATGTCATGTGCTCTGGCCAGTGCCTTGCTGGCCCTATTTATAGGACTGTTCTCCCTCTGCTGCAAGTGTAAGACCTGCAACCCCAATATGGTGGCTGGGGCATTTGCCAATCTCACATGTAAGTTCTTTTTTCTCTTATAAATTTCTGTAAAAAAGTCTGCTTTTCTACAGTAGATTGGCAAAATATGCGATATGTTTTAGAAATGAAACTTTGCAAAAGTGTTTTTATTTATATTTTGACATGTTCTATTTTCTTTCTAACACTTAAAACTTCCGCAAATCTGAAATATATGGCAATTTGCTCTTCAGAATTATTCTTTATGTAATGCTTTTTTGGTGAGATTTTGGTGCTTATGCAACAGTTTAATAAATGAACAAAGTTATGATTACATCAATTCCCCAGCCTAAGATTTAACAAGATGCATCTTTCAAAGAAAATTGTGGATGATGTAATAATAAACCTTAGTTGTTGATATTTTTATCAGAAAATAAGCTTGTATGAACTAAAGCATGATTTTTATCCACAAATATATATAAGACCAAGTGAGAGTTTGTGCAATTTAGTGGACATTGCAATACTATTTTGACATGTTGTGTGTGCGTGCGGGGGAATGGGGGTGGTTTTTTGACTAATACCACCTGCTTTAAAAACTGCTACACCAGGATCCTATATTAGGCACAATATGTCATTCTTGTTGTCTGGAGTTTGTTTTATCTTCAGTAAAATAGAACAATTGTAAACACTGTATACATTGACAAAATTCTTTCTGAAGCTTTTGTTTTTTGGGGTTATTAAAAAAATGTTTATAAAAGGTAAGTTTTGTTCTTTTTACAATGTATCTTCTTTCAAATGCTTTTCTGTTGTCGTCACATGTTTATGTTTTCCTAGAATTTGTTATGCTTTCCGAACTTTGGTGTTATTTTCACTGAATATCTGTTGTTTTCAGTTGTTCTGCTGGCTATCGCGGTGTGTGTGTTTGGTGCGAAGGCACACATGGACCACAAGGCTACAGTGTTGACAGAGCAGGGCATGGAGGTACCCATTTTTGGCTGGAGCTTCTGGGTTGCCGTGGGTGGAGCATTCATGTCACTAATCTCTGCCCTTCTCTACTTTTGTGTGGGACGTGATAGTGACTATTATTAGGAGACCAACTCATACTGATATACATGTACCAGCCGAGTTCCTGCTAAAGAAGAGAAAGCATAAGTTAGATCGAAGCTTTATATGGTGCAGTTCTAATAATGAGAAAATACATAAAACAATAAAATAAATATGCACTTAATATGAGTTATAATAAAAATAGCTCAGCAAGTATCTCAAGAATAATAAATGAGCTGGATGTATAAACTATGTCTTATTTCAGACTGATATGTAAGTCAGGCAGGAAAATAAATGCAATCATGCAAACTCAATAGCCTTTACATGAACATGAAAAAAAGATCAACTCACTAAGGATGTTTTTACTTCCTTGGGTACATGTTGTTAAAAGGCATGCATGTACATTTAAGTCCATTGGTAAAGGGAAATGATGAACTAAAGATGTAAATTATCTGTTCATTAGATTGTTTTCAGAGAGATGTGTTTTATGTCTTTTCTATATGTATTCAGTGTTAGTGAGGAGGATTTTGCCAATTAATAGAAAATAAATCAAAATTCTTAGAAGACATGACAAATTATTTAGATATGACTTATTATTTTCAAAAACATTGGTATCAAAATGCCCACTATTTTTTTCTGTAGGCTCACTCATTTTTATAATAGCTACACTGTAGCTGGCACCTTAACCATTTCATATTGCCTGGAGCCATTCATGTTCTAACGGCCACATTGCATATTATATTAATCAAAGTGAAGGTTAACATATCTTTCTATGTAAATGACATAATATGACCCTATTTTAATAATATTTAAATAATTTTTTTTTTATTTAGTGCAATTTCTCATTATTTTTGTAAAAAATCTTCAAAAATATTGTGTTATGTTTGTTTTGTTGCCCTTATATTCTCTTTGTCAGTGAAAATATTTATTACAAATAGATTGTTTCTAAAATGATGTTCTGTCTTAAGTTTTAACATTCGTCAACCTTTTGACCAAACTTGGGTATGGTCTTTTTCTGCAAATCTCACTCTTTGCACATGTATCAATTATGCATTCATATTTATATATTTCGACAACTTAAAAAATCATTAAAAGAACTCTTTTCATTGATGACAATATACACATATATGTTTAAGTCATATGTTATGTCATATGCTGTAGATAATCTTCGCATAATTTTTATGTATTTCATTTTTATTTTCGAATTTAGTATCTAAAAAAGTAATTTGAAAACTATACCTAATATAATGTACCTAAAGGTTGTGATTTTTTTACATTTTTCTTTAATTAACCTTTGTCATTGGATCATTCAGGTTGTGTGGTGTTTTATTTTAAAGGTGCCTAAAGCTATATTTATAAAAATATCAACCTTTTTATCTTGCATCATAAGAATGTGCCTTTACACTTTGGTCTACAAACTCATGTTCTTAGTTTTGTGTGTGTGGACATAGTCTCTTTAATATGAACATAACATGTAGTATTAGAAATACTGAATTGTTTGAGGTTGGAATCTTTTAGTTTTGTATGTCAAAATTAAGAATATTTTGTGCAATATTTTTTTTGTCCTGCAGTTGATCTTCATCTTAAGAAATCTTCAAAGTGATTGTTTTGTGTCATTTGAATGTTGATAATATAATCTTAGTATAATATCTTCATTGCAATAGTAATCGGGGGTCTACTATTTCGTATTCATATCAAACACTGACTAATCACATTTGCACAATGTGGAAATGCGTTCATTATGGTTTAGTGGCTACATTGAGTAATTTTTAGTGTGTCCAGGATATTAGTTTAAAATCTGTATGATCAGGCCAGCTTTGAAAGAAAAAGCACTGTTATGAAGCGACCTCTCTTGTTGTGGCTTTAATATATTATAGATGTATCTTGCACCAGTATATGAAATCTATATATATTCCTGTATACAATTTTTCAAGTAAGTCTTATGTACTAACAAAAATTTACCTCACCAACAATAAGAAACCAGTACAACAAATAGTGGGACAATGGCAATTTATTTAATGGGTGTAAGATTATTTTTTTTAGTAACTGGTTGGGAATTTTCCCCCACAACATTGTTAGTTTTTTAAATAACTATTAAGCAAAATTTCATTATGTTTTATCTTTAAGGGAATGGTTTGCTATCTTAATGTGCAAAATGATACGAAGAAAATGTTACAGGTTCACATAAAATGGCGTTATAGAGATTTTGTAAAGTGAACAGTAAGCATCAATTACATGTTGCAGTACACCAAACATGTAATGAGGACAGGCCTTCTTGTAGAATTAAACTTTTCTGAAACAAAGGTTTTCAAACAATCAGTGTGAGCTATTCAGGAACAATGCTTTTCATAATATTTTGGTTGTTTAGTTTTCTTGTCATAAATCATGTAGGGGGGGCACTGATACACTAGTAAACCCCCAGATATAAGCAGGGGGCAGTTAAATGACAACAGCATCTCATAAACAGCCTAGTCACATGACATCCTACATTCATTATGTTGTACAATGTGGTACGTTCAAGGAAATGGCTTGGTCATTATATAAAACAATTTTTGTACATTTACTTATTGCATTCATACAGAAAAGACTAATTGCTATCATACAGAAAACATTATAAGACAAAATCATTAGAAATGATGGTAGTTACTTAGTGCTGGAATTTTTTCCCAAAAGTTAGAAATATCATTAACATAGTTGACCAGAAAATGGGTGAATAAGGAAGTTGTAAACATTGTGATTTGCATAATATGTAAATTTGACGTAACATCTTGATCTGTTTTGATGTTTAAAGAAAATATATGACTTTTATAATTTAAATTAGAGAACACAGAATTCTGTTATATTTCCTGTCTCATTTCAAACAAATCCTGATGAGTTTCAAGATTTTGTTGCTTTTCAGTCACGGCAGGTTAAAGATTAAAAAAATACAATGATTATACAGATTAAGGTACATGATATAATAATAAAATAATAAAGACATGTTTTCTAGTCATGCATAGTGCCAGTTATTTTGTAGTTGAATGGTTGTTAAATCATTTAAACATCATTATAGATTTATAAACTTTGATTCAGCAAAGAAATTGGTAACTACAGTTGTGTATAATTTAGTTATATTTTAGAAGGAAAAAAAACAAACACACAAGACAAAGAAAGAAAAAAACGCTTTTCCAGCTGATCACTGTTCCAGTTTTATTCTTACACTGTTCTGATTTTAGAAAGTTAATCTTTTCAAATTTTATATTCTAGAAGTTTTGTTGAAGAGATAAGCTTGTGGATGTAAATACTATGAAAGTGTGGCTTTGTATAGCAGACTTGAGTATTTATGTTGCTAACTTTCCACTTTACCTTTTATTAAGTCTGTAACAAACTGTATCATTTGTTTGATAAAGTGTTTTTAACATAATTTAAATTATTGTTTTTTAATACTACATATATACTAATTATAGTTTATTTTGTCTTTATTATAGCTTCTGTTCAATTTTTTGTTTTATCTGAGTTTTACCTGTATGCGATAAATACATGTTGTTTTTTAAACAAAATATTGTGAGTAGTGTACTCAAAATTGAATACTCATTCAGCTTGACAAATTTTTATGATTATTATTATTTTAAAAATTGTTGTATAATGAAAAGGATTGTTACAAACTTGAACTACTTTTTATAGACATTTTCCTTCTCAGCTTTAGGAAAAGGAGGACTTTTCCAATATTAACTAAAACCTAGTATTAATGCCACACATTTATTTCTGGTGTTTATGGTGCTACTCACATTATTGTACATACATATTTTGTGTTGTTTTTAATTATTCCACCCAAAAGATGCAATCATGCAGAAATCTATTTAGGTACATTTCAATACAAAAGGGACACAAATCGTGCTGCTCAGAGTCTGTCTTTGTTAGATAGACAATATTGTAAACAACGATGTAATATACCTCTCCTTTTTTCATCAATATTTTGTATTTATGACCATAATTATGCTTTGAATTAATCATATGTTTTAAAACAACAACAAAAAATTTAATACATTGGTTTGTTTTTTTTTGATAATGTAAACATATACTGAGTTAAGTAAACTTACAGGACATAAAGAAACAACAATAGCAGTTATTGGTTTTAATTAAATTTTTAAATGTTTAAAGACCATCTCCAGGTAACTGAAATACTGTGATGATAAGCCCAAAAAACAAACATTAACAGATGTGTAAAGTCTGTATGACTTCAATGAAAACTTTTAATGTGTTGCAAGTGTCAATCTAGAGGCTAAAGCAAATCTTAACTATTAACTATCAGTTCAAACAACCTCGCCAAGATGATAATTTGACCTTAGTAAATTTGCTAACAACATATTTTATACTATGTAGTTTTATTTTTTTAAAGAAAAACTTATCTTTAGGTTATTATACATGTACCATATTGTTTTAACAATCACCAATACCACACATAGCCACACATAGTTGTGTACAGAGAAGCAAACTTTTCATACATTAAAGCAGGTTCACTGTATGTTTATACTTTTGAACAAAGTCTGGGTTGTTAACTTTTTATATTATCATACAATGAAGCAGGTGCAAGTCTGTATGTTTATAGGCTACTTTTATACAAAATGTCTAGGTTGATATTTTTTTGTTGTCTGTCACCGCCCAACAAAAAGCCCGAGGCTCAGTAACTAGTATGGACCATCAAGATGCTAATAGGTAGTGGTGTGTTATACAGACAGTTTTTGTCCATCACAGTATTGTTCACAGTTGCTGTTTTTTTGAGGGGTGAGGGGGACGTCATTTGAGCTGAAATGTTTCTGTTTTCAATTGATGGTAATGTTTTGCATGCACGACTGGCATTTATGATTCTGATGGCCTCAAGCATGGTTGCTCCATTACCACTTGGTTGCTAGCTCAGATATATGTACTAAACATTAGAAAAAAATAATTGATGTGAGTGCATACTGTATGTTTTGAATAAAAAAAAAAATCAGTTTATATATTTTTTCTAATGTTATTTATCAAAAGACTACCTTCAAAAATCAATTATTTTAAATAAATTATGTCTGTACAGTTTGTAAACATGACTTCACCTTCTTATTAGTTTTGTGTTTGTGCCATATTTAGCTTATCAGTTAGGAAATATGTGAAGTAAACATTTAACTACACATATACTACTACATGTATTATATTTGTCTTTTATATATGTGTATCTTGTATTTTCAGTTAAAGACACAGTTTTATGCCACTTTTGTAATATTTACATTAGATTTAAAGTGTTATATATTTAGATTTTTTTTAAAAAGAAGTCCTGTTACTGGTAAGTTTGATTTTAACTGAAGATATTTTAAGATATTTTATATTTTGAATGGAGATGTTTTGTTTCTTTTAAAAAAAAAATCTGGCATATTTTGGTGTGATTTTTCTGAAAAGATATTTAATGACCAGAAGTCATCTACTGAGCATGAATTGCATATTCTGGTAATTTTTCTATTTTTTATACTCAAAAAGTTGTTATATAGTGTACATGAACATTTGTGTTGACCTGCGTTGTGTAATTTATCCTATTTTTGTACAATGTTTATCACTTTTGTACAATATTTATCATTTTTGTACAATGTTTATCGTACTAACCGTACCTGAAACTGTACACACTGTAGAAACATGAATATAAAATTATTTAATAAACTGGTTTGGTAGATTTTGTAGTGTTGACCTTATCATTTTACTATAGTTTCATCATAGCAAACAACATAAGTTAGTTAATGCTTATAATTAAGGAGCTTGTATAGTTGTTGGATTAAAGGTAAACTTTTAAGTTGTTACTAAATTTGACAGTACTTAAAACACATTGCATTCACATACACCTGCACAGATAATTGGTAAAATGCCTTAAAAACAGATAAAATTTTGACATTGTGTATGCAATTTAGCTAGATGATTCAGTGCTAAACGTTGTGTGAAAAATGGATGTTGACATAAAGATTCCTATTAAAGCTTATAAAACTTATAACATGACCCATAATCGCAGATGCACTTCAAACTTTGAATTAAGGTACATGTATGTTGGTAGTTAATGATACCATGAAGAGCAGAATGCAAGAACCATTACTTTTGTGTATCCTTTTTTAAAATTTTCTGTCTTGGCAATTGTTAGTGCTGCTCTGGAAAGCTGTGCCTCTTATTGGCACCCCTCTGGAGAGCAGTGCCTCTTATAAAATGCAATATTTTATGGGGACGTGTTGCAGACAGGGAATTCGCAACTGTTCTGTGAGACCTTATCCAGAGAAAATAATGGAATATTCTGCTTTTAACAGCGTAGCCTGAAACATAAAAGTATAGCTTGCTCTCACAAAAACGGTAGCAGGCATTGAAATCGAAACTGTTTTGCTATGCCTTGTTTAACAAAAGAAACCATGTATGTCGATGCAGCTTGTAATTACAGGTGTAGCAGACAAGAAATAAAGCAAAATAGCAGACAATCTAGTTCCCATCAGAGTTACTGTTCATTACTCGCTCATATTAATATATTAAATGGACATTGTGTAGAATGTTACATTCCCAGAATAGTAATGTCCTTAAAGAAAGCAGTTGCTCTCTACAGCTTCTCGGATGTACATCCATTCCTGTTCTTACTGGAGCATAAGTAACTTCACAGCTATGAGACAGGTTTTTGTGACTATTATAATGACAAATATAGTGGTTGTGGTGATCATGATGATGATAGGGATAAAGATGGTGATAAACATGATGATTATTATCATTTCCCTCCTTTTATTTTTTTCTTTAGTTTTGATGATGATTTATGTCCATGCTGGTGATGGTGATAAAGATGATGATCATAAAATGGAAACATAATGTTTTATAAAAGTTCCACCCATATTCACAAACAGTTTTACAGTAATTTAAAAAATATATGTACTGTTTATTGGAAGTACACATTGAATTTATATAATTTACATGTATATACCCTACTATTTATGGGAGGTAACTAGTGCAATACACTTTAGGTTTGTTTAAACCTGTAGGAGTTGCCTTTATGAAGTGAATGTAAGGGAGACCACTGTGCCGGCGCGATTACACGAGAAGCAAATAGCATTTTGTTTTGTTTTTCTGTAAATTGGCTTGGATGTAAGTATAGTTTTCTTGCCAATATTTCTGTAGTGTGATAATGCAAAATTTAATGTCTTCTACATTTAACATATTGCCTTATCTTAAACAATATACCTCAAGTATGTTACCGATAACGTGTTTTTATTGAAGTCTAATAATGTCGGATAGTACTAAAGACCGGACAATGATTTGATGTCTAGTGTTTTGTGAACTGAAAGTCTGAAGCATTTATTTCAGTTTTAAATTATTTTAATTAATTATTTAAACAAAATATTACACTACATCATTCAGAAAATACAACGAAATAATTAATTATTTATAAAACAAATCCACATACAGACTGAAATTATTTGTCACAGTTTTTGCGTTATTTTTTCTGTCTAGATTTCGGTCACTGACCTTTTCTTATTACCGGTAAAAAGAACATTGGCAATAAATAAATACATGGAGCCTATGCCTGTATAACAGTCTGTAATCTACTATGCTGTTTAGTCATTTGACTATTTGTGGCTGTTAATTTTTGCATTAATTTCATAACATTATCGTTTAGGTCAGTGTAAATACATTTCAAGTAAGTACAGTAAAATTGTTATTCAATTTTTTTTCATTGATCCAGATGACATAGTTTAACCTTTTAAACATACTAAAAGTTGTTTATTCTTGATTTCTAAATTACGAAATCTCGCGCAATCGTGTTCTGCGAGATTTAGGGTCAGAGGGGTTCCAGTTATGCCCTCGCTTGTAAATATAGAACAGCTGACCTACTTTTGTTTCTTCTTCACACATAAAAAGAGGAACAAATTGAATTAAAAAGCTCAGATCTGCGTGGCTGACTAAATGGAGAAACGGAAAAAAGCAAAATTCAATTTAGCTTCCAAATTATGTCATTTTGAAGACACCAACCCCCGCCAAGTCAAAGAAAAAATGGTTTAAAGTGCCAAGTATATTTTCCCATAGACCAGCAGTAAGAAAGGCCCCAAGATGACAATAAAAAGACAAACAGAAAAACTATGCCCCGTAAGCTAATTTCTTTTGATTAGCATCCCCACACCCCACCACCCCCCACCCAACAGGCAAAAACCAACCAGAAAGCTCTCTTTTATTAAAGTTATTTTGATTTCAAATAAAGTTAATTGTTAACATGAAACTCTCTGATAAAAAATTCTGTTTGTTGTTGAAGAAGAAAAAAATAAAAATGTTTATATTTATGTATTACTTGAGTAATCTGATATCATTTGTGGTTGACAAAAAAGACTCTGGGGACACATACTAGTGAACATTGGAGCTAGTGTCTGTCTGCATGCAAAGTTATGCAACACAAATAATGTTTATGTTTAATCACAAACTGTTCTGTTTTGCAGTCTGGTACACTGGAAGACTGCACACAGCTCGACCTAATCCCCACTTGTTAGATTAAGGTCATACTGTAATTTCTGATAGTTAAAATGTTGTACTGCTTAGAAATGCAGAACAGTTTGACTCGATTACTGTCTCACAGCACATTGACAAAATAAAAATAATTGCAAATTTTATTAGTGCCAATATTTTTCCCTTGCATATTTCAAGATCAATCTACATAGAAAATAATCTGGTAATTTTGCAGAGATAAAATTAACAAAATTATTGTTTCCTGCTGGCACAAATTTCGTAATTGATTTTTTGTTTATAAATAATTAGATTCATTATATATTTATATACTAGAGGAGCTATTACATATATAAATCAAAATTAAAATGTTCAAAATTAACTGATTCCACAACTTGTAATCTATTTCGACTGCATTTTACACAGATGATTTCAAAACATTAACTTTATTCAAATCCTTTATCCATCATTTGCTGTATGTGTTATGTCCATTAATGTCTGTAAAAATGGATTACTTTGAATACTGTGTTGTAGGGATTCCAAGTTGATTGGCTAGCCATGTTACTTTATGGTTCCTCTTTCCTTTGATTGACAGGCCAATATGTCTTAGTACAGTTTCAGGTCACCTTTTGTCATCTGCATGGTTTCCCTGAATGACAGTGGAAGGCATGTCTGTATAAATATAAAATGAAAAGATATCATTAAATGTAAACTGCAATTGCTTGCCAAGCAAGAGAGCTTAAACTTGTATTATGTTGTAGACAGCTTTGAACATAGGGATGCTCTTTTTAACGTGATACCAAACAGTGTGTCTTCAATCTGTTTTCAAATGTTGACTGACAATTTTCTCAGAATTGTCACAACAAATTGATATGTGAAGCTGAGCAATATTATGTATAGAAAAACTCATTGCTTCTTTCTATCCATACAGATTTACTGAGGTACTAATGAGGATTCAAGCAGGACAAGGAATACACGAACATAGTGACAATCTCAACAAAACAACCATAAAACTGTACAACAAACTGATACTAAACTGAGAAAGACAGTAAGAAAAATATAGTTTATCTGTACAATTTTACGATGGATGAAAAGCAAGACGAAGTAAAAAAAGGTGGTGTTGCTACACATGAAACAAATTCAAAAAATATTCCTGCAAAACTCAGTGAAAGTTTTGAACAAATGCCCGCATATGAGGATTTAGTTGCAGATCTCCATCAACATGGGGTTCAGTCAGATCCAAAGATAATAAAAGATAAGACACAAATACTTAAGAATCAACACGAACAGCATATATTATGGATAACAAAAATGGAAAGAAAGTTCAGAGAAAGGAAAGATCGACCTGTATCTAAAATGACATCAGAACAACTCATAGCAGAACTCGGAAGAACTGATAGAGCCATTAAGTCCTTTGATGAGGCCATAAGACAACTTGAGAGTCAAAATAAAGAACTTGATTTGTGTACACCAATATGTACAGCACCAAGTGTAAATAATTCAATGCATCAGAATCAATTGCAAACACCGAATTCAGAAGAAGCCAGTGGAGGCAACACTCAAGATAGTGCCAGTGGTTCATCTTCATGTATAGATGTTTTGGACAACTTGTATGAGTCTCATACAGTTAATTCAGCAACAAGTGATGAGGCATCTTCAACCCCAGAGGACAGGTATCACTTTATGAATAAATTAAGGATGGAAAGAAGGATAAAGGAAAGAAGAATGCGGAAGCTATTGAATGAGTGTAAGAGTGCACAGTCACTGAATAGAAAGAGACCATTTACAAAAACTTTTACTGTATTTAAGGAACAAGATTCACTTCAGGAAATTGAAGCAGCTGCTTCCACTCATTTGAGAAGCATCTCATCTTGTGAAAGTGAAACTGCATCAAGACATTGTATGTTTTGTGACACTTCTTTACCTGACAAGGTCAAAGTGCAGGAGCATTTTGCTCAAGAAAAGATGGAGAATGAAGACATACTGCAAATACTTGCTTGGGAGTCAAAAACAAGATGGAGTTTCCTAGGAGTGTTTTTAGGAATCTATCACAAGCACTTTAAGTCAGCCAGTACAAATAGTGTTCATTGCTATTTCTGTGGTGACAAGATGGTATCCTGCAGTGAAATTATTGATCATTTTAGATTTAACCACCTTTTTGCCTTTTCATCCAAGTGTTTGGAGTTGGTAGCCCGTTGTTTTGTTTGTTGGGCAAGAATCCATACCTTAGACATTTTGGAGAACCATTACAAGTCTATACATAAGATTGAAGGAAATCAGCTGCAAACTTACATGAGGTGCAATTACTATGGAGATATGTGGGAGAAGTTAATAGCAGATATGGAAGGCCAAATTATCTACTGTCGGCTTTGTGACTTCAAATGTGCCCAGCGAGAGAAGTCTCTATTTATTCGACATGTCCGCCAAGACCATGAGAAGTCAACAGTTGACTGCACTGAATGTAAGGAATGTTTGGATAATTGTGTGGTTGGAGCCACTGAACATACAGTATGAATATCATTAAGAGAAAAGATTATTCTAAATGTATTTGTGTTGAAGTTTTGTTTCTGGTGGCTCATCTTTCAGCTTTTATTAGCCATGTATTTTGAAAGGTTTTTCAAGTTGTATTATCACTGGAATATAGGAACTACTGATATGTCAAATTGTTTAAAGGAAAGGAGTGCAATTAGTGATGTGCTGTGTGTAAAGCTTTCGCAAGTATAAGCAAAAGCTAAATAAACCTGAATATGAATTAATGATGTGAATGAATATCATTAGAATAATATTTGCTCATTTTTCTTGGCATGATCAATACACATATTACTACATGTATTTATTCAGACAAGTTGACTTATATTGACATTGATTGAAGAAAAAAGTACGCCTACTGACCTTGTACAAGCCTTTAATGCCAGTAGGAACAAGCATCTTAGAAAGCTGCCTGTAAAAAATTTCCTCATGCAGTGTATGTACATGTAATTTGAACTTATATCTTGTTTTAATAATACAACTTTCAATGTTAATTGCTCTGGTTCTGTTGTTTCTTAAGCCCATGAATCCTCCCCCTTACAGCTTCTATCTTCATGTCCATCACTAACTGCAAGTACCGGTGGGCATTCATTCCTCACTGGTATTGTTTTTCAAGTTTTCCGGATGTGAAAACATTTGTTTCCCTTATTAAAAAACTGTCATATTACAGCAAGAAATGCTAGAACCAAGACCAGAAAAGTAGTATTTGCTGCTAATTAACTTATTTTTATGACCCATTTAATATAGCAGTTATGCTGTCAGCCCATCTGATTTTTGCGTCTTGGCCATAACTTGTAATTATTATTTGCACTAATTTAATCAAACTTCACCATTTAACTGACATACATTGAAGGTGTGAAGCACATGACATATGCAGAAGCAGCCATTAAGATAATGATCACATCAAAGGTCATTAAAAATAACTACTTAAAAAAAATCTACTGAAGTTCAGTATATCAGTCACAACTTCGCCATTTTCAACTCCACTTTTTGAAGAAAAAAAGTGGAGCTATTGTCATGACTCATCAGAACTAGTACTGGTTAACCTTTTTTTGTTACGGTCAAATATTTTCACTTCAAACTTAGACTAGTTCACTATCCAAAGCAAATCATTTTCAAAAGGGCAGATAACCCTTAAATTAATTTTAGCAGACTTATGCCCCCTATTGCCTATGAAGTTCTATTATACTCTCCAGCACTGAGAAAAAGATAAATACAGTCTTCTGACAACTTTTGTTTAACTTAATTCAAGCAAACTTCACCATGTTACAAACACTTCAAGCTGTGTTATGCATGGCATTTACAAGGAACACGTTTAAGGTTAAGGTCATATATAAGGTTATTGCATCTCTGGAGCATATGTCAATTTCTTGTTTTCGTCCACCAATAATTAGCTAGACGTTGCCAGTTTGACCATAATCATGTCGGTGCAATGTTATAAAAACAAAACGTCCACCTGCTGTATGTCGACATTCCTATTGGATCAAATGAGGCTGGACATACACACAACATGAATCAGTGGTTAAGTACTATTTCTGCATACTGTAAGCATGCACAATGTCTGGTACAAATTGTATAAGCATTCAGGGTTCAAGCTTGATTTAATGGAACATTATCTGAATGATTATCATTAACCTTTAAAATCCCTTTTTTTGTTGGCAAGGTGTCATAACATATTGAGAATGCGTACATAAAATATAAGTGGTAACAATTAAGATCATATTTCCTAGTAATTTCGATGTATCCAAAAGCATAATTCACTTTTCTGAGATTTAACCCCCTAGGAGGTGTGTGCCTAATGATTGTGCCTATGGAATATATAATGCATCTTGTAAATAAGGCATCTGACATCAGAAATGTAATATAAAACTGACTCAACTTTGAAGTCTGTGTGGTATTTTCATATCTTTACTTAGGTAAATTTACCAGAAAATACGAGGTAACACTTAAAAGTTGGACAACAATGGCAGAAAACAATGCTTAAATGACTTTAGTAAGACTTTATTCCATTCATTAACAATCCACATTGCAACATAATTAAATCACAGATTGCAAAAGGAAAAATAAAACAATATTTTAAGTCAGTGCAACATACATTTTTTTTATATATAGAGATTTTTTTTGGATTTTATATATGGTTCCACTTACAGAAATATGTGTCCATTGAGATTTTACTAAAATGTTGAATTCCACAAATAAATTTCACAGGAACATTATTTTTAAATTCCTAATGATTACACACCATTAAGCTGGCAAAGGTAGGGTATTGTCATATAACAGTAAAGTGTTTGAGATGCTATGTACATAAATACTGAGCTTTAAAATAATAGCTTAAGCAAAATCTCAAATGAGAAATGAATCTGAAAGTGGGTCATGTAAACCTAATATATTCATTTGATCAACAAAAAACCAAGAGTAGACAAAATGACAACATGGCTGTACAACAACAATGGGACAAGTAGTTAACATTTCCTAATTGTTATACCTAGTGTTTGCTGGGTTTACTTTTTTAGTAACAGTATTTTAATTATTTGGAGATGGTATATCTAGTGTAAAGCATTGCAAAATTGGCTGTAGGAACCCATCATGTCAGGAGTTTATGTAGCAGCAAATAATCTGTCTTGAATCTGAAACCCTCCATCCAAGCCGCATATCAATTCAGTTTGCATTTGGTATTTTCTGTACATATGACAAAAATGTACTTTCCTGTACATGTTTAACAGTAAAACCGAAATACCAGTACATATATAGAAGACACTTCATCTAATGTTATAATGCACTATTGCTCAGTACTGCATTGTAGTGTTTTCTTGTGCTGATTTTCATTATTAAGGAATAAATTAATGTATAACCATACACATACTTTTATATTTCTTAGTACATATTTCTTAGTACATGTGCAGCGCACATAAGGTCCACCTTGAATGATTAATTATTGTATAATGTACTTCTGGTTATATAAGCATAGATTAATTAAAGGATGAAAAGAAGTCATTTTCAATAATTTAAGATAAACTATTTAAAAAAAAAATGAAATTCAGATAAAATAAATTACTACAAACTGCATTACAATATTAAGAAGAAATGTGTTTATAACATATTACCGTATTCACTCGTGTAATCGCCGCACTTTTTTACCCGATTTTATCGTTAAGGAGTTGAGGGTGCGGCCATTCTATAGGTGTAAGGCCTTGGGACATTTTTTCTAGAACGATTCTGCCGATTTTTGGGACGCCATGCGTAAATACATGTCCCTGCATTTTTGTTTGAAATATCCAAAGTGTCATAATTAAAAATCAATCTTAACCTGTATATAGATATACTTTAACAAACTAGATCCTCTGAGTCCTTTAAAACTTATTGATAAAAAAATAAACAAATCACATTAGAATACGAAAAAAGCAATAACTTCAAAAATATTAAAGGTGGTATCCTAGAGTTTGGACTTAACTCAAAATAATGCTTATTTAAGGGTTTATTTTTCCCTATTTGTACTGTTACAGTTCAGGTTGTGTTCATTTATACTAAGACTTTAATATGTATCTGGCAGAAATTACAAAAAAATCCCTAAAACAGTATTAAGATATACATACATGTATTTAATAAAAACAAACTCAGAAATCACCTTTACGCTTATGCCTCATGATAACAAAATCGCTCATGATCTGCATTTTGATATCTTATGCTAATAAACTACTTATTATTTACATCCTTAATAACTTAACAATCGAAAGTAAAGAATAATGAATAGACAAGATTACCTCCCTCACAATTCTTTGATTGCAGGGTCTTAATAAAACATTAAATCATGATCACAAAGAGAAAAGATTAAAAAACACACACAATATTTCACTTCACTGTTGTACAAAATGTACATACAATTCAGGAAAGTTATTTCATTTACCCAAAGTCTGCGAAGGTTATTATTGTGATAATGGTCTCTATAAAAATGACTAAAAAAGCCCTATTTTTTTTAATTCAATAAAAGAAAGCTAATCTCGATGATCAACCCTAAATATATCGCAATTTGCTGTCATTACCACAAACTTAACTTATCATCAACTCTTTGTTAGAATGAGGACAGTTTCTGACTAAGATATATGTGTCCAGTTATAATACGGAATAAATCAAACACATAAGTTTAAAATTCTATTTGCTGTATGTGTTTAGAAATATCAGTCAAGTGAGAAACCTAAAACATATAGATAAATTTCACGGCAAGTTTACCGTTTCGATTGTACACAATGCAATGACTGCATTTTACAAAAAGCCTTAAAAGTAATTGTAATAGGATCCTGTCACTGCAACAACTTGAGGCTTATTCTGTGGGTCTTGAGAATCTGCGGATAGTCTGTTCCTAATCTTGTCTGTTACTGAAACCAGTTTACAAAATCAGTGTAAATATAGAGAAAAAGATGAACGCATGCTTTTTTTGTGACGATTCTTGTAAGCACATGACCCAGGCATAAATTTAAACTGTAAAGATATTAATATAGAGAAGTAACTTTTTTAAAAGTGCAAAAATAATATCTTTTTGCAAGGTCGTCAAGCTATTCCAGATGTTCGTGTGTATGGCGTCCTCTCAACGTTGACATCAGAGCAGCTAGGTATAGGAAGGTAATACCTCCCAGAGTCAGCGTCGAAGTCACGTTGAAGAACTGACGATACATGAACCTTGTGTACCATACAAGGCCTAGAAGAAGGGCAAACAGAGGATACATGAAAACACCAATGTCTAGTGCATCTTCATCACCATGGTTCGGTTGTTGTTGCTGTTGCTGCTGTTGCTCATTGTTGCGAGGAGAGGTGATAAGGCAGTGAAGAACACTGTTGTCACCAACATTATAGCTCTGAAGAGTTGCTGCTTCATTTCTCAGGTCCTTGCCGTTGAAAATAAACCGAACAAGTTTAGACTGAGACAACTCTTGCGAGAAATGGGCTCTGAAACAAAAGTATGTGTATTTTGTTAATAAATTAACAGCTGCAAAATATAAAAAAGAGTAGAAAATGCCAAAACAACAAATTTATTCATAAGATAGAATAATCAGTAAACTAAAAATGATAGTGTTTGCAAAAGAAGAAATATATACCAGGTATCATAATGTGTTCTGAAGATAATTTACCTGTTGTTACATACATTTCTTACTATGGCTAATATTACTAGCCGAGTTGTTATGTTGATAAGGGTTACGCATTCATAGCAAGGGCTGCATTAAATTTGCTTCAAGTGAACATGATTAATAGAAAGGGAACCTATACCAATACCACAGGTGTAAATATATTAAAATCTCAAGTACTGGCCCATGGAGACTACAATGGACAAGAGGCACCACAAATGCTGTTTTTGCATGACAATTGCCTATTAGTTATCTCCCTTGTGGGAAGGTATTTTTAAAGTTTAATAGCATTCTAAATTTTAATTTGCTCATTTTTAAAGTATTCTAGCACTTTAACACATTCTGATTTCAATCTACAAGTTAAAATTTATAAGCATGTTGCAGTTTCCAAAAATTTAAATGCCAGGTATCGATTTTCAGTTCCGTGGACAATTCAATACTTGAAAATCTATTGGATGCATGCATTTGTTGCTACTGATACAATTCCTGGCTATAAATCATGAAGTTTTCATCCTTCGCTGGTTAAAACTGTCTTTTTTCAATTGTTTACAATAAATCTAAGGGAATCACTTCAGCTATTTATACAGCTCATTGACACGCTAAAAGGTCATGTGACTTTCACTTTACAGATATAAGTGGCGGACAATAGTGACAGTTCGAGTAAGGTCAGTACTAACTGTTCTTTTAACAATCATCACGTAATGTTCCTAATATGCTTTGCAAGAACCATGCAGAATTTTAAAGCAGTGCTAAAAGGCTTAATAGCCATAATAAAAAATGGAAGATAGTAATTCTAATAAAAAAGATTATTTACTGTTACCAAATGTTGACATTTAATAAGTTCAGTAGAAATAACCGTTTTTTTTTAAATATGATGGACATCTGGATTCGATCTTAAAAGGTTTTAAAACTCTATTATCTTCTTCAGTAAAAGGGATTAGGAAGGTGGATTTTAAACAGTTAGCATAATGTCCCTTTATAAACAAAAAGAGGGAATCTCACCTTCTGAAGTTTCCAATCGTCTCAGTAGGGAGGCAAGTAACAAGTTTTTGTGTATCATTGAGAAACTTGATCCGCACTCGTATGTGGCCTTCACTGAGTGGCAATTCTTCCGTAATCAATTGTTCAGACTCCGTATCATGCGTTGTTTCTTGAATTGGGGTCTCCTCTGAACTTCCAACTTTTGTCTGACTCTCCTGTTCAGTGTTGACAGGAACAGAATGCCGCAAACCTTCTGACAAAAGATTCGAAGCCAGCTGTGTCAAAGTCTTGGGTGTTGGAGAGTTTTCCACATTGGCCTTTTTCTCAGAGTCTTTCACTTTTTGATTAGAACCTGAACTCCCAGTGAGAGGTTCATTTTCTTTATCAGAAGGAGTTGGCACAGATTCAGTGAAGAAGTTAACTCGCCTCTTTCTCAGTTCTTCTTCATTACATGGTGTGTCACTATCATCCCCAGAGTCACTTGAACATGCATCATCACCTTCTACATCAACATTTTTTTCTTCATCTCCAACTGTCTGACATACTCCAGTTTCACTGAGAGGTGTATCACCAACTGAACCTTCAGCATCTCTTACACTGTCTGCTCTTACATTCTCAGGATGTAAATGTGTCTCATTAATGGGCTCAGCAGGCGCTGTTCCTGTTACCTCCTGTGTGTTTTCTTCTGCTGTTGCTGTATTCTCCTGTGTGTTACTACTTGGAATAGTATTTTCTTGTCCACTAACACTGACATTTTCTCCTTCAGCTCTTCTGTTAAGCACTCTACGACGTGTTAGCTGGACAATGATCACACTTATAAATGGTATGTCTCGAATACCTGAAAAATGGGAAAAAAAGTAAAAGTAAATTTTTTTTTCAAATGACTCAAATTATTCAAATAATAAAATAAAAGCCAAAATAGTAACATGGACTAAGATGTTAATTGGGTTGGAGAATAATTAATTTTGTGTGTGTTTTTTAAATACATCGCAGCAACCAATTATGATCAAGACAGCAGCGTCCAGTTATTTTGGTGGAAAACTCCAAACAAATGTCTGGGTAGAACCAGCACTGGGCACACCGTAGGTCAGCTGGAAGACCTTTTCCGAAGTCATTAGTCAACCAAGCTTGTAAAATCTACTAGACCAAACACAATCTTACTAGACCCACAGAGATTTGTGACAAGTTCTGGTGGCAGGTCAACTTTTTCATTATGACTGGAGAATAATTGGAAGAAAAGGAAAAATAATGTCATAAAGTTACATAACATAAGGAGAAAAATGTGCAGCCAGTCCGGGACTCGAACCCGGGACCCTTTGCTAACAGAGCGAATGCTCTTCCGACTGAGCTAACCGGACCGCTTACACATTCTCTCCCTATCACCAGGCTACAGTTATATAAGGGCTTGCACCTGCCAAAAGATCACCAGTTTCTGTTACTCATTGAAGTCATAATAACATCCAACTGTATACCATTACTTGCAATCAGTAGGTAGTAGGAAAACCTTAAAATTACCTGCGACTGCTAAAAAATGAACCATTTTACTTCTGCAACACTTAAAATTAAGGCTTTCTTCCAACTGCTGAAAATTTGTAACAACCAGTTCAGTAGCAGACAGATTTCTGTGCATGATCAAAAACCAATGAAGACTGGTGCTCTCTGGACAGAGGTAGTCTTTTCCTTGTAACAACTGTTCACAAGCTCTAATGTTACCATGGCTTCACATAAAAGTTTCAAATAGACCAAGACTCTAACCAATGTGATAGGGGTGGGGTGGAAGGGTGAGCGGTTGTTGGGTTAAGGTGTGGGGGGTGGCTAAGCATCTGAGAAGCTAAGGAACTGATAAGTAAATTGCCAAGCCAGGGTAATAAAATATGAAATTGCAGAACAAGTAATTTTTTTAACCACGTCTGGAGCTCAGGTTGGTTTCACATACCAGTGGAGAACCATGCTGCTATGATGATACAGAGCCCAATCAAAACACTGAAGGTGATCAAAACTTCATCCCCGATTCCTTCCACCCATGGCATGGTGCTAGGGATGTGGCCTTCACCTGGAATGGTGTGAAAAGTAAATTAATAACAATGGGTGCATTTTTCTTTTTAAAAGTGTAAATGTAAAAGAATGAATAGTCCTGAACTTGTAAAGTATTTTAATACAACTGATGCAGTTTTATTTGTACTGTTAGTTTGTATCTAGCATTTATGGCTTAGTTGATAGAGTGCATTCAAAGTATTGGGGACGCTGTAGGTGTCCTATTCACAATGTACATTCACTTTCACTGCCTCTGTTATACAACATACATTCATGCATCTGAAATGAAAGAACTACAACCACAACTATAACTACAGATGATCAGTATCTAAATGGTAACATCATTAGTGTGTTACATTATAACTTCTGGTGTAAGCACAATAATATTTTGTTTGTTTTTTGGGTTTATCGTCCACCAACAGCCTTTCAGTTATCTGGAGACGGTGTCCACTTGAAGCAGATATAGCGCTGCCTTCACTGTGTATAGCATGCTGTGAACACCTGGCATGATACCACACCCAGTCACATTGTCCTGACACTGGGCCAAACAGTCATGGAACTGCCCTTATATTTGCTTGAGCGTTAGCAAGGGAGCTATACCACTACCATTTTTAACTACTTTGGTATGTCGTGGCCCGGGATCAAACTGAGGTCTTCCGTACCTGGAGCCAATGCTCTACTGAGTGCACTACCAGGTCCTGTCAAAAATAGTCAATTATATGCAGGATAGACAGTGGTGCCAATAGCTTCATATTATCAGATATGGCCCAGGAAAATCACGAATGGCGAAAATCGACAACAACCATGACTTCAGTAATTTAGGAAAATCCAAGTTCTAAAAATAGACTGGAAATGCTACATGCTGCCTCTCTTTGATTAGCCATTACTGGTGTTCAGATAATTGCTTGTGCTTTACAGCACTATGACGTTAACATGGGTGTACCAGTCAGCGTAAAGACAAGAAGGGGATTAAAGGAATGTTTGTTCCGATTAAGGTGTCATGCTGTTTGTATAAACAGGCGTATTGTGGGTGATCAGCTGGTTTATTACATAAGCGGCAGATCGATTGGAACAAAAGCTGCTCTGATAATTGATGGCCAATGTTGAAAGTAAAGATGCTGTGGTGACAACTATCAGTCAGTTTGTGTTATTACACTTTAGTTGGTCGTTAAAAGTTAGTTATTTGAGGGTAATTACATTGTTTGTACAAATAAACCAAATTGATTGGTCTATAGAATAATTAGTTAGGGTATATACGCTTTTGAAAGAAGTTATTTTAGTTAGGATTAGGCATCCTAACAAATCGTCTGATTGAAACTAATTTAAAGTTCAATCTGGAATGCCTTCCAAATGTTAACATGACTCTAGCAAATCACCTCCAGTCAAAAAGTGAACGTTTGATGCACTCAGATCTTTTCAATATGCATGGGAAGCAAACTTTAACTGGGAAGAATATAATGCAGAAAATAAAGCAATGTACTGCCAACTTTGTCAAAGTAACAGTAAAAGAAATGCATTTACTAGTGTGCACTGTAATGAAGAAAGATACTGTAGCACAACTTACAAAATCAAAAGGTATGGGTTAAAAAGTGCTTTTTGCAAAAAAGGAGCATTTTAATTTGCAGTTCCTTTAAAGGATTAAAACAAACTGATATTGCCGAGACTGTTCTTGTGTACATTCATAGAAGATGGCTATTTACGGAATTATTTACTGTGAGGTGAACTAAAACCATTGCTGATCTCATGTGCTGTTATTTTCAGATCACATTGAGTGCTTGGAGGCAGAGAAGCTGTGCTGCAATATGCAGACAGCACAAGAAACTGCCTTCAACAAGAGAGAATCAGCTCTGAAATCCACCTACTTCACTGCCAAGAATGACCTGGCTAACACGATGGTCCCAGAGCTGAACAATCCTTGTTGTGTTTATTCACTAATAAAAATAAAAGAGATTTGATTTCACTAAATATATATTGTACAGTTATGGAAATAGTACAACTATTGCAATTGCTATTGTATGTGAAAAGTATGGATAAGCATAATGAAAGGTCATGGTTTATATATGTTAATGTAAAACTGATGATATTTAGTATTAATAAAAGTTATAAACATTCAATAGTAGTTGTGTATTTTCCCAACTGATAACAAAGCAAATTAGCGATTGCAATATGTTAAGGCTAATATACCATCTGAATGGTGTTGCAAATGGTTTAATATGTAAAATTTTGAAACATGACACACTACCCCTGAAATATAGTCGCCAATGTCCAAAGTACATCCATTGCATAAATTTGCTCAAAGAAAAAAAAAACAGTGCTAGCCCTGAAATGGATAAGCCATTGTGACAGCCAACAGTGGGAAACAGCACAGAGACCTGATATGTTATCAGTAAATGATTGAGATACAGAAAAATCCTCTGTCTTAATGATTTTACATGGCTTGATTAATATTCTCTTTACGACACAAGGCAAGATGGCGGATAGCGACAATGAAAATATTGAGCTAAACAAAAGTGGCATATCTCCTTTGTTTTTCACCATCGCTATGCAGCCTTGCATCATGGGTAATTGTAAAATACCCAGATGTTCTGAAAACAGAAAAGCCACAAACAGGGGGTATCGTCATGTTGACAAAATTTGAACTTCTCCTAAATTTGGTGGTGTTGTGTTTTTTAACCCCGTCTAAAATACTACAAGAGTTATGTTTCTTATTTAAGAGTTTAAAGTTGTAGGTGATTTAAAGTATTACTAAATTATTTTTATCATTTATAATTATTACTACAGTTATGCTTTATTTAAAACGAGAAAAATGCAGAGACAAATGGTCTCATATCATCAAGTTAAGGTTACACCAGGATATATTAATAGATAAATAAGAAAAGGTCCTTTAAGATTTTCCACAGATTTATTAATTGCATTAAATATAAACAGAAGTGTATTTCACCAAAGTAACCTGGGGTATTATAGGACACTTCCTGGAATGCACTGAGTGTAGTATAACAACTGTACTGTTGGCTACTGTTTTGACTAGTTGAATGAAACCTAGCATGGATATGAAAAAGATGTGCAGACTTTTCATTATTTTCAATGAAAGTTGCCACTAACTCTTGGGGAACAGTGGACTAGTAAGGGGTAATATCAAACAGTCAGAAGGGGTTCATCGGACAACATATTTTTATGATGGAGTCCATCGGACACATACTTAATATGACTGAAGCACATTTCACCTACTACCTGACACTGAAGAAAATGTGTGTAGCTTTATTATATTGAAAGAATACATTTTATTCCATAGATCTATAACTTGTGTGCCATATATTCAATTGTTTTTTTCAACAGCTTTGTTAATGGGCATAAATTACATCCATAAAATCCCAGCATATGCCGAGATTTTAAGGACAAGGAGTCTGTGGGACATCTAGTTTAATGGCTTAAACCGTGATCACAGTGCAGTTGACGTTATGCTTATTACAATATTGGCCCATAAATTTATTGTTTATCGCCATAAGCATTTCTTCATAATGTGTTGATTGATAGTAAAAACCATCAGAAGCTGATTAATCCTTATCCACACTCGGCTTATCTGAACAATACTGTCAAGCTTATGCAGAAGCTGATTAAGCTGAAAATATCAGCGGGTTCAGGGTTGTTGCATCATGACCTGATGAACCTATCAGCCGATACAAACGATGAGACAAATCAACGATAATGATACAAATCGTTTGGATTTTTACTAAAGTCAGTAACTCTAGTTTACAAATTACAGATCATGTTCCAGAGGAAACATTAAACAGACATCTGACACACCTGCTGTGCTGATATTATTACATTAACTATGCTTCAAAACCAATGAGTAGCCTTCATTTTTATCATTTGTGTAGATTTGCAGCTGAGCTTATATGTATACAGGACGACGTGTCCCCAATGTTTCAGCCCCAAAATGGCCAGATGCTATGAGTTTCTAAACTGGAATTCAAAAACTCAATTAGAGCGAATATTCCCATCTGTTGATAAAGTTTTTTTTTTACTAATTAAATGAAACAAATGAAAAAATATCCAAATCAAATGAAGAAAACATGTACCTTCAAATCAATACTTAATTCTAAAATGGATTTTCCAATTTTCCTTGACAGCCCTTATAAGCAAGGTTAAACGCCGAAGTATCCAAATTCGTTACAACACTACACTATTTCACAAATGGGTACACTTCATAAATTGCTGCCTGCAGTACTGGGATTTTACTTGATTGTTAGATGTTAGAAACTCATTTATTCGGAATTATACAGTACTGTACTAAAAGTTTAGGCTACATTTAACATCTTAAAACCCAGCAAATAATGCAAGTCTGTGATATGCTTAATTGGACACACAAGGGATATTTTTGAAACAACACAATCTATGACCAGGCATGCAGTAGATTTCATATAGATCTACAGCTTGCCCGTTTTACAGTATTGACAATTGTCATTTTAAATGTGTGCATGAAATAAGTACATATTGGATAGCCTTATCCGGTAGGTTTATATGAGAACAGGGTTTAAGGTCCATTTAATCATTTGTAAAAGCATGTTTATGAACAGATGAAGTTTTCTATCTTGTCATTTACAGAAGCATGTATTTTTAATAACTTAATAATTAAGCGGCCACGAGAAACACATTTAGCACCTAGATCTATACTCTCTGAAAAAGATTGTGTAATCATTACAACATGAAAGTAAAACTGAAATCTATTTAGCAATAACATGTTGTAAACTGTAAAAAAACGACTAAATGATTTTCTTTATATGATCATTATAGCAAGTTTCGACTATTTTGGTGGAAGAAGACCCTGGACAAATGTCTTGAAGACCTTCCGCCATTAAGGGCTGTTACCAACAGTTTGCCTTCATCTAATACATGTAACACCATAATACACATGTTCTGTAATATTTGTGCATAATTGCTGCAAAATCTTATACTTTAGTTTAAGTAAAGGCTGTTTATAACATTACCCCACTTGTTAGACAGAACAAATTGTAATGAATATCGCACTAAATGTCCATGATTTCCAATCTATATATAAAAAAATAGATGATGGGGATTTCAGCTAAAAATAAAATCGATGTCAGGGCTGATTACTCTGATAACCATGTTACATGCTGTCAAAAGTAAGTGGCCACAGGGTTTTCTTAGTTTAAAAGTAGCTTACTGCGCAGCGTGGCTCGGATACGAAATACCTGTTTGTATTGACAATTGGGGTGTTATGCTTTCTGTTCAGGTTACAATAATTTATTTGATTGCATTAAAGGAAAAAATGGGACCAAACTGATGGAAACCGCCTTTAAGTCCTTCACCCTGAACAGAACTAGAACCCATGTGGTGAGAGGCTAAACAGTCACATGAAACATGAAAGTTAAATACAGTAAAACTTAATAAGTACCTTTTATATGTTATTATTTATTCAGCATTATGTTTGATAGTCTTTTACAACCTAACAAAAAGAAATGGGAACAAGGAGAAATAAAAACACCATCTTTAATCCACTTTATTAGATAATGACTTCTACTAAAAGAATATATGCACATGTATCAGTAACAACATATACAAATTGTTAGAATTTGGTAACAGGCAAACCATAACCAAAATAATGCTATATTTCTACTGATACACAAAGAGGCAGATGTAGGTATAAACACATGCACAATCAAGCATACATTTCACAGAAAAGAAAGAAAATAATGTTTTAAAGACATATATACAAAAAGGATAAATGGTGGTGATTAAATTTTTAATAAAATTTTCATTTTTTTTCTTCAAAAACTGTGATAAAATGCATGTTAATATAAATTCTAGAGCACAGACTTTTATAAACCAGATAATGTAAACATCAGAATAATGCTTGAAATTAAAAGTTTTATGCTCAGTTGTCTAAATTCATAACCTGTATTCAACAGTGACCTGGCAGCATAAAAGTTATAATATTTTGAAATTTTAAACGTTCTTGTGTTTATGAGCTTCTATTTTGAGAGATACAACCTTACAAATTTTGGTCTATATTCATGTGTCAAAATTATCAAACATTAGTATCAATAAGTATGATAGATTGTTACTCTATTCAAAGTAACAACAATTATAATATTTCAACTTGTATTAACCAGGTTAAACGAAGCACACTAGGACATGTAAGTTAATTTTTAATTAGAAATTTACCTCAAAGAAACACCACCATAAAGTGATAGCAATCCTTACATTATTTTTGCAAAAAAACAAAAGTAACAATTACAAACACCAGCTGTAGAAATTTCCATACTATATTGACTTATATATTTCACAAATAAAATGGTTTTTTAAATAAGCATCATTAGTATTTAAAAAAGAAACAAGGTTTTGGTGACTGTTTAGTAAAAAACAACAACAAAATAAATATATCAGTATTACAATCATAGTAAAACATGTAAGGTGTAAATTAAAGGTAACAAAGAAGAAAAAGAAGATCTACCCATGAATTTATATGAATGAATATAAATGCAATATACAAGAGAGAACTTCAAAGAAATTTAATAGTTTGGCAATTAAAATAGCAATTAAAAATATTATAAAACAAGGCAGTTTTAATTAACATAAAATCACTTTGTAGAACCAATCAAAATTGAGCTTTTAAAAAAAAATGATAACGACGAAAACAAGGCATTCTTCTCTTTAAACGAACAGGATTGATAAGAAATGGAGAAAAAAACTGTTTCTAGCACATTCATTAACCAAGTTATTGTAATTATTTCAATAACAATAAATAATTAGTAAAAGTGTGTTGAGGGCATGAACATAGATGAAATCTTACTAACTATCAGATAAAAATAGCATAAAATTCATTATAAACTATCAACAAAAAGTTGTTATAACGTTTTATATAACTGATGCTATAATAAACTTTTAATGACTATAACTAAAAAGCACACAGCACGCAAATATATTAAGCTAAACAAATATGAAAAAACAAAACAAATTTTAGACAGAAGTTAACTAATAAACCCCCCCACAAGAAACACATATAAACAATGCTTATACAACAGACAAAACCGTTTAATAGAATGAATCCAATGATATAACTTAAACATCTAACACAGTGTAGTTTTTCTATTTAATAGCAAAGAACTGATAACAATACACCTTAATATAAACTTTAAGCAAGAATACATTAATATAAAAAAGAGAAAAATCTATACAATTAGGTTATACTAGAACAATAAAAAACAACTTAACAAAACTTGTACCCTTCAGAAGTTTGTAAGTTATCATTACAAATGAATTGCAGGTAGCTCAAATGACTTAAAATTATAAGACAGTCTTTAATTTGGAATGTAGTTCTGTGTAACACCATTTCAGATAAACATAAATTTTCTGAGGGTTTTCATTGACAAAAGTGTTTATAATAATGTATATATTTAATAATAAATAATGTGAAGATATATATTGAAGCTATTCAGTTGTTGTTTTTATAAGCTAATAAGCTCAAACAGTATATTACAAATTAATTGCATGATGCATATTAAAAGGACATTCATTTTATTATTATTTTTGTGTTGTTTTTTTGTTATTGTTCTTAAACAAACATTCATTGCGTATTTCATTGCTATAAATTAAGAATAATTAATACAATACAATGAATGTAGTTATTTAAAAAAGAATCTTTAAAATGCCCAACAAGAACAGCCATACAACAAGAACAGCCATAGTTTAAAGCCGCTTTATGGATTAAAATAAGCAAGATTTTGTCAAAAAAGGTTCATAAACAGTATATAGAGGGTTTATGATTATACACTTTTAACATGCAACATTTTAGTAAAATTTAATATATGTGCAAAATAGACCGCAACAAATCGTGGAAATATTCGTCAACCTACATTGACAATAGATCAAATAGAATCTGTGTACTATCTCTCAATCGATACTTTTACCAAGGTCACCGTAAAACAATCATAAATATTACAACTGAACTGTAACATTACTACATTTAAATCTGGTTATGACCATGTCAAAAGTAAGAAAAACTGTTTCTAATCAACCTTTTACTGCTATATTAGATTGTAGCCGAACTTAATTCTTAGTTACTAGCTTAGATTATCATGCAACAGAAGCAAAACATAATTAAGCTATTCAGCAGCAAAACATGTAGATGTCAGACTGCTTCCCACAGCTGGCAGATCAGCATCTATACTTTGTCCAATGCCTGATCAATTTGTGCTTAGCATGTTATTTCTTAGCCTGCTAAGCATGCATTTATATAGCTTAGACAAATAGTCCAGATCCAGATCAGCCCTGCTGGGAGCTGTAAAATCAGGATCTACACTATTTTACTCTCCAGTCTGCAACAATACGTCAAGGCAGCCGTTCATTTTGCTGTTTGAAAAATAAGGAAAAGTAATTCACTAATGCGAAGAAATAACGATTAAGCATTTACAATGAGACCGCTTGAATTATTATTGGTAAAGCCATGCTTTGAAGCCTGAATTCCCTCAGAAAGAAGGATGATGGGACTTCATGTGGAGTCTTACCAGGACATTTTGTTTAAAGCCCTGCCCACAGTGCTTGCATTTGTATGGTGTATCACCGGTATGCTGACGAATGTGGGTCTTCAGATTCCAGTTATTGGTGAATGACTTGCCACAGTATGAACAGATGCAAGTTTTCTGGTTGGTGTGAATTTTGTTGTGTCGATTCAAGCCATTGAGGGCAGCAAAACTCATTCCGCACACCTTACAGTTGTATGGCTTCTCTCCTGTATGGGTTCGGATATGTCTCTTTAAATACATCCATTTCTTTCCTGGAACAAGAGAGAAAAAAAAATTTGTTAGAATAATGAAAATTATTTTGAATGAATAATTTTCAGATAAATGAAAAAATACTGGCCTTCATTTTTTGGGGGTTAGTTTCAAATCTGGTTGCATAAAAATAAATGATTTGGTTATATTATTTTCATATTTAATAAAAATATAAATTTTAAATTAAAATGTATTTTACATTACCATGTGTCTTTTACTTATTTTTTTTTTGGAAAAAAATAAAAGTCAAACTTAAAATTTTGACATTTTTAACAAAAAAGTACTGATGACTATATTATGACAAGCCACACAAAGCAATGTAATATTTCAATAATATCTTTGCAGTTAATTTGAATAAAAATACCTGAATAATACAATTTATGCAACCAGATTTGAAACTAAAAAATGAAATGGTCATTATTTTTTTTCAGTTATCTAAAAATGAGCTAATTTTAAATAGAGTAGGAGTGTATGAACATTTTATTTGTTTTCTGACACTAATGAACTTGTAAGCTAACTGTGCTTTTCTTTAGCTTTACTCAAGATTAGAGATAAACTAGTACATGTAACATGTATCTCATTGTGTTAAGCTGCCTGAATCATTAATGAACCTTGTTCTCTTTCATTAATATAAGCAACATGCATTTAAATAAAGAGAATAGGCTTTATACTTGTTTAGCAGATCAAGCTTTTCAGATTATAAATCATACTTATATTTTGCATCTGACAAATGCTTCTTGAAAGGCTCAAAATAATAATTATATATCTTAATGATGTATAAAGTTAATCAATGAAATACATTTTCTTTAAAATATTGACAAAATTACACTGAATAAAAAAATAAACCATAATATTTTTTAATGAACATAAATGAAACTTTATTTCTTTTTCCCCCATTATTTCTGAATTTTATTACATACCAGCGTAACCACAGATGTGACAGATGAATGGTTTCTCATCTTGATGTACAGTTGAGTGGTGCTTTAAGGCCTCTCTAGATTTGAATTTGAGATCACACTTCGGGCAGTCAATGGACCTCATTCCAGTGCAGTAGACCAAATGCTTCACCAACAGATTGTGATAGTAAAAAGCCTTTCCACATTTGTCGCACTGGATATTTTTCACACGGGTATGGCGAAGAGAGTGACTTCGTAAGGCTAGTGCACTGTTGCATTGTTTTCCACATTTCCGACATATGAAATGATCAGGATGGTTATGAACATTGAAATGTTCCCGGAGATCATGGAAGGAATCGCATCTAACATCACAAATGCAGCAAACCAGTGTGTCATTTTTTCTCACAAACTTTCATATGAGCACTGCATTCTCTCTTCTTTTCAAAGGTCTGATCACAAAACCGACACTCCTTCGACTGTTGTACAAGATAGGAGCTACATTCAAGATGCTCTTTCACTTTGTGAAATTGTAGGGAGGTCTCTTTAGTGTAGCGTTTCCCACATACTTCACAGGCAAATTTCTTCTGGCTATCCAGCTGCTCTTTCTTTGTCATTTTCTCTTTAATTACCTTTGATTTAGAACCAGGTTTACGGCCCCCTCTTTTCTGCAATGTTGTTTTAGGTATTTCTGCAGCAGCTGCGTCTTTTTGCATTCCATTCATCTTCAGATGATGAGGATGTGTCCAGGTCAGTGTCTTCCTTCCACCAGCTTTCCCTGGATGAATCATCAGAAACATTAGGTTTCTCAACTTCCCAGTCCATATCTACATCCTGAGGCTCTTCCTCATCCATTGCTTCAATTTACTTTTGCAATGGTTTCCTTCAAAGCTTTATTTTCAGCTTTTTCAAATTCATCATCTACTGGTTCCTCTTTTGTAATTGGTACAACTAATGCCTTAGTAGCTACACTTTTCTTTTTTGTAACTGGTCCTCTTTTTCTCTTGTTTTTTCAAAGCTTTCTTCTGCTTAAGATTGGACTTAGGCTTAGGCTTAGCCTTCAGTTTAGGCTTTTCCTTTAGTTTAGGTTTATCCTTAGACAAAGAACTATTCAACACCACATGTATTTGTTTTTTCTCCAAGATATGATTGTTCTGTTTGTGTGCTCATGCATATATGGCTAAAGCGTGGATAGGCAGTCCTGGTTTCATGGTCAAAGAAATAGGAGCCTCCAGGAGCATGAGTTTTTAAATGTTTCATGCAGCTTGCAATGATTTCAAACTGAAGCAAACAACCTCCACAGCAGTACCAGTCCACCTTCCATTTTTGCTGATTCTTCATCACATGTCTTTTCTTGCTTTACAACCAAAGTTTCCATATGGCCAGGCACATGTCCTTGAGCATGTGAGTCATCATCTTGTGAAGATGATCCATTCTTACTATTGCAATCCTGAGATATCTTACTTACCTCACCCATTTCTACTTTATGGGGAGAAGAGGAATTATAATTTTTTGGACCACTTGATCTTTCAGTTTGAAGCTGAAGGGCCAGTTTCTCTGAGAAAAATGCTTCTTTCTCAGAAAGGGAATGTGGCTCTGCACTGTTGTACAGTGGAGCTAGATACCCTCTATTGAATCTTGGATGGTCAAATTCTTGTGACTGCTGATGATGGTGAAAGTGGTGATAAGGAGACTGCTGATTCTGCTGATGTTCTAAGTGGCTGTTATGGTGGTACGTGTTTTGCTGGTGATGGTAATGTTGTTGATCATGCCCTTCCCTCTGATGTCTGTATTGGTCCTCTTGCTCCTCCTCCCTTTTTCCTCGTTCATTTCTCTCCCTAAGACTTTGATAGTAGAGATGCTGTGTCTCTTTTTCCTCTTCATTCATCTTGCCATCCTTTTCCGACTGCTGCTGCTGCTGCTGCTGTTCGTACTGGTGGTGATGGTGCTTCTCATTATCCTCCCTAACCAGTAGATGATGATGGACATGTTGTTCTTTCTTATCATCCCGCTGCTGCTGTTGCTGCTGCTGCTGAGTATATATTAAAGCCTCACCACCTTCTTTAGATTGTGGCTCTTTAAGACCAACAGCTTCCTTTTTAGGAATAAATCTTGATCCATAGTTGTCTTGGTGGTCAGTAGATATTGGTCCATGAAAGTGATTTATCCTAGACATGCTGTGATCATACTCTCTCCTGTTGTGGCTGTATGCTGGTTCAGTAGCCGCATCATACTGCTGACGGTTTGGTGATTTTGATGGCATGGGTTCTTCAGGAGGTCTCTCATTGTCAGGCAATTCAATTCCCTCCATTGCCTCTAAGTTAGTTTAGTGCTTGTGTTCAATATTTCTTTCTCTGAAAATATACATTTTTGAAAATCAATAATATAACAATTATTATGCTTTTAAAAATATGCAGTTAAAAATATGCTGTTCAAAAATTTGGGACACACAAAGTAAAAATAAATGTAACATTTTATCTTTTATTAATATACTAGTGAGCAAAAAGTTGAGTATGAGTTACAAAGTAAGTGCCATACAAAATACGATTATCCTGATATTGGCATACATTTCTTTCTCTGAGGCCAAGGTAGGAGATTTTCACTTGCAAAGTGATTTGTAATTTTCATATTTACAAAAAAGAAAATTTTCTGTTTCTAAGTAGGGAGATTTCTGAATATGTGCAAAACACCCTCATTTTCAAATAATTTTTAACTTTAAAAGTGAAAGTCACACCAAAAGTAGGACAGTCCACGTGCCATAAAGGGCTACAGAAAGTGTGCAGTTTTTTTGACAGATTTATTTAATGAAAGCTGGGGAGCGCACATTCTATGAGCTATTAAAAAATCCATTTTTTCCCCTAGCCTTACTTGACCGCAAAAAAGTATATTGCTGATCACCATATGCCATTTATTTTTTCTTATTATTATTTAGTTTATTAATTAGTTTACTCCTTACACTCACAGATAGAATGTTCTCTAAGTTTTATACTGATTAAAGTTAAAAAGAATGACTTAAGATTGATTTTTATTGTGAATTTTTTGTGCACAACATTGAAATGTGATGCGCCAGAAGTAAACACTGCATTGCATAATGGTATAATTCAATGACAATACGAATGTACAAGCATACTATTTACAGAATCGATTTATGTACAGCCTATGTAAGGGGGAAAAAAGCTTTCATGCATTTTTTATTCTCAATTCTGTTTAAAATGTTGCTCAATTAATGTGTTAATTAAAATAATCAAACAAGGATTTACTGACTCACATACATTTCCCTGTGTTCTGCATGATACACAGCTAATTATCAGCTGGTACACACTCAAACAAACTTTCAACTTCAGTTTGCTAGATACACCAAGCTGTAACTTACTTGGTGTGTCTCATTGCCTCATTACATGGGTCAAGTTGACTGACTCTGAGATAAGCAGTTGTCAAGGTGATATGGATTGGAGCTGTTTAAGAGTGAGGGTGTGAACGATCTGCTTTTATAAGCAGCCGCAGATTACATTTCTCAATGAAATATTAATTGGTGACATGTAGACAAGGACTGTACATCGTTCTGATAAAGATTTAGGCACACATTAAAGCTAGTGACCACCAGCAACATTGTGTTTGCTACAGGTGTCTAATATTTCCTCCTGAAATGTTGATCACCTGAAGGTACTTAATAACTTCACACATCACTATGGGTATCACAGATCGAGTATGTTTAGTAGCGGCCGAGGTACAATAACAGAGAGGTCAGAACAGTACAAGTGCTTTCAGAACAGCCTTGACTCACGCTCATTACACCTTAACGGCCGACGAATTTTCTAAACTGGAAATGCGTACAATCTATGAGCTATTGATTTTTACCTAGGATTTGAAGTCAAAGGGGCATGTACTTTCTATAGCCCTTTACAGTATGTATTTGGCCAATGTGCTTTGGAAAGAGCCTTTAACAACAAAATTAGCTATATAGCCTTAACCAGTACAACGTATTGACTTACATATGGCAGTATTGTATAAATGTGTATCTAGATAAACTTGTTATAGTATTTTTAACAAAATGATAATTATGATTTGTTAATGCATGATCTTTATGTGTAAATATATGAAATAAAAATGTCCTTTCAGATAATCGCTAAATAAATACACATTTCAATTGATTCAACATATACGCTTTAACAGATCTTGATCAAATTTGTACTGAAATTCTGAAAAATATTGAAAGAATTAAAACATAGAATCTATGTCTCTTATGCCTTTATTTTATTGCATTTGTTTAAGACTTTTCAGCTAGTAAATCAAAATAAGAAGCAAACTGTAAGAAATTCACTTATTGTGTTTGCTGTATATATCTTAACTCTTACGTGATTTGACAGGATCATGTGTGTTACATCATCGTCGGATACCCCCGGTTGATTCTATTACGTTACTCTCCATTCATCACCCGTGGGCAAATTGCTACTCATTATGTCGTTTTGTTTACTATGAAATGCCGCAATCCGATTGGTTCGCTAAGAAAATCCAGCAGATCTGCCAACCAATCAAGTTTACGCTTACATACCACTTCGATGACCGATAATCGTGTAGCTAGGTCGTCCAGTAGTTTGCAACACCGGTTAAGTTTATTTACGCACAAATTACACGCAACGTCACTGTCTTCATGGGCAAGGATACCGATTTCGTTTAAGACCGACGTGTATTTTGCAATACTTGCTGGAGTGCCCAAAGATCTGTAAGAACATCTGTCGCGGATCGCTGACAGACATACTTTACACTTGCGATGCGCTCTACCGGTCGCCATGTTTACGTTCTCAGGTCACCGTATTGATCTTCCGATTGAAGAGTATTTAATTTTGTAACCTATCATCTGATTGGATAATGTCTGTTCTGTTCTATTCAAGCAAAACGACGAAATGAGTAGCAATTTGCCCACGGGTGATGAATGGAGAGTAACGTAATAGAATCAACCGGGGGTGTCCGACGATGGTGTTACATAAGCACAGTGAAAGTATAATGAACACAAGCACAATGAAAGTATCATGATAGATGCTTGTGCAAGTTCAGGCAAGGAAACTGCAGATCTGCATAAAGATGCATTATTTTCATCTTAAATGGGACATATTCTTTATAGTATAAATTAATAAATAAAATTTCTTTCAATAATTAAAAAACCCAAATGAATTCTTCCATTATTATGTGAGTCATTTAAACCATTTCAACATACAGTTTTATGAGGCAAAGTGGGATAGTTTCTCTAGCAAATTGGAAGATTTGTTAATTTCATATAAACAAAGAAGGAAGATATCTGCTTGCAAGTAAAGGCGGTTTTCTGAAAATGTTTAAAACATCCATTATTTAAAAATAATTTTGAACCTTAAAAGTGGGAATCTCCCTCCAAAAGTGTGAGAGTTCACAGGTATGTTTCAAGCTGGTGAAAAAAATGCAGGTACTGAATTCATGCTACTAAACTAAAATGGAGGTTGTTTAAACTTGTAAAATGCTACCTAAAATCATTGACTACGGGTTATATTTCACTATAAGAGCGTTCTTGTATGTTTCAGATACATATTTTCAAACAAATACATTGTTAAACTGTCATACCTGCCGTTTCGACCGTAAGAATTTCTTGGAAAAGCTGGTCAAACTTTCCAACAACTCGATTTTACAAATGGCGATATTTTGTGGACAAGGGAGGTAACTACGCTTACTAAAACAAATACATCTTCGTTCAAGGCAGAGGAATATAATTATTTTGCATACTGGTTAAGTAGTTGTTTATATATTAATTTGGTTGTTTGTCTTGAGGGGAAAAGGGTAAAACTTTTGAATACCACCTTTAACAATTACACTACGGACGCTAAGACTCGTTAGGTGCATAAAGACATTGGTCGTTTTTGGTGACGTGTTTTAGAAGCTCAGCTCATGTAGATCTAGATAGTTGTGTATGAGTTGATTCTTGGTAGGACACCAGTCAGTTTGGATCTGATTTTTTCCGCTTAAATAACCATATAAATTATTGTTACCTGAAATTATCCTGCCGACTGCTGTTTACTATGTGAAAAATGGAGCATAACGCCCCACTCGTTATAACAAAACATGTAGCATATTTTTATCTTGGCCACGCTGCACAGTAATCTATTTTTAAAAAAACAAACAAAAATCACATGGGCGCTTACTTTTTACATAATCTAGGTAACATCTATTTTAAGCAGAAACTGACGTCGTGCTTATTTATTGTTTTGGAAATAATAAATATATTTAGAACTCTTCCTGCTGTCTAACAATTCATGTAGTGTTCTAAATAGTTCTTTTTGGACTAATGCGTGATTTTATGCAAAAATTCTGCCCAAATTTCTCATAACAGGGGTAAGATAGCGTTTCATCTATATGCTATACACAAACTGTCAGATACCACTTTTAAGGCGATGGGATCAGGTTCGAACCATAGACCTAATCCGAGATGCTAGTCTTTGAGCAAGATTATTTACTACACAATAACCAAGGAAATTACTGTCTGACTACTGGTTCTACCCTGGACGGAGGTTATAAGAGCCACAATAGAATGAAGGATTAAGTGTTTATTTGTGTTGTACATGTAGTTCTAAAGACGACTTTTAGCAAAATAATCAAACATAGTTACAAGCGAGATATCCATAATGAGTGCTCGAAAAGATTTAAACAAATTGTAAAATGATTTTCTATGTGCCATCGTGGTTTTGTATAGACAAATGCTCTGAAATCCATGTCTCCACCTATTAAAGTTAGAAATCGTTAACAAATCCCAGAACAACACTTTTTTTATTTATTTTTTCTAAATTAATTAATTAATTTTATTTTATTTTATTTTTTTATTCTATTTGATTTGAATTGATTTTATATGATTTGGCTTTCATAAAATGAAAGAACACATAGTTTAAAGCAAGCGCGTGCTTATTACTAAGTTGAATAGTACTAAGAAAGTTAAATGGATATAAAAGTATTAAATACTGTATTTTTATTGTTATCAGCCTCAGTGGAAGTTCTTTCTTTTTTTTTTTCTGTAACGATTTCATTTTGTATGTATGTATACACATAAAGTATACTCAATGCTGTACAGCCATGTATATTCCTACACTACAGACTTATTATTGTAAACATAGAACACAGCAGTGAAACATAATCCGTTAAATTAACAAAAACGAATGTCAAAAATTATAACCATTTAATCGTATTTTAATTGATTTAAGAAACGAGACTTCACTTGATAACTAGATAATGTAAGTCCACACTTGATTTAACACAAGTTATGAAAGGTTGATTTTTTTTCAGTTAATTAAATAAATCACGAACAAAAAGTGATGTAAAACAAAACGACAGATCACAATCACCTGACCTTGACCTTTGCATGTATATACTTATAATACAAATAGTTCTGTAACTATTTTAATCAAAACTAATTCCGGAAAGCTCTCTATTTTACCTTATCCATAATAGTTTTAAATGATATGTGTGAATAATACAAAAAAAAACCCCACCGAACCGGGCAAGAAAAAGGAGCAAGGGGAAGAGGAAAAGGCAGGGAAAGGGAACCAAACCAGAAGAAAGACGGAAAGAAAGCGGCCGAAAACGAAGAAAGAAAGAAGAAGAAGAAAGAAAGAAAGAAAGAAAAAAAGAAAGAGAGAAGAAAGAAAGAAAGAAAGGGAAACAAACAACAAAGAAAGAAAGAAAAAAAACAAACACTAAGGAACAGGAGGGGGGAGGAGATTAGAGATTATGATTATTATTATTATTATTATTATTATTATATTATTATTATTATTATTATTATTTTATTATATTATTATTATTATTATTATTATTTATTATTATTGTTATAATTATTATTAT
>CM017560.1:52776983-52949927 GCA_007844125.1 Sinonovacula constricta | reverse complement strand
GGGTATTGTCATATAACAGTAAAGTGTTTGAGATGCTATGTACATAAATACTGAGCTTTAAAATAATAGCTTAAGCAAAATCTCAAATGAGAAATGAATCTGAAAGTGGGTCATGTAAACCTAATATATTCATTTGATCAACAAAAAACCAAGAGTAGACAAATGACAACATGGCTGTACAACAACAATGGGACAAGTAGTTAACATTTCCTAATTGTTATACCTAGTGTTTGCTGGGTTTACTTTTTTAGTAACAGTATTTTAATTATTTGGAGATGGTATATCTAGTGTAAAGCATTGCAAAATTGGCTGTAGGAACCCATCATGTCAGGAGTTTATGTAGCAGCAAATAATCTGTCTTGAATCTGAAACCCTCCATCCAAGCCGCATATCAATTCAGTTTGCATTTGGTATTTTCTGTACATATGACAAAAATGTACTTTCCTGTACATGTTTAACAGTAAAACCGAAATACCAGTACATATATAGAAGACACTTCATCTAATGTTATAATGCACTATTGCTCAGTACTGCATTGTAGTGTTTTCTTGAGCTGATTTTCATTATTAGGAAATAAATTATTGTTGACCATATACATTCACATTTCTTAGTACATGTGCAGCGCACTTAAGGTCCACCTTGAATGATTAATTGTTGTATAATTTTCTTTGAATGATTAATAATTGTATAATGTACTTCTGGTTTATATAAGCATAATAATTACAGATAAACTATTTTAAATAAATGAAATTCAGATAAAATAAATTACTACAAACTGCATTACAATATTAAGAAGAAATGTGTTTATAATATATAAAACACATGTCCCTGCATTTTTGTTTGAAATATCCAAAGTGTCATAATTAAAAATCAATCTTAACCTGTATTTAGATATACTTTAACAAACTAGATCCACTGAGTCCTTCAAAACTTATTGATAAAAAAATAAACAAATCACATTAGAATATGAAAAGAAAGAAAGAGCAATAATTTCAAAAATATTAAAGGTGGTATCCCATAGTTTGGACTTAACTCAAAATAATACTTATTTAAGGGTTTATTTTTCCCTATTTGTACTGTTACAGATGAGGTTGTGTTCATTTATACTAAGACTTTAATATGTATCTGGCAGAAATTACGAGAAATTCCCTAAAACAGTATTAAGATATACATACATATATTTAATAAAAACAAACTCAGAAATCACCTTTACGCTTATGCCTCATGATAACAAAATCGATCATGACTTGCATTTTGATATCTTATGCTTATAAACTACTTATTATTTACATCCTTAATAACTAAACAATCGGAAGTAAAGCAAAATGGATAGACAAGATCACCTCCCTAACAATTCTTTGATTGCGGGGTCTTAATAAAACATTAAATCATGATTACGAGCAAAGATTAAAAAAACACATAATATTTCACTTCACTGTTGTACAAAATGTACATACAATTCAGGAAAGTTATTTCATTTACCCAAAGTCTGCGAAGGTTATTATTGTGATAATGGTCTCTATAAAAATGACTAAAAAAGCCCTATTTTTTTTAATTCAATAAAAGAAAGCTAATCTCGATGATCAACCCTAAATATATCGCAATTTGCTGTCATTACCACAAACTTAACTTATCATCAACTCTTTGTTAGAATGAGGACAGTTTCTGACTAAGATATATTGTCCAGTTATAATACGGAATAAATCAAACACATAAGTTTAAAATTCTATTTGCTGTATGTGTTTAGAAATATCAGTCAAGTGAGAAACCTAAAACATATAGATAAATTTCACGGCAAGTTTACCGTTTCGATTGTACACAATGCAATGACTGCATTTTACAAAAAGCCTTAAAAGTAATTGTAATAGGATCCTGTCACTGCAACAACTTGAGGCTTATTCTGTGGGTCTTGAGAATCTGCGGATAGTCTGTTCCTAATCTTGTCTGTTACTGAAACCAGTTTACAAAATCAGTGTAAATATAGAGAAAAAGATGAACGCATGCTTTTTTTGTGATGATTCTTGTAAGCACATGACCCAGGCATAAATTTAAACTGTAAAGATATTAATATAGAGAAGTAACTTTTTTAAAAGTGCAAAAATAATATCTTTTTGCAAGGTCGTCAAGCTATTCCAGATGTTCGTGTGTATGGCGTCCTCTCAACGTTGACATCAGAGCAGCTAGGTATAGGAAGGTAATACCTCCCAGAGTCAGCGTCGAAGTCACGTTGAAGAACTGACGATACATAAACCTTGTGTACCATACAAGGCCTAGAAGAAGGGCAAACAGAGGATACATGAAAACACCAATGTCTAGTGCATCTTCATCACCATGGTTCGGTTGTTGTTGCTGTTGCTGCTGTTGCTCATTGTTGCGAGGAGAGGTGATAAGGCAGTGAAGAACACTGTTGTCACCAACATTATAGCTCTGAAGAGTTGCTGCTTCATTTCTCAGGTCCTTGCCGTTGAAAATAAACCGAACAAGTTTAGACTGAGACAACTCTTGCGAGAAATGGGCTCTGAAACAAAAGTATGTGTATTTTGTTAATAAATTAACAGCTGCAAAAATAAAAAAGAGTAGAAAATGCCAAAACAACAAATTTATTCATAAGATAGAATAATCAGTAAACTAAAAATGATAGTGTTTGCAAAAGAAGAAATATATACCAGGTATCATAATGTGTTCTGAAGATAATTTACCTGTTGTTACATACATTTCTTACTATGGCTAATATTACTAGCCGAGTTGTTATGTTGATAAGGGTTACGCATTCATAGCAAGGGCTGCATTAAATTTGCTTCAAGTGAACATGATTAATAGAAAGGGAACCTATACCAATACCACAGGTGTAAATATATTAAAATCTCAAGTACTGGCCCATGGAGACTACAATGGACAAGAGGCACCACAAATGCTGTTTTTGCATGACAATTGCCTATTAGTTATCTCCCTTGTGGGAAGGTATTTTTAAAGTTTAATAGCATTCTAAATTTTAATTTGCTCATTTTTAAAGTATTCTAGCACTTTAACACATTCTGATTTCAATCTACAAGTTAAAATTTATAAGCATGTTGCAGTTTCCAAAAATTTAAATGCCAGGTATCGATTTTCAGTTCCGTGGACAATTCAATACTTGAAAATCTATTGGATGCATGCATTTGTTGCTACTGATACAATTCCTGGCTATAAATCATGAAGTTTTCATCCTTCGCTGGTTAAAACTGTCTTTTTTCAATTGTTTACAATAAATCTAAGGGAATCACTTCAGCTATTTATACAGCTCATTGACACGCTAAAAGGTCATGTGACTTTCACTTTACAGATATAAGTGGCGGACAATAGTGACAGTTCGAGTAAGGTCAGTACTAACTGTTCTTTTAACAATCATCACGTAATGTTCCTAATATGCTTTGGCAAGAACCATGCAGAATTTTAAAGCAGTGCTAAAAGGCTTAATAGCCATAATAAAAAAATGGAAGATAGTAATTCTAATAAAAAAGATTATTTACTGTTACCAAATGTTGACATTTAATAAGTTCAGTAGAAATAACCGTTTTTTTTAAATATGATGGACATCTGGATTCGATCTTAAAAGGTTTTAAAACTCTATTATCTTCTTCAGTAAAAGGGATTAGGAAGGTGGATTTAAACAGTTAGCATAATGTCCCTTTATAAACAAAAAGAGGGAATCTCACCTTCTGAAGTTTCCAATCGTCTCAGTAGGGAGGCAAGTAACAAGTTTTTGTGTATCATTGAGAAACTTGATCCGCACTCGTATGTGGCCTTCACTGAGTGGCAATTCTTCCGTAATCAATTGTTCAGACTCCGTATCATGCGTTGTTTCTTGAATTGGGGTCTCCTCTGAACTTCCAACTTTTGTCTGACTCTCCTGTTCAGTGTTGACAGGAACAGAATGCCGCAAACCTTCTGACAAAAGATTCGAAGCCAGCTGTGTCAAAGTCTTGGGTGTTGGAGAGTTTTCCACATTGGCCTTTTTCTCAGAGTCTTTCACTTTTGATTAGAACCTGAACTCCCAGGGAGAGGTTCATTTCTTTATCAGAAGGAGTTGGCACAGATTCAGTGAAGAAGTTAACTCGCCTCTTTCTCAGTTCTTCTTCATTACATGGTTGTGTCACTATCATCCCAGAGTCACTTGAACATGCATCATCACCTTCTACATCAACATTTTTTCTTCATCTCCAACTGTCTGACATACTCCAGTTTCACTGAGAGGTGTATCACCAACTGAACCTTCAGCATCTCTTACACTGTCTGCTCTTACATTCTCAGGATGTAAATGTGTCTCATTAATGGGCTCAGCAGGGCGCTGTTCCTGTTACCTCCTGTGTGTTTTCTTCTGCTGTTGCTGTATTCTCCTGTGTGTTACTACTTGGAATAGTATTTTCTTGTCCACTAACACTGACATTTTCTTTCTCCTTCAGCTCTTCTGTTAAGCACTCTACGACGTGTTAGCTGGACAATGATCACACTTATAAATGGTATGTCTCGAATACCTGAAAAATGGGAAAAAAAGTAAAGTAAATTTTTTTTCAAATGACTCAAATTATTCAAATAATAAAATAAAAGCCAAAATAGTAACATGGACTAAGATGTTAATTGGGTTGGAGAATAATTAATTTGTGTGTGTTTTTTAAATACATCCGCAGCAAACCAATTATGATCAAGACAGCAGCGTCCAGTTATTTTGGTGGAAAACTCCAAACAAATGTCTGGGTAGAACCAGCACTGGGCACACCGTAGGTCAGCTGGAAGACCTTTTCCGAAGTCATTAGTCAACCAAGCTTGTAAAATCTACTAGACCAAACACAATCTTACTAGACCCACAGAGATTTGTGACAAGTTCTGGTGGCAGGTCAACTTTTCATTATGACTGGAGAATAATTGGAAGAAAAGGAAAAATAATGTCATAAAGTTACATAACATAAGGAGAAAAATGTGCAGCCAGTCCGGGACTCGAAAACCCGGGACCCTTTGCTAACAGAGCGAATGCTCTTCCGACTGAGCTAACCGGACCGCTTACACATTCTCTCCCTATCACCAGGCTACAGTTATATAAGGGCTTGCACCTGCCAAAAGATCACCAGTTTCTGTTACTCATTGAAGTCATAATAACATCCAACTGTATACCATTACTTGCAATCAGTAGGTAGTAGGAAAACCTTAAAATTACCTGCGACTGCTAAAAAATGAACCATTTTACTTCTGCAACACTTAAAATTAAGGCTTTCTTCCAACTGCTGAAAATTTGTAACAACCAGTTCAGTAGCAGACAGATTTCTGTGCATGATCAAAAACCAATGAAGACTGGTGCTCTCTGGACAGAGGTAGTCTTTTCCTTGTAACAACTGTTCACAAGCTCTAATGTTACCATGGCTTCACATAAAAGTTTCAAATAGACCAAGACTCTAACCAATGTGATAGGGGTGGGGTGGAAGGGTGAGCGGTTGTTGGGTTAAGGTGTGGGGGGTGGCTAAGCATCTGAGAAGCTAAGGAACTGATAAGTAAATTGCCAAGCCAGGGTAATAAAATATGAAATTGCAGAACAAGTAATTTTTTTAACCACGTCTGGAGCTCAGGTTGGTTTCAACATACCAGTGGAGAAACCATGCTGCTATGATGATACAGAGCCCAATCAAAACACTGAAGGTGATCAAAACTTCATCCCCGATTCCTTCCACCCATGGCATGGTGCTAGGGATGTGGCCTTCACCTGGAATGGTGTGAAAAGTAAATTAATAACAATGGGTGCATTTTTCTTTTTAAAAGTGTAAATGTAAAAGAATGAATAGTCCTGAACTTGTAAAGTATTTTAATACAACTGATGCAGTTTTATTTGTACTGTTAGTTTGTATCTAGCATTTATGGCTTAGTTGATAGAGTGCATTCAAAGTATTGGGGACGCTGTAGGTGTCCTATTCACAATGTACATTCACTTTCACTGCCTCTGTTAAAACTGTTATACAACATACATTCATGCATCTGAAATGAAAGAACTACAACCACAACTATAACTACAGATGATCAGTATCTAAATGGTAACATCATTAGTGTGTTACATTATAACTTCTGGTGTAAGCACAATAATATTTTGTTTGTTTTTTGGGTTTATCGTCCACCAACAGCCTTTCAGTTATCTGGAGACGGTGTCCACTTGAAGCAGATATAGCGCTGCCTTCACTGTGTATAGCATGCTGTGAACACCTGGCATGATACCACACCCAGTCACATTGTCCTGACACTGGGCCAAACAGTCATGGAACTGCCCTTATATTTGCTTGAGCGTTAGCAAGGGAGCTATACCACTACCATTTTTAACTACTTTGGTATGTCGTGGCCCGGGATCAAACTGAGGTCTTCCGTACCTGGAGCCAATGCTCTACTGAGTGCACTACCAGGTCCTGTCAAAAATAGTCAATTATATGCAGGACTCACGCTGGTGATAGACAGTGGTGCCAATAGCTTCATATTATCAGATATGGCCCAGGAAAATCACGAATGGCGAAAATCGACAACAACCATGACTTCAGTAATTTAGGAAAATCCAAGTTCTAAAAATAGACTGGAAATGCTACATGCTGCCTCTCTTTGATTAGCCATTACTGGTGTTCAGATAATTGCTTGTGCTTTACAGCACTATGACGTTAACATGGGTGTACCAGTCAGCGTAAAGACAAGAAGGGGATTAAAGGAATGTTTGTTCCGATTAAGGTGTCATGCTGTTTGTATAAACAGGCGTATTGTGGGTGATCAGCTGGTTTATTACATAAGCGGCAGATCGATTGGAACAAAAGCTGCTCTGATAATTGATGGCCAATGTTGAAAGTAAAGATGCTGTGGTGACAACTATCAGTCAGTTTGTGTTATTACACTTTAGTTGGTCGTTAAAAGTTAGTTATTTGAGGGTAATTACATTGTTTGTACAAATAAACCAAATTGATTGGTCTATAGAATAATTAGTTAGGGTATATACGCTTTTGAAAGAAGTTATTTTAGTTAGGATTAGGCATCCTAACAAATCGTCTGATTGAAACTAATTTAAAGTTCAATCTGGAATGCCTTCCAAATGTTAACATGACTCTAGCAAATCACCTCCAGTCAAAAAGTGAACGTTTGATGCACTCAGATCTTTTCAATATGCATGGGAAGCAAACTTTAACTGGGAAGAATATAATGCAGAAAATAAAGCAATGTACTGCCAACTTTGTCAAAGTAACAGTAAAAGAAATGCATTTACTAGTGTGCACTGTAATGAAGAAAGATACTGTAGCACAACTTACAAAATCAAAAGGTATGGGTTAAAAAGTGCTTTTTGCAAAAAAGGAGCATTTTAATTTGCAGTTCCTTTAAAGGATTAAAACAAACTGATATTGCCGAGACTGTTCTTGTGTACATTCATAGAAGATGGCTATTTACGGAATTATTTACTGTGAGGTGAACTAAAACCATTGCTGATCTCATGTGCTGTTATTTTCAGATCACATTGAGTGCTTGGAGGCAGAGAAGCTGTGCTGCAATATGCAGACAGCACAAGAAACTGCCTTCAACAAGAGAGAATCAGCTCTGAAATCCACCTACTTCACTGCCAAGAATGACCTGGCTAACACGATGGTCCCAGAGCTGAACAATCCTTGTTGTGTTTATTCACTAATAAAAATAAAAGAGATTTGATTTCACTAAATATATATTGTACAGTTATGGAAATAGTACAACTATTGCAATTGCTATTGTATGTGAAAAGTATGGATAAGCATAATGAAAGGTCATGGTTTATATATGTTAATGTAAAACTGATGATATTTAGTATTAATAAAAGTTATAAACATTCAATAGTAGTTGTGTATTTTCCCAACTGATAACAAAGCAAATTAGCGATTGCAATATGTTAAGGCTAATATACCATCTGAATGGTGTTGCAAATGGTTTAATATGTAAAATTTTGAAACATGACACACTACCCCTGAAATATAGTCGCCAATGTCCAAAGTACATCCATTGCATAAATTTGCTCAAAGAAAAAAAAAAACAGTGCTAGCCCTGAAATGGATAAGCCATTGTGACAGCCAACAGTGGGAAACAGCACAGAGACCTGATATGTTATCAGTAAATGATTGAGATACAGAAAAATCCTCTGTCTTAATGATTTTACATGGCTTGATTAATATTCTCTTTACGACACAAGGCAAGATGGCGGATAGCGACAATGAAAATATTGAGCTAAACAAAAGTGGCATATCTCCTTTGTTTTTCACCATCGCTATGCAGCCTTGCATCATGGGTAATTGTAAAATACCCAGATGTTCTGAAAACAGAAAAGCCACAAACAGGGGGTATCGTCATGTTGACAAAATTTGAACTTCTCCTAAATTTGGTGGTGTTGTGTTTTTTAACCCCGTCTAAAATACTACAAGAGTTATGTTTCTTATTTAAGAGTTTAAAGTTGTAGGTGATTTAAAGTATTACTAAATTATTTTTATCATTTATAATTATTACTACAGTTATGCTTTATTTAAAACGAGAAAAATGCAGAGACAAATGGTCTCATATCATCAAGTTAAGGTTACACCAGGATATATTAATAGATAAATAAGAAAAGGTCCTTTAAGATTTTCCACAGATTTATTAATTGCATTAAATATAAACAGAAGTGTATTTCACCAAAGTAACCTGGGGTATTATAGGACACTTCCTGGAATGCACTGAGTGTAGTATAACAACTGTACTGTTGGCTACTGTTTTGACTAGTTGAATGAAACCTAGCATGGATATGAAAAAGATGTGCAGACTTTTCATTATTTTCAATGAAAGTTGCCACTAACTCTTGGGGAACAGTGGACTAGTAAGGGGTAATATCAAACAGTCAGAAGGGGTTCATCGGACAACATATTTTTATGATGGAGTCCATCGGACACATACTTAATATGACTGAAGCACATTTCACCTACTACCTGACACTGAAGAAAATGTGTGTAGCTTTATTATATTGAAAGAATACATTTTATTCCATAGATCTATAACTTGTGTGCCATATATTCAATTGTTTTTTTCAACAGCTTTGTTAATGGGCATAAATTACATCCATAAAATCCCAGCATATGCCGAGATTTTAAGGACAAGGAGTCTGTGGGACATCTAGTTTAATGGCTTAAACCGTGATCACAGTGCAGTTGACGTTATGCTTATTACAATATTGGCCCATAAATTTATTGTTTATCGCCATAAGCATTTCTTCATAATGTGTTGATTGATAGTAAAAACCATCAGAAGCTGATTAATCCTTATCCACACTCGGCTTATCTGAACAATACTGTCAAGCTTTATGCAGAAGCTGATTAAGCTGAAAATATCAGCGGGTTCAGGGTTGTTGCATCATGACCTGATGAACCTATCAGCCGATACAAACGATGAGACAAATCAACGATAATGATACAAATCGTTTGGATTTTTACTAAAGTCAGTAACTCTAGTTTACAGATCATGTTCCAGAGGAAACATTAAACAGACATCTGACACACCTGCTGTGCTGATATTATTACATTAACTATGCTTCAAAACCAATGAGTAGCCTTCATTTTTATCATTTGTGTAGATTTGCAGCTGAGCTTATATGTATACAGGACGACGTGTCCCCAATGTTTTCAGCCCCAAAATGGCCAGATGCTATGAGTTTCTAAACTGGAATTCAAAAAACTCAATTAGAGCGAATATTCCCATCTGTTGATAAAGTTTTTTTTTTACTAATTAAATGAAACAAATGAAAAATATCCAAATCAAATGAAGAAAACATGTACCTTCAAATCAATACTTAATTCTAAAATGGATTTTCCAATTTTCCTTGACAGCCCTTATAAGCAAGGTTAAACGCCGAAGTATCCAAATTCGTTACAACACTACACTATTTCACAAATGGGTACACTTCATAAATTGCTGCCTGCAGTACTGGGATTTTACTTGATTGTTAGATGTTAGAAACTCATTTATTCGGAATTATACAGTACTGTACTAAAAGTTTAGGCTACATTTAACATCTTAAAACCCAGCAAATAATGCAAGTCTGTGATATGCTTAATTGGACACACAAGGGATATTTTTGAAACAACACAATCTATGACCAGGCATGCAGTAGATTTCATATAGATCTACAGCTTGCCCGTTTTACAGTATTGACAATTGTCATTTTAAATGTGTGCATGAAATAAGTACATATTGGATAGCCTTATCCGGTAGGTTTATATGAGAACAGGGTTTATGGTCCATTTGATCATTTGTGAAAGCAAGCTTATGAATAGATGAAGTTTTCTATCTTGTCATTTACAGAAGCATGTATTATAATAACTTAATAATTAAGTGGCCACGAGAAACACATTTAGCATCTAGATCTATACTCTCTAAAAAAGGTTGTGTAATCATTACAACATGAAAGTAATATTGAAATCTATTAAGCAATAACATGTTGTAAACTGTAAAAAAAACGAGTAGATGATTTTCTTTACGAGAAGATGATTTTCTTATATGATCATTGTAGCAACTTTCGACTATATTGGTGGAAGAAGACCCCAGACAAATGTCTGGGTAAGCTGGAAGACTTTCTGCCATTAAAAGCTGTAACCTGCAGTTTGCCTTCATCTACTACATGTAACACCATAAAACACATGTTCTGTAATATTTGTGCATAATTGCTGCAAAATCTTATACCTTAGTTTAAGTAAAGGCTGTTATAACATTACCCCACTTGTTAGACAGAACAAATTGTAATGAATATCGCACTAAATGTCCATGATTTCCAAATCTATATATAAAAAAATAGATGATGGGGATTTCAGCTAAAAATAAAATCGATGTCAGGGCTGATTACTCTGATAACCATGTTACATGCTGTCAAAAGTAAGTGGCCACAGGGTTTTCTTAGTTTAAAAGTAGCTTACTGCGCAGCGTGGCTCGGATACGAAATACCTGTTTGTATTGACAATTGGGGTGTTATGCTTTCTGTTCAGGTTACAATAATTTATTTGATTGCATTAAAGGAAAAAATGGACCAAACTGATGGAAACCGCCTTTAAGTCCTTCACCCTGAACAGAACTAGAACCCATGTGGTGAGAGGCTAAACAGTCACATGAAACATGAAAGTTAAATACAGTAAAACTTAATAAGTACCTTTTATATGTTATTATTTATTCAGCATTATGTTTGATAGTCTTTTACACCTAACAAAAAGAAATGGGAACAAGGAGAAATAAAAACACCATCTTTAATCCACTTTTATTAGATAATGACTTCTACTAAAAGAATATAATGCACATGTATCAGTAACAACATATACAAATTGTTAGAATTTGGTAAACAGGCAAACCATAACCAAAATAATGCTATATTTCTACTGATACACAAAGAGGCAGATGTAGGTATAAAACACATGCACAATCAAGCATACATTTCACAGAAAAGAAAGAAAATAATGTTTTAAAGACATATATACAAAAAGGATAAATGTGGTGATTAAATTTTTAATAAAATTTTCATTTTTTTTCTTCAAAAACTGTGATAAAAATGCATGTTAATATAAATTCTAGAGCACAGACTTTTATAAACCAGATAATGTAAACATCAGAATAATGCTTGAAATTAAAAGTTTTATGCTCAGTTGTCTAAATTCATAACCTGTATTCAACAGTGACCTGGCAGCATAAAAGTTATAATATTTTGAAATTTTAAACGTTCTTGTGTTTATGAGCTTCTATTTTGAGAGATACAACCTTACAAATTTGGTCTATATTCATGTGTCAAAATTATCAAACATTAGTATCAATAAGTATGATAGATTGTTACTCTATTCAAAGTAACAACAATTATAATATTTCAACTTGTATTAACCAGGTTAAACGAAGCACACTAGGACATGTAAGTTAATTTTTAATTAGAAATTTACCTCAAAGAAACACCACCATAAAGTGATAGCAATCCTTACATTATTTTTGCAAAAAAACAAAAGTAACAATTACAAACACCAGCTGTAGAAATTTCCATACTATATTGACTTATATATTTCACAAATAAAATGGTTTTTAAATAAGCATCATTAGTATTTAAAAAAGAAACAAGGTTTTGGTGACTGTTTAGTAAAAAACAACAACAAAATAAATATATCAGTATTACAATCATAGTAAAACATGTAAGGTGTAAATTTAAGGTAACAAAGAAGAAAAAGAAGATATACCCATGAATTTATATGAATGAATATAAATGCAATATACAAAGAGAGAACTTCAAAGAAATTTAATAGTTTGGCAATTAAAAATAGCAATTAAAAATATTATAAAACAAGGCAGTTTTAATTAACATAAAATCACTTTGTAGAACCAATCAAAATTGAGCTTTTAAAAAAAAATGATAACGACGAAAACAAGGCATTCTTCTCTTTAAACGAACAGGATTGATAAGAAATGGAGAAAAAACTGTTTCTAGCACATTCATTAACCAAGTTATTGTAATTTATTTCAATAACAATAAATAATTAGTAAAAGTGTGTTGAGGGCATGAACATAGATGAAATCTTACTAACTATCAGATAAAAATAGCATAAAATTCATTATAAACTATCAACAAAAAGTTGTTATAACGTTTTATATAACTGATGCTATAATAAACTTTTAATGACTATAACTAAAAAGCACACAGCACGCAAATATATTAAGCTAAACAAATATGAAAAAACAAAACAAATTTTAGACAGAAGTTAACTAATAAACCCCCCCCCACAAGAAACACATATAAACAATGCTTATACAACAGACAAAACCGTTTAATATAGAATGAATCCAATGATATAACTTAAACATCTAACACAGTGTAGTTTTTCTATTTAATAGCAAAGAACTGATAACAATACACCTTAATATAAACTTTAAGCAAGAACACATTAATATAAAAAAGAGAAAAATCTATACAATTAGGTTATACTAGAACAATAAAAAACAACTTAACATAAAACTTGTACCCTTCAGAAGTTTGTAAGTTATCATTACAAATGAATTGCAGGTAGCTCAAATGACTTAAAATTATAAGACAGTCTTTAATTTGGAATGTAGTTCTGTGTAACACCATTTTAGATAAACATACATTTTCTAAGGGGTTTCATTGACAAAAGTGTTTATAATAATGTATATATTTAATAATAAATAATGTGAAGATATATATTGAAGCTATTCAGTTGTTGTTTTTATAAGCTAATAAGCTCAAACAGTATATTACAAATTAATTGCATGATGCATATTAAAAGGACATTCATTTTATTATTAATTTTGTGTTGTTTTTTTGTTATTGTTCTTAAACTAACATTCATCGCGTATTTCATTGCTATAAATTAAGAATAATTAATACAATACAATGAATGTAGTTATTTAAAAAAGAATCTTTAAAATGCCCAACAAGAACAGCCATACAACAAGAACAGCCATAGTTTAAAGCCCCTTTATGGATTAAAATAAGCAAGATTTTGTCAAAAAAAGGTTCATAAACAGTATATAGAGGGTTTATGATTATACACTTTTAACATGCAACATTTTAGTAAAATTTAATATATGTGCAAAATAGACCGCAACAAATCGTGGAAATATTCGTCAACCTACATTGACAATAGATCAAATAGAATCTGTGTACTATCTCTCAATCGATACTTTTACCAAGGTCACCGTAAAACAATCATAAATATTACAACTGAACTGTAACATTACTACATTTAAATCTGGTTATGACCATGTCAAAAGTAAGAAAAACTGTTTCTAATCAACCTTTTACTGCTATATTAGATTGTAGCCGAACTTAATTCTTAGTTACTAGCTTAGATTATCATGCAACAGAAGCAAAACATAATTAAGCTATTCAGCAGCAAAACATGTAGATGTCAGACTGCTTCCCACAGCTGGCAGATCAGCATCTATACTTTGTCCAATGCCTGATCAATTTGTGCTTAGCATGTTATTTCTTAGCCTGCTAAGCATGCATTTATATAGCTTAGACAAATAGTCCAGATCCAGATCAGCCCTGCTGGGAGCTGTAAAATCAGGATCTACACTATTTTACTCTCCAGTCTGCAACAATACGTCAAGGCAGCCGTTCATTTTGCTGTTTGAAAAATAAGGAAAAGTAATTCACTAATGCGAAGAAATAACGATTAAGCATTTACAATGAGACCGCTTGAATTATTATTGGTAAAGCCATGCTTTGAAGCCTGAATTCCCTCAGAAAGAAGGATGATGGGACTTCATGTGGAGTCTTACCAGGACATTTTGTTTAAAGCCCTGCCCACAGTGCTTGCATTTGTATGGTGTATCACCGGTATGCTGACGAATGTGGGTCTTCAGATTCCAGTTATTGGTGAATGACTTGCCACAGTATGAACAGATGCAAGTTTTCTGGTTGGTGTGAATTTTGTTGTGTCGATTCAAGCCATTGAGGGCAGCAAAACTCATTCCGCACACCTTACAGTTGTATGGCTTCTCTCCTGTATGGGTTCGGATATGTCTCTTTAAATACATCCATTTCTTTCCTGGAACAAGAGAGAAAAAAAAAATTTGTTTAGAATAATGAAAATTATTTTGAATGAATAATTTTCAGATAAATGAAAAAAATACTGGCCTTCATTTTTTGGGGGTTAGTTTCAAATCTGGTTGCATAAAAATAAATGATTTGGTTATATTATTTCATATTTAATAAAAATATAAATTTAAATTAAAATGTATTTTACATTACCATGTGTTCTTTAACTTATTTTTTTTTTGGAAAAAAATAAATGTCAAACTTAAATTTTGACATTTTTAACAAAAAAGTACTGATGACTATATCATGACAAGCCACACAAAGCAATGTAATTATTTCAATAATATCTTTGCAGTTAATTTGAATAAAAATACCTGAATAATACAATTTATGCAACCAGATTTGAAACTAAAAAATGAAATGGTCATTATTTTTTTCAGTTATCTAAAAATGAGCTAATTTTAAATAGAGTAGGAGTGTATGAACATTTTATTTGTTTTCTGACACTAATGAACTTGTAAGCTAACTGTGCTTTTCTTTAGCTTTACTCAAGATTAGAGATAAACTAGTACATGTACATGTATCTCATTGTGTTAAGCTGCCTGAATCATTAATGAACCTTGTTCTCTTTCATTAATATAAGCAACATGCATTTAAATAAAGAAAATAGGCTTTATACTTGTTCAGCAGATCAAGCTTTTCAGATTATAAATCATACTTATATTTTGCATCTGACAAATGCTTCTTAAAAGGCTCAAAATAATAATTATATATCTTAATGATGTATAAAGTTAATCAATGAAATACATTTTCTTTAAAATATTGACAAAATTACACTGAATAAAAAAATAAACCATAATATTTTTTAATGAACATAAATGAAACTTTATTTCTTTTCCCCCCATATTTCTGAATTTTATTACATACCAGCGTAACCACAGATGTGACAAATGAATGGTTTCTCATCTTGATGTACAGTTGAGTGGTGCTTTAAGGCCTCTCTAGATTTGAATTTGAGATCGCACTTCGGGCAGTCAATGGACCTCATTCCAGTGCAGTAGACCAAATGCTTCACCAACAGATTGTGATAGTAAAAAGCCTTTCCACATTTGTCGCACTGGATATTTTTCACACGGGTATGGCGAAGAGAGTGACTTCGTAAGGCTAGTGCACTGTTGCATTGTTTTCCACATTTCCGACATATGAAATGATCAGGATGGTTATGAACATTGAAATGTTCCCGGAGATCATGGAAGGAATCGCATCTTACATCACAAATGCAGCAAACCAGTGTGTCATTTTTCTCACAAACTTTCATATGAGCACTGCATTCTCTCTTCTTTTCAAAGGTCTGATCACAAAACCGACACTCCTTCGACTGTTGTACAAGATAGGAGCTACATTCAAGATGCTCTTTCACTTTGTGAAATTGTAGGGAGGTCTCTTTAGTGTAGCGTTTCCCACATACTTCACAGGCAAATTTCTTCTGGCTATCCAGCTGCTCTTTCTTTGTCATTTTCTCTTTAATTACCTTTGATTTAGAACCAGGTTTACGGCCCCTCTTTTTCTGCAATGTTGTTTTAGGTATTTCTGCAGCAGCTGCGTCTTTTGCATTCCATTCATCTTCAGATGATGAGGATGTGTCCAGGTCAGTGTCTTCCTTCCACCAGCTTTCCCTGGATGAATCATCAGAAACATTAGGTTTCTCAACTTCCCAGTCCATATCTACATCCTGAGGCTCTTCCTCATCCATTGCTTCAATTACTTTTGCAATGGTTTCCTTCAAAGCTTTATTTTCAGCTTTTTCAAATTCATCATCTACTGGTTCCTCTTTTGTAATTGGTACAACTAATGCCTTAGTAGCTACACTTTTCTTTTTTGTAACTGGTCCTCTTTTTCTCTTGTTTTTCAAAGCTTTCTTCTGCTTAAGATTGGACTTAGGCTTAGGCTTAGCCTTCAGTTTAGGCTTTTCCTTTAGTTTAGGTTTATCCTTAGACAAAGAACTATTCAACACACATGTATTTGTTTTTTCTCCAAGATATGATTGTTCTGTTTGTGTGCTCATGCATATATGGCTAAAGCGTGGATAGGCAGTCCTGGTTTCATGGTCAAAGAAATAGGAGCCTCCAGGAGCATGAGTTTTTAAATGTTCATGCAGCTTGCAAATGATTTCAAACTGAAGCAAACAACCTCCACAGCAGTACCAGTCACCTTCCATTTTTGCTGATTCTTCATCACATGTCTTTTCTTGCTTTACAACCAAAGTTTCCATATGGCCAGGCACATGTCCTTGAGCATGTGAGTCATCATCTTGTGAAGATGATCCATTCTTACTATTGCAATCCTGAGATATCTTACTTACCTCACCCATTTCTACTTTATGGGGAGAAGAGGAATTATAATTTTTTGGACCACTTGATCTTTCAGTTTGAAGCTGAAGGGCCAGTTTCTCTGAGAAAAATGCTTCTTTCTCAGAAAGGGAATGTGGCTCTGCACTGTTGTACAGTGGAGCTAGATACCCTCTATTGAATCTTGGATGGTCAAATTCTTGTGACTGCTGATGATGGTGAAAGTGGTGATAAGGAGACTGCTGATTCTGCTGATGTTCTAAGTGGCTGTTATGGTGGTACGTGTTTTGCTGGTGATGGTAATGTTGTTGATCATGCCCTTCCCTCTGATGTCTGTATTGGTCCTCTTGCTCCTCCTCCCTTTTTCCTCGTTCATTTCTCTCCCTAAGACTTTGATAGTAGAGTTGCTGTGTCTCTTTTTCCTCTTCACTCATCTTGCCATCCTTTTCCGACTGCTGCTGCTGTTGCTGCTGCTGCTGTTCGTACTGGTGGTGATGGTGCTTCTCATTATCCTCCCTAACCAGTAGATGATGATGGACATGTTGTTCTTTCTTATCATCCCGCTGCTGCTGTTGCTGCTGCTGCTGAGTATATATTAAAGCCTCACCACCTTCTTTAGATTGTGGCTCTTTAAGACCAACAGCTTCCTTTTTAGGAATAAATCTTGATCCATAGTTGTCTTGGTGGTCAGTAGATATTGGTCCATGAAAGTGGTTTATCCTAGACATGCTGTGATCATACTCTCTCCTGTTGTGGCTGTATGCTGGTTCAGTAGCCGCATCATACTGCTGACGGTTTGGTGATTTTGATGGCATGGGTTCTTCAGGAGGTCTCTCATTGTCAGGCAATTCAATTCCCTCCATTGCCTCTAAGTTAGTTTAGTGCTTGTGTTCAATATTTCTTTCTCTGAAAATATACATTTTTGAAAATCAATAATATAACAATTATTATGCTTTTAAAAATATGCAGTTAAAAATATGCTGTTCAAAAATTTGGGACACACAAAGTAAAAATAAATGTAACATTTTATCTTTTATTAATATACTAGTGAGCAAAAAGTTTGAGTATGAGTTACAAAGTAAGTGCCATACAAAATACGATTATCCTGATATTGGCATACATTTCTTTCTCTGAGGCCAAGGTAGGAGATTTTCACTTGCAAAGTGATTTGTAATTTTCATATTTACAAAAAAGAAAATTTTCTGTTTCTAAGTAGGGAGATTTCTGAATATGTGCAAAACACCCTCATTTTCAAATAATTTTTAACTTTAAAAGTGAAAGTCACACCAAAAGTAGGACAGTCCACGTGCCATAAAGGGCTACAGAAAGTGTGCAGTTTTTTTGACAGATTTATTTAATGAAAGCTGGGGAGCGCACATTCTATGAGCTATTAAAAAATCCATTTTTTCCCCTAGCCTTACTTGACCGCAAAAAAGTATATTGCTGATCACCATATGCCATTTATTTTTTCTTATTATTATTTAGTTTATTAATTAGTTTACTCCTTACACTCACAGATAGAATGTTCTCTAAGTTTTATGCTGATTAAAGTTAAAAAGAATGACTTAAGATTGATTTTTATTGTGAATTTTCTGTGCACAACATTGAAATGTGATGCGCCGGAAGTAAACACTGCATTGCATAATGGTATAATTCAATGACAATACGAATGTACAAGCATACTATTTACAGAATCGATTTATCTACAGCCTATGTAAGGGGGAAAAAAACTTTCATGCATTTTTTATTCTCAATTCTGTTTAAAATGTTGCTCAATTAATGTGTTAATTAAAATAATCAAACAAGGATTTACTGACTCACATACATTTCCCTGTGTTCTGCATGATACACAGCTAATTATCAGCTGGTACACACTCAAACAAACTTTCGACTTCAGTTTGCTGGATACACCAAGCTGTAACTTACTTGGTGTGTCTCATTGCCTCATTACATGGGTCAAGTTGACTGACTCTGAGATAAGCAGTTGTCAAGGTGATATGGATTGGAGCTGTTTAAGAGTGAGGGTGTGAACGATCTGCTTTTATAAGCAGCCGCAGATTACATTTCTCAATGAAATTATTAATTGGTGACATGTAGACAAGGACTGTACATTGTTCTGATAAAGATTTAGGCACACATTAAAGCTAGTGACCACCAGCAACATTGTGTTTGCTACAGGTGTCTAATATTTCCTCCTGAAATGTTGATCACCTGAAGGTACTTAATAACTTCACACAGCACTATGGGTATCACAGATCGAGTATGTTTAGTAGCGGCCGAGGTACAATAACAGAGAGGTCAGAACAGTACAAGTGCTTTCAGAACAGCCTTGACTCACGCTCATTACACCTTAACGGCCGACAAATTTTCTAAACTGGAAATGCGTACAATCTATGAGCTATTGATTTTTACCTAGGATTTGAAGTCAAAGGGGCATGTACTTTCTATAGCCCTTTACAGTATGTATTTGGCCAATGTGCTTTGGAAAGAGCCTTTAACAACAAAATTAGCTATATAGCCTTAACCAGTACAACGTATTGACTTACATATGGCAGTATTGTATAATGTGTATCTAGATAAACTTGTTATAGTATTTTTAACAAAATGATAATTATGATTTGTTAATGCATGATCTTTATGTGTAAATACATGAAATAAAAATGTCCTTTCAGATAATCGCTCAATAAATACACATTTCAATTGATTCAACATATACGCTTTAACAGATCTTGATCAAATTTGTACTGAAATTCTGAAAAATATTGAAAGAATTAAAACATAGAATCTATGTCTCTTATGCCTTTATTTTATTGCATTTGTTTAAGACTTTTCAGCTAGTAAATCAAAATAAGTAGCAAACTGTAAGAAATTCACTTATTGTGTTTGCTGTATATATCTTAACTCTTACGTGATTTGACAGGATCATGTGTGTTACATAAGCACAGTGAAAGTATAATGAACACAAGCACAATGAAAGTATCATGATAGATGCTTGTGCAAGTTCAGGCAAGGAAACTGCAGATCTGCATAAAGATGCATTATTTTCATCTTAAATGGGACCTATTCTTTATAGTATAAATTAATAAATAAAATTTCTTTCAATAATTAAAAAACCCAAATGAATTCTTCCATTATTATGTGAGTCATTTAAACCATTTCAACATACAATTTTATGAGGCAAAGTGGGATAGTTTCTCTAGCAAATTGGAAGATTTGTTAATTGCAAATTGGAAGATTTGTTAATTTCATATAAAAAAAGAAGGAAGATATCTGCTTGCAAGTAAAGGCGGTTTTCTGAAAATGTTTAAAACATCCATTATTTAAAAATAATTTTGAACCTTAAAAGTGGGAATCTCCCTCCAAAAGTGTGAGAGTTCACAGGTATGTTTCAAGCTGGTGAAAAAAATGCAGGTACTGAATTCATGCTACTAAACTAAAATGGAGGTTGTTTAAACTTGTAAAATGCTACCTAAAATCATTGACTACGGGTTATATTTCACTATAAGAGCGTTCTTGTATGTTTCAGATACATATTTTCAAACAAATACATTGTTAAACTGTCATACCTGCCGTTTCGACCGTAAGAATTTCTTGGAAAAGCTGGTCAAACTTTCCAACAACTCGATTTTACAAATGGCGATATTTTGTGGACAAGGGAGGTAACTACGCTTACTAAAACAAATACATCTTCGTTCAAGGCAGAGGAATATAATTATTTTGCATACTGGTTAAGTAGTTGTTTATATATTAATTTGGTTGTTTGTCTTGAGGGGAAAAGGGTAAAACTTTTGAATACCACCTTTAACAATTAGACTACGGACGCTAAGACTCGTTAGGTGCATAAAGACATTGGTCGTTTTTGGTGACGTGTTTTAGAAGCTCAGCTCATGTAGATCTAGATAGTTGTGTATGAGTTGATTCTTGGTAGGACACCAGTCAGTTTGGATCTGATTTTTTTCCGCTTAAATAACCATATAAATTATTGTTACCTGAAAATATCCTGCCGACTACTGTTTACTATGTGAAAAATGGAGCATAACGCCCCACTCGTTATAACAAACATGTAGCATATTTTTATCTTGGCCACGCTGCACAGTAATCTATTTAAAAAAAAAAAATCACATGGGCGCTTACTTTTTACATAATCTAGGTAACATCTATTTTAAGCAGAAACTGACGTCGTGCTTATTTATTGTTTTGGAAATAATGAATATTTAGAACTCTTCCTGCTGTCTAACAATTCATGTAGTGTTCTAAATAGTTCTTTTTGGACTAATGCGTGATTTTATGCAAAAATTCTGCCCAAATTTCTCATAACAGGGGTAAGATATTGTTTCACCTATATGCTATACACAAACTGTCAGATACCACTTTTAAGGCGATGGGATCAGGTTCGAACCATCCTAATCCGAGATGTTAGTCTTTGAGCAAGATTATTTACTACACAATAACCCAGAAAATTACTGTCTGACTACTGGTTCTACCCTGGACGGAGGTTATAAGAGCCACAATAGAATAAAGGCTTAAGTGCTTATCTGTGTTGTACATGTAGTTCTAAAGACGACTTTTAGCAAAATAATTAAACACAGTTACAAGCGAGGTATCCATAATGAGTGCTCGAAAAGATTTAAACAAATTGTAAAATGATTTTCTATGTGCCATCGTGGTTTTGTATAGACAACTGCTCTGAAATCCATGTCTCCACCTATTAAAGTTAGAAATCGTTAACAAATCCTAGAACAACACTTTTTATTTTTATTTATTTTTTCTTAATTAATTAATTAATTCATTATTTTATTTTATTTTATTTTATTTTATTTTATTTTATTTTATTTGGCTTTCATAAAATGAAAGAACACATAGTTTAAAGCAAGCGCGTGCTAATTACTAAGGTGAATAGTACTAAGAAAGTTAAATGGATATAAAAGTATTAAATATTGTTTTTTTTATTGTTATCAGCTTCAGTAGAAGTTCTTTCATTTTTTTTATGTAACGATTTCATTTTGTGTGTATGTGTACACATATAGTATACTCAATGCTGTACAGCCATGTATATTCCTACACTACAGAATTATTAATGTAAATAGAGAACACAGCAGTGCAATATAATTCGTTAAATTAACAGAGACGAATGTCAACATTATAAACCATTTAGTCGTATTTTAATTGATTTAAGTAACGAGACTTTACTTGATAACCAGATAATGTAAGCCCACACTTGATTTAACACAAGTTATGAAAAACAGCTTTCTTTTTCAATTAATAAAATAAATCACGAACAAAAAGTGATGTAAAACAAAACGACAGATCACAATCACCTGACCTTGACCTTTGCATGTATATACTTATTATACGAATTGTTCTTCTAACTATTTTAATCAATACTTATTCCGGAAGGCTCTCTATTTTACCTTATCCGTAATAGTTTTAAATGATATGAGTTAGAATATAATACAAAAACCCCTAATTCGTTCAATAAAATTTAGTCAGTGTTAATATGAAAAAGGCATTAAAATGTAACCAAACCATAATAAATACGTAAATAAATAGGCCTAACTAACTAACTAATTAACTAACTAACTAACTAACTAACTAACTAACTAACTAACTAACTAACTAACTAACTAACTAACTAACTAACTAACTAACTAACTAACTAACTAACTAACTAACTAACTAATGATTATGATGATTATGATTATGATTATGATTATTATTATTATTATTATTATTATTATTATTATTATTATTATTATTATTATTATTATTATTATTATTACTATTTTTTATGACTATTATTATTATTATTAATGCCTGGTTGTTGTAAGATTCGAACACTGGACATGTTGCATGGCAGTCCAGTGCTCACATGACTGCAGTACATGCTTGATTTATGTAGTTTTATAACACGCTAAGAATGACACAATATTTACATTTAAATTTAAATATAACCTATACAACTGATTATGTTGTTCCAAAGCTCAGGATTAACCATAATGGAAAGAATTCTTCACTCCGAGTCATTTTCTACATTGTGTAATTATCGGGAGTATCACGCTCACTTTGTCATCACTTAGTTGTCAGATGATAAATTACAGATTTGTGTTGTTAAAGACAGTTTAAATCATTTATTTTTTCTCTAAGGAACCAAATAAATTATTGTTAAATTAAAAGATCCCGCGTAATAGTTTTTTTTTTTTTTTATCTTTTATGTACACTGCATTTACAGACATCTACATGTAACATTATAGACATGTCAAAATGCTATGAAAAATGGCGATTGATATCAAAAGTATAGAGTCATGAAAAAACACATTTTCAACGTCAGTAAACACAAGTACGATTTTCTGGATATTTAAAAAGAAAGAAAAGGACATCGTCACGAACGTATCTTGTGACAGAGCAAATTAAGTGTGTCTTAAACATGTACTGTATCTGGAATGTTGCATATGATCTTTTTTTTATCAAAATAGTTAACTCAAGCGTATAAAATCCCGCCATACCTTCGTAAATGTATCTAGCTTAACCGACTGGATAGCGACAAATTTTTCAGTAACAATCAATGATTTAACATGGTTCTGAAATGCATTTATATTCAACAAAACTCCCTTCATTTTACACCTATAAATATAGTATTTTAACAAAAGAATGATGTTGTTACAAGGTAAGGTTAATTGCGGACAGCCGAAGAGGAAGGTCTTTTTGGAGAGCTCAAAATTTAAGTTAGGTATACTGCTCATTAACCATCGATGAACTTCCATTACAAAATGCTTAACAATATTACAGTCCTAAAACAAGTGACATAATGATTCCGGAGAATTATTATAGAATGAGCAATTTTCGTTATCTCGTATTGTCATTTTCTTTAGTAGAATATTAGTTCCAAGAATTCGGTGATTAATTCTATATTGTAACCACCTCAATTTAGGGTCCTTTGTTACTTTAAAAGGTAGAGAGTGCAGGGTTTTCCAATTAAAATAGACCTCAGGGAAATTGTTTTGCCACTTCAATTGGGATTTTGGTTGAAGTTTTGTTATCACCATAACATCATATATAGAACGGCTACCTATCGGTCTTTAGTCAGGATATTTAGTGATGTCTGCATTAGTGGGTTTTGAATTTTGTAGCCTTTTTAGTTAGCCCAGATTGAATGAAAATCTTTTTAATTGAATGTATTATACCTTCAAATTGTAGGAAGTTCGTATTAACATCGAAAATTCTTTGAAATTCTGCAAAGGTGAAAAACACTCCTAAATCATTTATGAAATCATTGACAAATAAAATACCCTTTCTTAGGTAGTGTTTGTATTCAAATGACCTCCCTGCTACTTTGAGCAAAGGGTTAAGCCACACAGGTTGCATTAAAATCTGCTCCCAGTTATTTACAGGAATACTATTAACATAGGCACAATAACCATCCCAGACATCTGTTCAAAAAACATTTTTTACATTCTTCTTTTCACGTGTAATATATTCCACACCATATTTGCTACAGTTATGGAGAAATGGGCAGATCTCACTAACAAGATATGAGTATTTACTATTGGACTGCATAAGTCTCCTGGTCCATGTAACTTTAAGAGCCTGTATAAACTTTCTCACATCAACAGCTCTAAGACCACCATTGCAAACATCTTGTGTTATAGTACCTCTACTAATTTTATCTGGTCCATCATTCCAGATGAATTTGAAAAACATTTTTTGTCGGTCTTTTTTTTAAATTTGTACTAGGATTTGGTATCGTAAGAAAAAGACTGGTTAATTTTGATAGTGCCAGTGTCTTAACAACTGTTATTCGGCCCAAAGGTGATAGTAGCCGTTTGGACCATATAGTTAATAACCTTTTAATGTCATTAATCTTTGGTGCAAAATTGAGTTCACAAACCGTTTCTAAGTTTACCGACAGTGTCACACCTAATAATTTAAATGGACCATTATACCACTTGACATTAAACTCTGGGCACATAGCTAGACCACTATTTTTCATAGACCCTATCCATACTGCTCTGGTTTTATCTACATTCATACATAGACCAGAAACATCTGCATAGAATTTTAAGACATTCGTTGTGTTTAAAAAAGACTGTTCTGAGCCGTCAAGTATTAAACAGGTATCATCCGCGTACTGACTTACCAAGTATTCAATATCACCAACTTTAATTCCTTTAATATTCTTATTATTCTTGATTAACAAAGCTAAGATTTCTGCACACAGGACAAAAATATACGAAGATAAAGGGTCCCCTTGCCGGCAGCCTCTGTATAAGTGGAACCAGTCGGACAGGTGGCCATTAACCACAACAGCGGATTGGATATTGGTGTAAAACAGTTTAACCCAGGAAAGAATAGAGTCACCGAAGTTAAAAAACCTCATAACATCAAGCATAAACTCTCAAGACACTGAATCGTACGCAGCAGCAAAATCTACTAGCAACAGCATACCTGGAATGTTGAATTTCTCAGTATAAAACAGTAAATCATAAATTAAGCGGATATTATCACCAATGAACCTTCCAGAGATAAAACCACTTTGGTCCTCGCTTATCAAATTGGCCAAAACCGATTTGATTCTATTAGCAATACAAGCAGATGCTATCTTATATGTAATATTAAGTAATGAAATGGGACGCCAGTTTTTTAAATATTGTTTATCTTTATCCCCTTTTGGAATACATGTGATTACACCCAACTTATCAGACTCTGACAGTTCACCTGTTTCATATGCACAGTTTAATGCACGTAACACAAAATCGCCTATGTCCAGCCAGAAAAATTTAAAAAAAGCTGCTGTAAATCCATTAATTCCCGGCGAAGTATCATTTGACATTCGTTTTAGGCTAAATAGGGCTTCTTCTTTGGATATAGGGCCTTCTAATTTTACTTTTTCTGATTCCGATAACTTTTTAATATCAATGTTTTCAAATATGTTATTCAGATCTATTGACCTGGTTTCTTTATAGGAGTATAGGTGCTTATAGTGGTTTTTAGTTTCGTTCAGGATAGAATTCTGATCAATAATTAGGTTTCCCGTGTTTGTGTACAGACTTGCCATATGCTTCGAAACGAAATGTCTATTTTCTAAGTTACAGAAATATTTAGACGGTTTTTCCCCGTCCAGCACCCATTTAGCACGAGATCTTACCAGAGCACCCTCTAAACGTTTTTTCCTAATTTCTAATAGTTCTTGTTGTTTTAAAACTAGCAAGGTTTGGCCATCCGTGTTACTGCTCTGTTGTAATGATTCTAATTCCTGTATTAGCTTAGTCTCTTTTGCACACTCCTGGCGCTTTTTAAAAGTTGCAAATGAAATTGTTTGCCCTCGTATTTCCATTAGTAGTGTTTCAAGAAAATTTTTATCATCAATAGAGAAGACAATATTTGCATTGTTTGTCTCATTTACCGGCCCATCCCTGTTCTGCGGTTCTGTAGCATACTGAATTTTAATACGCTGGATTAATGACTTTGTTTGTTGGACATATACTGCATCTTTTAACAATGAATTGTTAAATTCCCAGTAGGATTTCCCAGCCTTAAAACTGCCTAATTTTAAGCAGATAACTATTATTGAATGATCAGAACGGTATCCTGGGACAATTAAGGTTTCAGCAATGTCTGTGAACAACGTGTTCGAAATAAGAAAATAATCGAGGCGTGCTTTTTTAAGAGGATTGCCTTTAAACCATGTATACTGTTTTTTTCCAGGTTCTGTTCCCGCCAGCAGTCTATCAGGTCAAGTTCACTTATAAGATTAAAAACTGCCTCCCGTGCTCTTGGGTTGTTTATGTTTACATAATTAAAGCAATCCCGCGTAATACTGATTATTGATGTAGTACATCTATGTGAAAAATGAAGCACACCACTCGTCATTACAAACACGTATTTCCTATCTGGACCACGTTTCATAGTCAGCTTTTTTAATCTCTTACACAACCATGTGACTACTTAATTTTGAGATGACGTTATATCATTATCCGGGAAGTCCGCTCTGACGTCGACGTCTATTGGCAGAAATCTTATTCGTGATTATTTATAGATAAGGGAAAGCAACAACAACAACATTTAGAGCGATTTATTTCACAATTTGCACTGTCTGACAATTAAAGTAGTGATCAAAATGGTCTTTTCTTAGACTATAGCTTATATATATACCCCAAGCTATATATATATATATATATATGTCCATAGATTTTAAAGGTGGTATGCCAAAGTTTGCCAATATCAAATACATGTAACACTATCTTACCACTTCTTTTCGGCTTATTATCTGTATTAAGTCATACTTTTAATAAAGAAGACTTTGAACACTTTTCTACATTGTTAGACAGTACTAATAGCTAAAAATCACCCTGAATGTGCATTCTTTCCAACTATTCAAAAACGGCTATGGTGGTCTGTGCAAAAAATATAAATCGATGTCATCGCGGATTACCCGACTGACAATATAACGAGATCTCAAAAGTGGTCACCTGATTTTCTTAGCTTAAAATAGCTATCTCTGCAGTGTGGCTATGAAAGGAAATACCTGTTTGCAATGACGACTGTGGACTTACGCTTGACTGTTCACACAAATATAGGGCACCAATGAACAGTATTTTACAGGACCCTTTTCAACGACTTATTTACTTACTAGATTATTTGAGATTTTTTCGTCTAAACCTGTAGAGTAGTTTAGTCACATTAACAATTTATCTTTAGTAATAGAATGATTCAAATGTACTATATTTATGCGCTCAAATAAAAGTCGACAGAGCGCAGTAACAACAGTTTTATTACATAATCTAGGACACTAATTATCAAGATTACTCCGCCAAGTTAAAAGTACTTTGACACAGTGACAGCAAATGCAACAATTTATCGTTAGTAGTAGAATGATACAAGTATACTTTATTTATGCGCACAAATGAAAATCGACAGAGCGCAGTGAAAACAGTTTTATTACATAATCTAGGACACAGATTATCAAGATTAAGCCGCCAAGTTAAAAGTACCATGACACAGTGACAGCAAATGCAACAATTTATTTTTAGTAGTAGAATGATACAAGTGTACTTTATTTATGCGCACAATGAAAGTTGACAGAGCGCAGTAACAACAGTTTTATTACATAATCAAAGACACTGATTATCAAGATTACTCCGCCAAGTTAACAGTACTATGACACAGTGACAGCACATTCACACTTCCTGTGAGTGCCATCCCAGAAGGATATTAGTTTGGCTGGTGTCCTGTTAAACACATCTAGCACTCGTCATTCGGTCTCCTTCGAAACGCTTCTATTAAGAATGTGCGCAATCGACATGGGGGCATCCGTGGGTCCATTGTGGTCAGCTCCCCCATGACCACCAGATTCTACAAACCCTACACCCGAGTAAACGTTGATAAATCTGCTCATGTTTTCATCAGGGATGAAGACAAGTTCTTTCAGACTGTCGGCGCTACACACATGCTCCAGTTTGCTTAACTCAGTTTTTGCAGTCTCCAGTTCATTCTGTATGCAGTGGAGCTGGGCTATCATGCTCACCGAATCTTTTGTCTTGTCTAGAGACTCAAGAGTGTGATTCATCTCAAATAATGAGGTCACGACATCATAAAACCCCTTTCTTTGCTCAAGTTGCTTTCTGCAAATTTTCTCAATTTCTGCTCTTAGATGCGCTATTTGACGCTTTGCTGAATATAGAATGTTGTTAATGTCTTTTTCCAAAGTGTTCAATTCGGAAATGACTCTCTTCTTACTTTCGGAAAAGTCTTGGTCAACTGAACACATTTCCCTTGCACTCACAAGCTGACCACATACTTCTTTTCTTAAATCTTTAATGTTCGGTTCCATTGTTGGCCGAGCCTTGTCCGCTGAATCAACCTCACATTTCCGGTGTTCCCGAGCTGCGCACTCCCAGCACACCAAATGCGAATGTGTGAAGCAAAAGGCTTCGCGTAGCTTTCCACCATGAGTCCCGCATCGTGTCTGCGCCTCAATATTGTGATGGGAAACATCGATCTCGTGCTCTTCAAGCTTTTGAAGAAGTGAGTTTATCAAAATATCATTCGGAAGGGCAGAAATCCATGTTTTTACACTAAAATCTTTATCGCAACGTGCATCAAACACGTTTCTACAAAGCGGACAAGCAATATGGACGGTCGCGTTCCCAGTGGAACCTTTCCGATCTTGAGTTAGAGTATTCTTGACGTGGTCTTCGAGGCATTGTTGACAGAAGATGTGCTGACATGGCAACCGTTTGGGCTGTTTAAATTGTTCCAGACAAATACTGCAGCTGAGGTATTCTTCTTTGATGCTCCGTGCCAGATTTTCAGCCATCTGAAAGTTACAATTGGCAAAGTTTTAGCACGACAGTTATACGTGAGCAAGGACGCCGCGAATTTTAAAAAAGAGCAAAAACAATAAAATAGTATGAAATGAAAATGTGACATCCACGTCAAAATTTTTATACGATCTTTGCACTATCAGCTGGAAAGGTTTGATCCAATGAATAAATCTCGAGAAAGTCTTTACCAACCCAGAAGTAAATTTCATTCGAATAGTTAAGTATTATATGCATAGCCTGTGAACATTTGCTATTTCATCCACAATTAAACAATAAATTATTACTTATGAGCACAAAACTAGAGTAAATAGACACCTCTTTAGTTTTTTATTATATGTTAAATGTATATAAATACATAAACATGAGATTAAAAAAACTATTTGAGAAGTTATCTTTTTAAAAATACATTCTCTGCTTCGCGTGTGTAGATACATAAAAAAAAATCCTGTACGTGGAAGTACCAAGTGAAGTCAAAAGAATGAGAAAAAAATCTTTGTAAACTGATAAACAGTTGCTAGTGGTGAAACGATGTAGTCTCTGTGTTATTTTTCAGTTTTAGAAATGGTATACCACTGATGTGCACATGCCATCGTCTCTTCTTTCACGATCGTATCTATTTATGTACTTATAAATGAAATATAGTGAATTAGGGCGGATAAAGTGTCCCAGTTTCAAAACCAACAAAAATACAATGTCTGACTTAGGTCAAAATCTGAAACTATTAAGTCAGGCAATGGTTTGAACATAGTGACTTGATTTTTATTTTTTTATTTTATCAGATGAGTGAATGTTATGTATTTATACGTTAAACTAAATTAAGTAGATATTCGGGAGAAAAAGGACAGCTAACACCGTGGCAAAGTGTAGAATATTAAAAATGAACTGCAGCACAACATAAGATTTAACTATTTGTATTTATATGTAATTTATATAGATGCACAACTTACTATCATGATTATGCCTTGCAGTTGCTTCTTTGTTTGTGATCTGTTAAACCCTTTTACATTTTAGTAGAAGACGCAAAAAATGTGATAAAAAGAAAGTGTATATACAATTTGTATAAATATAATCAGCCTTATTTTGTTGACAACTTATACGAAATGACAAGAACAATTTCTCCGAGAGGCATACCTTGCTGACAGCTGAAAGGTGGTATCCGACAGTTTGGAAGAAAATTAAAAATATATTAGTGTTACCTTAACAGATCCCACGAAATGTTGTTTATTGATGTCATTCACCTATGTGAAAAGTGAAGTATAACACAACAGTATTCATGACAAACATGTATTTCTTATCTGAGTCACGCTGTTACCTATTTTCAAACCAAGAAAACTACGTGACCACTTACTTTTGAGATCATGATATATCATCATCCGGGTAATCCGCTCTGACCACGATGTCTATTTAAGTACAAATCCCAACGCTAATTTATATATTTTGGGAATAATTGAACATTTTGAGAGATTTAAAACGATTTGTACAGTCTTAAAATTGAGAAAGTGTTCCAAGTCGATTTTGCTGAGACGAAAAGTATAAGTTTCTGCAGATATTATACACAAATAATCCAATCATGGGTCAGATACTGTTTAATGCATTTGATATAGGCAAAGTGTCGAATGTCCCCTTTAAAGAAAAACGGTCAATATTGACAAAGTACATGCTCAATTTTAAAGTTGGATTAATAACGACAAAAGCTGTTGGACCAACATGATAACTCGAAAAACGTAAAAACGTTTACAATCTGGTAAATGACAACGATAGTTGTTTATCAAAAGTCAACGACTACTTTGATTCATATTGCCGACAGAGTGATCTAAAAGTTTCCGAATGTTCAATTGAAAAAAACTACTGTTTTCCACCCAAACCATTACAATAAAGGTAAATAACTCACTCAACTCATCATAGAATCCGGAAATGCTACTCAAGGGCTGTTTTATAATTGTATTAGTTTGTTAATATAAGTGACTGTTAAATCAATCTACATGCTTATGAAAATAAAGACATTTACCTTATGACACGGTAGCCAGTTTGACCGAAATGTTGACTCGTCAAATGTGTAGATCCAAGCGTTCTCCGCGTAAAGAAACCCCAACTACAAGTTGTATCCCTGATCAATGGAAAGGCTATGTATTAAGCTTTTCAAGTATTAAGCTTTTCAAACTGTCATTTAATGTGTACACTTTTTGACGGTCTGTGTATGCAAAGGTAAATAAGCTATTGATAAGAAATCAATATCTAATGGTCTATTGAAGGTGTATTTAGGACTCAACGGTGCACTGAAATCCACAAATCGTTAACATTCGGATATTTACGGTAGTTTACGGTAACCATACGCACGGAATAGCACGAAACTGATAGCATGTTTTCGGTAGCATACTTTACAATGAACGATATTATAAAAATGACGATGGATTTCTACGGATATCAAAAATAACAATATCGAAAATTGCCACTCGTGAGTTTTTAGCGCTATATTAAAAGAAAGAATAATAGGTGATAACATGGAATATTGCCACGATACCAAAATTCGAAGTTCTAAATTCGATGTTGTTTGTTTTTAAACGCATAAGCTATATTTTGCCACTTTTTCAGTTTAGTGGTTAGGACAAAAATGTTTTATTAAAATAGTTTATACTTCCAATTAAGCTGTATTTGAAATACGCCGAAAAATGGTATTAAAACGTCGAATGTATGTAACAATAGATAGCTTATAAAAAGAATTTAACAATATTGTGTTCAACAAAAGTAATTGCCCAAAAATGATTATTGATTGGTTTCTTTTATAGAAAATAAAAGCGTGTACAAACCAAGATACCAGAGGATTAAACATTTTCTGATAATAATAATTGCACTGGTTTTAAACCGCTAACTGACATGGGTAATAATTAGGTATCTTAATTGAATTCTAAAATGATATTCGAATTTCCGTATATTCGAATCATTTTCAAATATTCGGAACGAATATGTATCAGAGTGGCACGTTACAAGATTATTTGTCAATACGTTTAGTGAGTTTTTGCATTGCAAATGTTTTTTTTCTGGGATAATTAAAATTACTAACCTTACTTTATGCGGAGGAGGGGCTAGATTAAGGATTTTAACAGAGCATTTAATTTCTAAAAGACAATTTCTTTTGAAATACAATATTATCAGTCCACCCTTGTCGTGTTAATAATGAAGGACCAGAAATCGTGTTTCTTTACTCGGTCAGTTGTAATTTGGATGAGAATACAATCTATGAAGAATTCTCGTAAATGTATGATCAATGTCACTGTTCCTTGACAGTTAGTACTATCATGAAATTTAATCTCTTGTGACAAAACCGTGTATACAGTAAGCTATTTTAAGATGACCTACAAAGCCCCACATATTTTTACGGGTTATTCACCTTAAACTTGATTGTCTTTTTGTTACGTGTTGCATTTCGTACAATAACATTTGCAGTTTCAAGACATTTTGCTTAAAGGTGACATAATTGCATTAACATATGACTTGTTAAAATAAAGGAGTTGTTATAAGCTCATTTTAATGTTAACGTATCGATTTAATAAGACGACACATTAATATTCTTAGATGAAAATTGTAAAACAAATACAAATAGCTCACAATTTTAATATTTTACTCACCTAAACGCAAACAATCTATGAACTAATGTATAACCACAGTCAATTATGTTCTACGAACTGATCTTATACATGTCTTTTTATATGTGAAGGAGGCATTTTCAAAAGGACAAGATGCAGGTGATATTGGATCGACTTTATGACAATAGACAAAAACATGCAGGTTTTATTAGGGAAACCACTCGAGTGTACAGACAATTAATGGTCAATTGATTAGTTGGTGGTCGGATGGATATTAAATTATGTCTGAGTTTCGATTTGACGTTAATCCTAAACCATGATTTGACGTTTATCCGAAACAATAACATGTCACTTAGGCAATCGGAACTCCTCGTGTAATTCCGTCCTCGGGACAATCATCCCTCGGATGTACCTGGTGCAATGATACTTGCTGAAATCACGATCGTTTTGTTCGCCGGAAGTCGGAAGAATACCCCTAAAATGAAGTTCGCAAAAAAACATAAACGATGCCATCGTTTGATAGCTGCGTGTCTGCTGCGCTGGGTAAATTAAAATTTACTTTTTTTAATTGAAGACGCCACAAATTGAAGATTAACTGGCATCGTACTATAGTGAGCTGTCATCCGAGCTGCCATCTTTGTTTTGACGTCTATCACAAAATAAGTACCATTATGGAAATGGCCGAGGTGATCCGACTACCTATATAGGGGTGGTTACACTAAATACCGATCGGAAGTAGAATGTGTGACATTGGACTTTTTCTCTTTAGTAACAGTCTGTTGCTATGTTTTGGCATTAAATTTCCTATGTTGAAGGTAATCTGAACCTTTTGGTATCAAAAGAAAGCTGAAACTATGTAGAATCAAAAGAAAGCAAAAGTCTTTAACCCCTATGCACAATAATGGACTGATCCACTTTTACAGGAAGTACATATTTCATTGAAATTTGGCGGTTACCGACTGGCAATTTGGCGGTATGCGCAGTCTATGAAGCTGAACCTTCTTACAAGTTGGAAAAGTTGCCTTATTTCTGGGTCTTTCTGATAGACAATAAATAGCTCGTTTCACCTATTTATGGTTATGGGGCTCCATCAAAACTTTGTGCAATTTGTTTCCATCTTTTCGCGATTCACAATAGAATATAGAACAAACTTATTTAGATGCGTCTAACCTATATACATCCGAGAGATGATTCGTGAATTATCCGAGGTGTTCTGATTGGTCAGTTAGGGACATTTAGTTACCAATACACAAGTGACCATGACGAACTGGGCACGGCTGTGTACTGATCCAATATATACAAGAAAGAGCTAGGATGTGAGACATCCGAGGCGCCATAGAGAGTGTGTGCTTTAAACAAGAAGATGGCCATCCTTGGAACGAAACACTCTCTTACACGGTCGATTGATTACATAAACATTTGACAGTGATGAACGATAACTCTGATGGGAAGTAGAGTATTTGGTACCTTGTTTGTTTTTCCTGTTCTCTGCTACATCTGTATCTACAAGCGGCATTGCGGTTTAGATAGTTTCCACATCAGTAAAAAATCCCTTATCTTGGCAGCCATCTTTGATGGTAACTTCAAGGGATTTTCATATGAATTGTATAGAAGGGTAAATTTTATTTTCTTGTAATTTCTTCATTTGTGGTCCAAAAATCAAAAGCTATTACCACTGGAAAGCTCTTGAAATTCATATTTTTAGAATACAGTATTTTTACAATTAATAGAAAAAAACAGAATTAATACACAGAAATAAATAAAACTATTGGCTCATACTTAAAACAAAATGAACAGTGTATCAATTTCGTTTGTATTTCTTTAACCTTTTAAACTATCAAAATATAGTTTTGATATTTAAAATACTTTATAAAAACTGTTAAATTTGATATAAATTCAGTAAAATAGACTGAAAAATAAAAACACAGTGGAGAGTTTAATACAGCACATATTTCCCGATTTCGGCCTGCATTAGCTTCTGCCCACAAAGATGGCTGCCTTAAACTGTCTTATCAGTGTCGATGACATCACATGGAAACTATCTATACTCCGTTTCTTTTGTTAAACAATCCTTCGCCAAACAGCTGCACATTCCTATAAATGCCAGCTACACATTTCTATAATTGCAAGCTACTTATTATTGTTGCAGGCTACAATGTTTAAAAACGGAATACTCAGGTTTTTTTTCTCCAAAAAAGGTCTCACGCAACTGCTACGATTTCCTGTTTTTGCCAGCTACACTATCGTCCCCATACTAATGCATTCTATAAGAAGCACCGCTTTCTAGCACCACTCTCCAGAGCGGCGTCAATCATAAACACTCAAACACGGATGACATAGACGTGCGGTTTCATCAGGACCAAAAACATTATATATACAAAAATAAAAAAAAGTTTGCTTGACAGTGATCTGGTTGTGTTTTCTAAAAATAAAAGAAGTTCCTGAGGACTAGTATCAAAAAGTATAGCCTTATATTATGTATTGCATTTATTACATGTACATTGTGCGCAAAATGGCCTAACAGGTTTAAATACATATTCATGATCATTGCCCTTTCTTATATAAAGCAATTATCATGCTATGTAATTTTCACCAATTGAAATTTGTCAATAGGCTGCCTTTGTAATTATCTGATCATATTTAACTACCCGGCCGCATCAGGACAAGTATATTTCGTAGAAAATGGCAGATGTGTTCAGTATGGAAGGGGATATCCGCCAATATTCTAATTACTAATTCTATTATTTTTTTTTTTTACTTTTTTACTTTTTATTACAATACAATTTCGAAGCTAAATACAGCTATCTAATTTCAAACTGTATCAAATTATTACGTTCACATTTAAAAATTTACATTTGATCTATCCTATACTTCAAGTAGTCAGTTGAGATTGTGTCCTATTTTACCTCAGTGATGTATATATTTATGCGGTATCGCCAACTAGCGTCTGAATATTGTCAATTCTTAACTTATACATAAGTAATTTGTGATTTGAGAATTATGACTTGAGATTTGTAACTTATACATTGTAAGCGAACTTGCAATTTGTGACTCGAGAAGTGAGACTTGAGATTTGTAACTGCCAAATTTTATGTGTGGAAAGAGAATTAGATACGCGTATAAAGAACATGTAAATAAATAACAAACTTAAGCACATGCAGTCTTGCAGTCCTGCATTTGCAAATTAAAAATTGAATATTGGCGGATATCCCCTTCCAGAGTGGTTATTTGTTGAAACAGAAGTCGTACCAACTTTCTACCACAGATATAAGGTACACTCATAATTTGTCATCTTCGAAAAAACGAGGTTTATGCAGATACGCCTACACTGGGGTTTTAAGATCGTTATTCGTTCAATATTCCTCAAATTGATTCCATTAAAAGTTTTTTTTAAAAGTTTAAAATGTCATATGCATTTGGAGTCCGACTATTTGAAAATATTATTAAAGAATCCATCGGAAGTCCGCTGGTGTCAAATAACGTATTTTATTGATTAAAACATACATAAGACATGCTTTTAATTTTTGTTCTTGATGCGTCCCACACTAACATAGTTATGGACATATTGACGAGGTATTATTCTCCAGCTGTTATTGAAGACAACGGACAATAGTCGGGACAGAACCAAGGCGCACCACCACGACCGGAACGCGAAACTTGTAGCGAGGAGGTGAGGTGTTGAAAGTCGGAGATTTTACGTCATACTAAGATATAAAACATTTTATAAACGTGATTATGAAATTTTAATAGTAAGCCTTTAGCGGCTTATTTTTTATGACATAAAAGCAGTTTGATGACCTCTGAATATCTAAAACCCATTTAAATAGAAATCCTCCTGTCATTATCCACATCATAAAACACAGGAAATTGCATAATTTGTCGTAAAATCGTACTGTATTTAACCACACACTGTCACGTTTAAGCACAAAAATAAACTACTGTAGTATAAGGGACACACGCACGTGTGCGTGCCAGGGTCGGATGTAGGATTTTACCCGAGAGGAGATTGTGGTTATAGTCAAATGTTAATTATGTGGCATTTATATTAGAGCTGACTTTTGATGACAAGTTCTGACATGTTCCCATTCACATATGTCTTGTATGTGTAAATTGTCATAAAGCCCTGGAGACATGACAAATTTCAGACGATTTGTAGTGTGTTTTAGATTGTATTCAGTCACCACAACGGAGAAGACATGGAACATAGAACCGTGACCTTTTGTTTAACTCATTGAGTCCATCGGTTACCAGTTACAATGTATTGTATTTCCTAAGTAACGCATTCACCTCGTCTTCCTTTCACATTTTCTTTAAATTAAACAAGTTCCCGACAAGACTTGTAGTGTCCCATTTTAAGGCAGCACATACTTTTATAATTAACCAGCATATTATTGGCACCACATCTCACACATTTATGGATTAAGGTATCTGTGTATTTGAGTAGTTTTAAGATAAATAGTGTACATGTTAAAACGGTCACAAATTATGAATGCTCTTAATAATAAATATATAAGCGGAAATAGACTAATATAATCGTACATTTTGTTTTATGGTTTATAGTTTATAACTATTATAAATTGAAGACAAGGATGTGCATTATGTTAGAAACCATATCTGTATAAATCCCAGATATGTGCCGTGATTATGGTACAGTTTCTGATTCCGCTGTTTTCAATTTTGCAAAAATGGACATATTTTACTGGGGTAAACATGCTGCATATTTTCTACTCATATATTGCTGTTTTGCCACTACTTTTTTAAATTATTAAACATCAAAAATACTGTTTTTTTTTAAAGTTTCTAACAGAACAATGGACAAGCCAAGAAAATGAACAAATTGTAACTGGCCATGATGTATACCTAGCATTTAGTGGCTGTTGCTTTCAGTTTCAATTTCTTGGAGCAGTTTGCCGCGCAGTGGTACCAGAGTTGTCTTGTTTGCATGAGGACGCTGACACAGTCATAGTGCTCCATCTCAATTCATTGATTAACCAGCAAACTGTTGTTGTCAGGTTTTCAGATACTGATGTGTTCGTATTATTGTTGCACCATGCTGGGCAGATGCAAGTCAAACCACATGTTTGGAAGGATGCTGGTTTGAGTGGCAACAACACTAGACGTTTCATTAACATAGCAGCTCTGACAGAAAGCTTAGATGGTCGCGATCTTATTGCAGAGCAAGCACTGCATGCTTTCACTTGTTGTGATTTCACTGCATCTTTTATGAACAAAGGAATGGTAAGACCGTTTGATCTGATGGTAAAATCCGAACAGTTTATTGCAACATTCTCACTATTTGGAAAGACAAATGATGTTCCTGAATCAACTGTGATTGAGTAGTTTGTGTGTGCTATGTATGTAAAACCAAAGGCATCTTAGGTGAATGATTCCAGACTGGCTATCTTTGAAAAAAAGTATGCACCAAAGCTTAAAAGTCAACAATTAGACAAATTTGTTTGGATTTAATTCATGCAACATGCCACCATGTCTTCTTCTGTGTTTCTAAACAAAGTAAAACGAACCCAACTATTTGACGTATGTATGGAGAAATGAAAATCTTCAAACGGCATGTACTCTTAATACAGAAGAGTATGGCTGGAGTCTAGCTGCTAAACAGTACACAAGAAACTGGTTTGATGGGGATCAGCTGCCAGTTGATAGGGTGGAAAGTCTTGAGGAGGAGGAGACAGCAACAGCTGACGAGGAGAATGTACTTGAAACCGCTTGTGACGACAGAGATGGGGATTTGGCGGGAAAAAGCTAAATGTAGGCTACTGAGCTGTCTGCTAGTTCTTTTCTAACATTGATTACAATGTATTGCCTTTGTCATAACAACTTAACACAAGCAGAGTCAGTGTTGTGCATGGATTGCTTAGGTACATGTACATGGTTTGTAATCACCTTCTTCCTAGCTTGTTGTGCATGTTTACCCCACCCACATTGCCTTTAATACACTGTCCTGTAAAACTGTGTTTCAAGAAAGTTTCGTATCATTTGAGTAAATTAAGCTAAATTGCGAACAGAATTATCACACATGACTTTATTTATTGTTTCTTTTAAATAAAATAAGGTGTTTCACGTAGACACACACACGGAAAACATTTTGTTTAATACATTTCTATATTCAAAAGCTTAACTTTTGCATGCATTTTGCAAAAAAGAGGGTTTTTGTTGATACACATATAAAGTTGTATGCATGATTTATGGTATTTTACTATAAAGAAACAAGCAAAAAGAGATAAAAAAAAAAAAAAGATTTTTGGTTTGATTTTTACCAACTGTTTCATTTTCCCTATTCACTAAAATCGACCCAGTAGAAATGGACGGGTATCCCTTTTAACGGAGGATTATGGTATAACACATACCTCACCAATTTTAAGACTTGAATTTTTGAATTTCCCGAACATTTTTACATAAGAAACACTCAAAGACATTTTGGGCGTGAAAACATAAACAAAACCCTCTGAGCTGTGGGTCTAATGCTAAGTTTACATCTGGCCACGATCTCCCCGATTAGCCAGAGGCTAAAAAATCGGGGAGCTCTACGATTAAATGGTATACTCCACGTTCTGTTACGCTTCCTTACGAAATCAGCACGTTTTGTTGCGCTCTACTGCGCTTTGCTACGATCGAGCCCACGATTTGCATCACGTTCTGTTACGCTTTGTTGCGATCAACACGATTGGCTTCCACGCTCCACCACGTTCCGTTACGTCCTGTTAAGATCTCCCACGACAAAGCCGCTTTGTTGCGATCTCCTGCGATTTGACCTACGATTTGAGACAAATGACCACGTTTTACGTCACGATTTGATATTTAAACAAGAAATAATTCACTTTAGGCTTATTATTCGCAACAATGAACCATTTTATCAGCCTGTTGCTGCCACAAGCTTTCCTTGAGCTGCATGTTTTTATAGTCAGCCCTTCTTTTTTCATATATGGAAGGGTTAGCTTTGAGAAAATCTAAAATTTTCTCTTTTTGCTGGTCAGTGTATGTTGTAGTTGTTATGGCAAATTTCGTCTTCTTTGGAGCATCATCCTGGGGCGATGGGGTTTCCACCGGAGCATCTTCAATTTCTTCCGGTTGTGGAGGTGGGGGAGGGGGTGGTGGCGGATGAACATCAACCACAACAGTTCTTGAAGTTTTGGAACCTTTTCGTTTCGCTGGCATGATTAAACTGATAGAGTACCAGTAGATAAAGCTGTTATGTATATGCAGCTTGCGTGGAAATCGTGGCTATCGTGAGGAAACGTGTTGGAGCGTGTCAGAGCGTATCAGAACGTGAACGACAATCGGGGATACCGTAGGAGAGCGTGACGCAACGTGGAGCAATAAATGATAGAAAAGTGTATATCGTAACAGATCGTGGTAGATCGTAGCAGAGCGTGGAGCTATCGTGAGACGTCGCAGCGACGCGGGATGAAAAAATATGTCCACGCTGGTCCCGATCTGTTGCGATTGTACTCCACGTTCTGTTACGCTTCGGTACGTTCAGTTACGTTTTGTTACGAAGGCCACGCTCTGTCACGATTAGAAAATGAATAGAGGCAATCGTGGTGAAATTTAAGTTTGATTAAAAATCTGTCCCGATGCCCACGATGTCCCCGATTCAACCACGTTCCGTTACGCTCCCCCACGATCACCCCGATTCGACTCCACGCTCTGTTACGTTCGCCACGATGCTCTGGAATCGGGGACATCGTGGTAATCGTGGCCAGATGTAAACCTAGCATAATATACTTTACCCCAAGCTTGAAAGACCTTATGAAACCTTTACCAACACGGTATTTTCAATCACAACTACCCACGGTTTCTTCACGACACAATACCGTGTTTGGACAAGGCTGAGGTATTCTGTTAGGGCTAAATAACAGTCGCTTTCCCAACTCGGCCGGGATTTGGGACTATTTAATCTCTCTATAACAATTACCGCTCAAGCGTAGCTTTCACATTTCGCTCTTTGTTGAATGTGAATATCATGTGAATAAGAAGTAAGGTACAGACCGTATTTATTGCCAATAAACATTAGTTTAACGACAGGCTTGGCCACGGAGCACGAAGACCAAGGGACAAGCAGTTTAACCAATTGTACATTGGGGGTGAAAGGAGCCGCTTCAGTTGTTACAATATAGGGGGCTTTTAAAATCGAAGGCGGTTTACATTACTAAAGGACGTTAAGTGAGAAGTCATGTTGTCAGAAGGGATGTGCCTGTTTCTCGCAGTCTTTGTGGTGTCAGTTCCTACAATGGTTGCTGGCACCACAAATCCACACATGGGACAGATCGTGGCGCCTTTTCAAGGGCTGCTACAGTTTTACAACATCAGTGAAGAGGACTTCGGACTGTCTCAGCTCAAGCGGACTGTCTCAGACTTTGTCGACCGATTACAATGCGATCAAGATGGCAACGTGCCCGGATCCGGCTGCCAACGACCGATGGTAAGAGTTGATTTACAGCTTGCTTTTCTATATTAAGATATCGTTTATTAAACATGGCCACGTTTTTACAATTTTTTGTTTAAATGCAGAATATATTGATGATACACGAATATATAAAAAAAAACTTACCCATGTTTAAATTACAATATGATAGATAGTTTAAATATGGTTAGTAATTAGTCAAAAAGTTGATAAAATAATATTTATGCAAATTTTATTACCCGGGTTGTATAAATAATGTATAATTTACTTGGCGATTTCGAGAACTATACATTTTTTTTACAAATTAAATAATATTAATCGTCTTTAAGTGGACCTGGTCACTCCTGCATAATATCCGGCTTCTTATCATGATTTTAAACTTTCATACAAACAAATAGATAACAGCAATAAAAAATTTAAAGTTTTCAAATATATATATACCCGACTGTGTTCGCTTATCATTCAATCACAGTGGAATTGCGATTCTTTGTACTTTCTGTAATGTTATACGCTTTTAACTTCCCACTCTGAAATTTGACTTTAAAGTTAATTGTATGATTATCTACATTCAACAGCACTGTTGTATATTTTTTTGTGTAAACACACGATTGTGAGCAAACTGATAAAGAATTGTACCATTTAGAGATTAATCTTTTGATCTTGTTTTCACGGTAACTTGTATAGAAACTGCTTTTGTAAATCTTATTTATTACATACTTTGTTTATGTTCGCTCGCATTTACATTCATTTTTGAACTAAAATAATTAACAAGTCACAAGAGACCAGTTAATGAGATTTAACATCCAGCGAAATAATAATGACATTCTTGTGAAGTTGGAGTTAGATCAATACCTTTTATATCATGTCATACATATCACGTGAATAAGAAGCCATGACTTGTAATTCCTCAGCCCCTAACCGGTCGGGGCAAGAAATTTCAGGTGGGGGAGATTTTCCAGGTCACCTTCGGTGCGCCGTTGGTTCTACCTAGATGTAAGTTTAGGATCATCCTCTACCAATAATTAGCTGGAAGTCGTCAATATGATCATGATTGTGTCGGTGCGCTGTAACTAATAAACAAAACAACAACAAAAACAACAACAAACAACCCCATATAAATGACGTTTTGTGATAATAACTAAATACTGTGAAAGCATTTTATTTCGTGGGGCATTTAATTTCGTGGAATTCGTGGGCGAGTCATTCCACGAATTTGAGTACCAACGATATAAAATCCCCTCGGTTAGACTTTCGAATGCTAGATTTACTTGTAAATCATGTCAACATATTTTTACTAAACAGGACATAAAGCTCAAACAAACAGACGATTTCACCACACTTTATTTACATTGTATTGACATAGAACGATAAAACATGTTTACGAACATAAGCCATTTAATCATAAAAAACGATCTATGCTAAGTAATTTTATACTGTAATATATACATGAGCACTATAAACTTTATAGGTGTAGGGTGTTTACTCAAGGGTCTGTTTTGTGTCAGTTTGCATAGTACGCTAATTGGTGTTAATTGACAGTCAATGGTGTATTGGTGTAAAACTATGTATTCTTTATACCGCATTAATTTATGTGTATATAGACAATGCCTAGATTACTGTTTAAATAGTATTCAAATTGTGCTTTTATGGTAAAAATCATATTAGACATGTTGGGGTTTTCAATTGTGTTTCAAAATCAAAATAGTGCAGATAAAAAAACACACTTACCTGAACTATTCAAACAACTTGTAATGATGTGTTTTCACAAGAATCGCAGGTCCATTAAACCAGTCAATGGTTTTGGACTTTTATAAACATTTTAAACATAATCTACAACATTAAACATATCGTTACATTGTACTGCCAGTTTTCAGGCTCCTAATCATAAACCTGATTATTTCCGCACATTCACTGAGGGTACAAACAGACCTTTTCTTTTGAAATACTCTTACAAGAGAAGATAGAAATTTGTCTATTTTGTGATCAGCATGATATAGACGACGCGATGCACTTCATTCGTTTAGTCCAGCATATCGATTTCATAGAATAAGAAAACAGTACATTCATTAACAAATTGTATTTGAGACAATTAGTTTATAAAATGACAATACTTTTCGGTTCCCTTCAAAAGCACACTTGGACAAATTTGACTATCTTGGCATGGCAACCATTGAAATTTAAACTGTACAGTAGATAAATTATTTCTTATTCTTTCTTCAATGCTGTTTACTTTACTTTGTATGTTGTTCATTTAAACTAAGATTATATACTATGTACAAACCTAAATAAAAATTGTTGAGTTAATGTTGTTCGGGTTTGCGACAATGAGTTTTCATAAAGTTTATACCTGAGTTAGCCTCGGGCTCAGCTGATTCTTCTTCTTCCTCTTCTTCTTCCTTCTTCTTCTTCTTCCTTCTTCTGTTTCTTCCACTTGAATTTTTCTTCCCCGTCCCCTTCTTCCTATCCTTGTCTTTCTTCTTGTTACTTGATTTGATTTGTTTATTTGGATTATCGTCCCACCAACAGTATTTCATTTATCAGGAGACGGTGTCCACTTGAAGCAGGTATAGTTTTCACTGTGTATAGCATACCGTGAATACCTGCCATGACACCAGAGCCATTCACATTATCCTGACACCGGGCCAACTAGTCGTGGAACTACTCTTATATCTGCTGGAGCTATAACACTACCATTTTTAACGACTTAGGTGTGTCTCGGCCCGGGAATGAACCTGGGGCCTCTCGTACCTGGAGCCGTCGCTCTTCCAATTGGACCAGTATGTTTCTTAAGTCCTAGATCCTAAGGTTTTTCTATCGTGTTTGCTGCAATCAGCTGTCAGGAGATAAGGTTTTTCGTTTGGTTGCTGCAATCAGCTGTCAGGAGATAAGGTGTTTCTATCGTGTTTGCTGCAATCAGCTGTCAGGAGATAATGTTTTTCGTTTGGTTGCTGCAATCAGCTGTCAGAAGATAAGGTGTTTCTATCGTGTTTGCTGCAATTAGCTGTCAGGAGATAAGGTTTTTCTATCGTGTTTGCTGCAATCAGCTGTCAGGAGATAAGGTTTTTCTATCGTGTTTGCTGCAATCAGCTGTCAGGAGTAAGGTGTTTTATCGTGTTTGCTGCAATCAGCTGTCAGGAGATAAGGTGTATCTATCGTGTTTGCTGCTCTCAGCTCACTTTTGCCACGGTGTCTTACTCTTCTCATATGCTCTTTCTGATTTTTTTCATCGTTGCATGTTGAATAACATCGCATTCACCGACACCAAGATACTCGTATGACGATTCTTGTTGTAGTTCCTTTATTATGCTGTCATCATGAAGAATGATATCTTAGGTTATTGTCAACTATCCTCGATGAATGAGTTTTTATTGCACATTTGTTGGTGGTGGTATCAGACAGATTACCTATATCTCCTACATCATAACGAGCATGTTAACGACTTTCTGTAAAATCTGGGCATAAACTCATACTTTAATTTAAGTAGAGAATGTTTTTTACACTGCATCAATTGTAAGACGGGACGAATCGTAAAATATATCGCTTAAACGTCTATCCTTCCTAAATTAATAATTAAGGCACGTTTGGGGCTGCAGGTCAAATAGATAATGACATCAAAGCTGACTACCCTGATGATGATGCAACGTGATCTGAAAAATAAATAGATCTGAAAAATAAATGGTCTCGTGGTTTTCTTCGTTTATAAATAGTTAACTGTGCAGCGTGTCTTGTGTAAGAAATACATATTTGTAAAGACGAGTGGGGTGTTATGCTTTACCTTTTCAGGCGGAGAGCAACGACAAACAGCATTCCTTTATTATCGTTTAAGGTAACATTAATTTATTTGGTTGCATGAAAGAAACAAATGGTCCAAACTGTATGATACCACCTTAAAGTCCAGATTGCGTTCTGATGTCATCGTTGAATGCTTTATGGTGCTGAGGAGTTTCTTAAGTTTTCTGCATCAAATATACATTTAGATCATCAAAAAGTGATTGATTCGTTTAATCTGAACTTTATCAATACAACACGTGCTGCTGAGCTTACTACATAGTAGAGCAAGGGAAAGGCAAAAGACTAATGATGATGGGAAGTTACCCTGAATTTCTTAATTTCTGATTTTGAGTTGTCTGTTTTGTGTGTCCATTTAAATGATTTCAACAATATGGTTGTCTTTTACAAACTCACTCTGCGTCTTATGAACTGTATTTATGTTGGATATAGTTTGTACATTGTACAATGTTATGGTAATCTATAAATAGACACACTATCAAAGGATTTGTATTCGAATAGATCTTTTCATTGCTTGCATTTGAGAAACCCACAAGGAAGTGCGAGGTTAGAGCTCTGTCAAACCGGTTTAAGCACCCCAGACGGTCCATATTGCCGACTGACCGTTTCAAGGCGGTAACTGTCGGGTTTGCTCTTTTCGTTAATTGACTCATCACAAATTTGTTCTTACTTTTCACTTGGCTTTCATGTGAAATACCTTTGTCCTGTTCCATTTCAGAGTTTGGTATATGTTGAAATGCTCATAGGACTTTGTCATATATTCTTATTATTTGGTGAATGATTTCTCTGACGTTTTCTGCGGTCTTTCATTATCATTCCCTTTATTAGTGACATCTTTTCAGCCATTACTTTCCCTTTCGTACCATTTCTTTTCAGGAGGAAGAATATCTTATCTTTTAGAAAAGTATGTTTTATCACTTTTTATGTTATTATCTTATATTTTGTTGTTAAGTGCGTATAAGGTCTGTAGCTATCTGGGTTTCTTGTGTGGTCTGTTTTATGCAGAAGGTGCGTTCTTGTTTGTGAAAGCAAATTTGGGTATTTTTCTGGTTCTATCCTCATGTTATACTTCTATTTTTATAACCAGAAGTTTCGGACAACATATATACCTAGTATATCCAGTTGCGTGATTTTGTGAGTGCTATCGTAACTTTAGCAATTGTTTTTTCCCCATTCTTTTGTGTTAGTTCTAATATATACTAGTTTTATCTTGATGTTTTTCCATTAATAAGTTTCATTATAAGCATTCTCATATCTCCATATGTTCCTAACTATTTAACATTTTAACATTTATTCACACTATTCTTTTTTTCCAATCTCCCTCTATAATGTCTTTGTGTCAGCTTCGAAGATTTTATAAATCTGAATTGCTTGCTTCTTATAGCATGTCTTCTTAGTCGATGTGCATTTGCTTGAATCTTTTCGTTTCAGTATTTCTCTATTGGCCTCAAGGTCTTTTCCATTTCTATTAATACTGATAGACCACCTCTTAATTTATTTTTAATTCGTCTTCCCATGCAGTCCCTTTTGTACTGTTGTCTGTTCGTTTTGTATTTGAAACCTCGTCATCCTGTTATAACCTAACCATAGCTGACTTGAGAATTAACAAATAGTGATAGGCAGCACTTTCGACAAGAACTTATAGATCCAATATAAAACTAACAGTGAAAAATAAAACAAACGCACGCACGCACACACCCGCCCACTCCCACCCCCAACAGCTTGCCCCCTCCCCCGCCCCTCACGTAGCATGCACACTCACACATTTCAACTTCCCTCTCACGATTTAACTTTCGTCCCACAGAACTTAACACTTTTTTTTATAATGACTCAAGGTGGACTGTAAACGATATCAAATGACATTTTTGCATACATAAACCCCAGTGCAGTTACACCACCTGCAAAATGGTTGTTCAGTAATTGATTTGAAATTTATGCAAAGGCACTTCCTTGCCCAGCCTTATTGCCATTTAACAACCGTTGGCAACAGGAAGCATCGTATTGTTTAGCCATTTGCTGGATGTTTCGCCATATAATGTAATAAAAATTCACATTTCGTATTAAATGAATTTAAATCAAAGAGGCCAAAGAATAACATTTTTTTTTTTATAAAAATTCGATGCAAATTTCAATTTCACTGTCAAGGAATACCAAACATAAGGCTGAAAAGTCACATTACTTTTCTTAACAATCACACCCCACACTGCAAATTGGCATAAAAAATCACATCTTTTAAATACTTTTAATCATGGCGCATGTGTGCACCCATTCTTTCTTTATAATGAATTGGAACGGTGTAATTTGAAAGAACAATTAAAGCATTCATGAGGGCACGAGCACTAGGAAGTACAAAACTTGTTTACTATAAATGTGATCTTTTGAAAATACTTACTTAAATAAAAAAAGAAGGTCAGACGTTTCGGGATTTTGTGAAAAAGATCTCAACACACACCGAGAGAAACGACGTAATAAACGTTTCATATTTTGAATGCGGAAGCGCGTGCATGTAAATAACATATTAGGTTACATCTTTACATGATGCACGAATTGTGTCCGCCTGATTTGTACAGGCCAAGCTAAAAGTAAATGAACAGAATAAACATGCATCAGATTTCATTGTAACACCGTACTGTATATCTCTACTTAAACACCCCTTTTTCTTGTTTATAGAGTAAGAAACAGCAACATTTAATATATCATCATCATCATCATCATCATCATCATCATCATCATCATCATCATCATCATCATCATCATCCTCTTCTTTATCATCATCATCATCATTCTCTTAGCCGTTTGCATGGCTGTTTAGCCCTATTTAGCAATAAAACCATCACCATCATCATCATCAGCAGCATCCATCATCATCATCGACTTCATCACAGTTATGATCATCATCATGATCACACGCCATCAAGATCGACAGTAGCAGCAATAGCGGCATACAATTACACCAACTACAATATTAATCAATCAAACATGTTTTCTCGGCAATATTAGGTCTGTATCCATGTATTTAGGTACAATTCACTGTTAACGACATGAATGATAGAAACTTTGCACGTGTGATCACAGAAAATATTGAGTTAATAAGATAAATATATGTAGGTATAACAATTATTCCCTCAAGGCAATGTGTCATTAATTACATTCCGCATTACATTACATCAAAATCTTCGTAAAATTAAAACCAAGTTTTATGTCTAATTACCTAAGTGGATTTTGAGCGACAAATTAACTAAAACACATATGCACGTAATCTTTTGTCAGTGGTTCTACCCAGACTTAAATCTGAGATTTTCTTCTACCGATAATTAGCTGGATGTCAATATGACCATAATTGTCCGATAAGGTGTAACAACAACAACAACAACAACAAGAAGACATACTGTAGGTCCACCACAGCTCCATCGGCTGCAAAGTATTTCATTAACCAGTAAGAAAATCTGGAAAAGTTGTCAGTATAAAAGCATAAATCACTATCTATTTTTCTTCCTGATATTTACCATGAATACTATCTAAACACAGCTCTTTCCTTTTATTAGTAGAAATGGGTATACATGAAATAATGACATAATGCCATTTTAGATGAATCAATTCCAAAAATAGACAAATAGAACAGAAATTATGCAAACATCACACTGAATTAAATGCAGCGTGCATCAAACAACCTATTTCAAATACCCCTGTGTGCTATTTTTCTTAAATAAACATGCACATGTGCGCCTGTTATGCATATGTAGTTATTATGGGGTGTGGTATAATGTGACTGGGTGTGGTATCATCCTAGGTATTCACGGCATTCTATACACAGTGAAGCCAGCACCGTCTTCAGATATCTGAAATACTGTTGGCGAATCGAAAAACCTAATAAATAATCAACATTCCGATCACGCGCGCCAACCGCATTACCGTGCCTCAATCTGAACTAACCAAAAGATCAGGTCCGCCGAGTGAAACGTTATTTTTGCGTTCTCCATTACCTACCGTTCCCAAATATGGTCAACATCACCTGTGTTTGTTTTTCTTGTAATTTGTTCGTTTGATGTTTTAGGTGATAAATTGTGTTAAAATAATTTATGTCACACCACGCATCCGATCGTTTTATTTTCACCATTAACTAACAATGCCTGATGTTTGGATTTTAATAAAGCGATTTGGTCACAGTTGGTCATATTTACATTATTTGTAATACATTATTTGTTTTTATTATTATTAGCTCGCTGGCAGGCACAAACACGTATTTATTTACAGCCTCTTAGTCCCACCAAATTATCCCGAAACAGTTGTCTCTCAGTCACCGCAAGAATCCTGAAATAGTTGTCACTCAGTCACACCAGTCTATCCCGAAATAGTTGTCTCTCAGTCACACCAGGCTATCCCGAAACAGTAGTCTCTCAGTCACCGCAAGATTCATGAAACAGTTGTCTCTCAGTCACACCACGCTATACCGAAACAGTTGTCTCTCAGTCACCGCAAGATTCCTGAAATAGTTGTCTCTCAGTCACGCCAGGCTATCCCGAAATAGTTGTCTCTCAGTCACACCAGCTTTCCCGAAACAGTTGTCTCTCCGACACCGCAAGTTTCCTGAAACAGTTGTCTCTCAGTCACACCACGCTATCCCGAAACAGTTGTCTCACAGTTGTCTCACAGTCACATAAAGTTACCATGAAACAGTTGCCTCTCAGTTACGCCAATCTATCCTGAAACAGTTGTCTCTCAGTCACACCACGCTATCCCGAAACACGCTATCACGCTATCTGTGAGTTGTCTCACAGTTGTCTCACAGTCACATAAAGTTACCATGAAACAGTTGCCTCTCAGTTACGCCAATCTATCCTGAAACAGTTGCCTCTCAGTTATGCCAAACTATCCTGAAACAGTTGCCTCTCAGTTATGCCAAGCTATACTGAAACAGTTGCCTCTTAGCTATGCCAAGCTTTCCTGAAACAGTTGCCTTGTCATGTCAACCTATGTTTATAGTCCATTGGAAAACTAGTTCTTTCGACTTATATTAATCCATGAAACAGTTGCCTCTCACTCATGCCAAGCTATCCTTAAACAGACGCTCTTCAGTCATACCAAGCTATCCTGGAACAGTTGTATGTCAGTACAACCAATCTTAGTCGTATATAATTGTACACAGAGTAAACAGATAGGCAGAAAAAACTTCTGGTAAAGCTTGCAATTATACTTAGTTTTAATTTAAAGTTTTATCAGACCAAAGGTGGGATCTGGACCAAGTTATGCACCACTGCAATAAATATCGACTTGACTTTATAAATGTGACGTCATAGGCATACACATATCAAGCTTTTCAATAGATACACAGAAACCTATAGCATGAGTCAGTAAATAGTTATATGCTATCTACAGATACTAGTTTTGACTAGTACAACTTCGATTACGCCTTATATGATATTATTCGGTATTATTTGTGCGTAGCTGCTTCCAAGTGCAATTTCTTCACTCTGAATAAAACAACTTTATAACGAAGTTATAACGAATGTATCATGTTCTATTCTCGTATATCGACCTTTACTAGTCGCAAAGATTGGGCTGTTCATTGTTTACAAGCCAATCTTTCTCGAAACAATGGCTTCAGATGAAAATATTTTATAAGTAAAAGAAACATCAAATGGATGTGTATGTGATAGTGTTATAATTGGAGAACTCATTTGTTTTCAGGTTCTTTGAAATGTAATCGTCAGTATTAAACTATATGTCTACAATTCTGAGCAGTAGCATTGTCAATAATAAAATTTTTCTCCTTATCCGACGGATTCTTATAAAGATTCGAATTAAAATTTGATGTTTGAGAGAAAAAATGAGGTCCAAACTTTCGGATTCCACCTTTAAGGTTTGAACCACATTTTGCTCTTGTGCATGCTTCATTATCACAGAAAACCGTGAGAGTAAATCCACGAAGCGTGTGAAAGCTTTTTTCTGTCATTTCTTGCACCACGAACTGCGTTCATTACGCATGTATGTCAGCAATGTTGGGTCAAATTTTATATTTGCCGGTCATGTTCGTTTTAAACACTTCTTCTGTATTCATTTCTTTTCTTGTCGTCCAAAACAGTTTTCAATCGTCCAGGAGCATTCAGATTGGGTCAACGGTTACTGTCATTTGTTTCCATGTGTATCACCCTTGTGTATAATTCACAAAATATTGTGTTTAAAATGCATTTTTCTATCAACTCTATAGCTAACATTGCATCAAATAGTTATAGCTTAAGTATTCGTCATTATCAAACAGATATACGTGAAATAATAATTAAACAAACAACTTAAACTTGTATTAACGTTTTGTATTCTCTCGTGTAATATCATCAATTAGTCACATGGGTTAAGTTAAAATCGACCAACGACAGTTTTCTCAGAAATGTATATAGAAAATATAAATAAATATTTCTGAAAGCCAATGTTGCTGGGTCATCAATTAGATACAAATTCTTCTACTGTTTGCGTCTGTTTTGTCTCATTTTATGGTCATATTGACACGCCCAGCTAATACTCGGTAAAGGAAGAGACCCGACAAATGTCAGGGTAGAACCACAGGCGCATCACATATCAGGTTGAAGACTATTCTTCGATTTTTTTATATAAACGCTAAGTAAATTAGTGGTATGAGACGACCTGCATTATGATGACGTCGATGTCAAAAAGCTGTATTACACTAATGTAATATAACAAAAATGTGTAATCCTGTGATAAAAAATACACGATGTCCTATATACTATAAAAGACTTCAAGGTAAACATGATTCAAAATAGCAAAATATATTTAAATAAATAATACAAGCACGTGTGTATAAAACTTGAATGTTGCCCCTACGGCGTCTCGAACCCATACGGTGAAGGAAAAATTCTTCCTGCAAAAGTCATATGGTATTGTATACCGGTCATCAACTTCTAAATTTTCTGACGAAATGTACGGTAAGTCTCCCAACGTGAGGCGGCATAGAAAATTATCACAGCTTTAAAAAACGAGGTAGAGATTATTAAACGTTATTAAATTTGTATTAATTATAAAATAAATGTTTTATACACACGTGCTTGCATTAATTATTTAAATATATTTTTGCTGAATGCGAATCATGCTTACCCTGTAGTCTTTATAGATTATAGGACATCCTGTATTTTTTATCACAGGATCACAGGATTACACATTTTTGTTATATTACATTAGTGTAACACAGCTTTTTGACATCGACGCCATCATAATGCAGATCGTATAAAACCACTATTTGACTAAGCGTTTAAGTAAAAAAAATCGCAGAATAGTATATTGGCGATTAAAATAATGAAATAAAAGAATCTGACCGTCTTTGTAATTTAATACAAACATTTAACCATGGCATTCTTAATGTTGCTTTTCCTGAACTCGTTTAATTAGTTTTTGTATGAAATGACAACTCGTGTCAGATCCTTTATGTTTAAAACAGTCGCGTAAGCAATAAGTGTCAATACGCATCGAAGCATCGTTTGCTTGTATAAGGGTTGTTCAAATTAGGCAGAAACATATGTAAGTTTATATCTACAGTGAATGTGATACGACATTTCTTTGCTAGACTAATGTGATTTTATTGTTATATTACCACTTTTGCGATGTCGGTTTCTATCGCATAATCTAATTTGCATAAGCAATTAAGTTTTATAGTTTTATTTGCAATCCTTGTTAGAGATCGGCTTATGTAAAACCGAAAAGTTAATGACAAGAAAGAAAGCGACGACATTCCTGTGACAATGTGGACGTCCTAAAATAACCACAGTTTATTAAACGAGTATTTTTTCATCTAGATTTATTTCTTTTAAAGAAAATAGTATCTCTAATAAGAGACATATTAAACGGTCCAGTAGGTATTGCAAAATGCATTTTAAATTTGAAACGGCACAGGATAATGTATGTACTCACATGTGTGTCAAATATACAGAATATAACAAAACTGTGTCGAGATAAACAAAATGAAGCAAACCCAACAGTTACCGCTATAGAGCGGTCTAACGGGCGAAAGGATCAGAATTTCAGAATTGTGTCCAATGAAAGACGAGTACATATTATATAACACAGAATCAATCAATCCTTGTATACCATAGTTTTATACAAAGATCACTGACGTGTTTTTAAACAACACAAACAAACAAACAACGCAAACAAACAACACAAACATAATAAAACAAATGTTTTATTTTTTAGCAAAGAATCACGATCTTCAACTTATTTTAATTCAGTTTATTTTAATCAATATCTATTTTCTCCTTTATCGTTTATTTTCCAGTGTCTTACATTTACACAAGAAGCTCTCGGTATCAACACGACTACCATTTCCGATAATGTGTTCAACCAGATCGCTATCTCCTTGGTTGTCATGGCGACCAAAATAAAGACGACTTGTGGAATATCTGCTACGTTAAATAGTTCATTGATGACGTCACACGAGGAAGAGATAGCGTCTTTACTGGGTTTTGACGACATGGAAAACAATACTTTGTATAAACTTCAAGATCTGTTAGAATCACTTTCTCTAGAAGATGTGGTTCATGAAGAGGGAATTGAAGAACACGCTCACGATGAACATGAACTCATAGAAGAAAATGTAAGCAAATATTGATACATACATTGTATAGAAATGAATCGAAGCAAACCCAACAGTTTCCGCCTTACCATTTCTTTTTAAGTGAACTCTAATATACTGGAAACAAAAACTGACGATGACGAAAAACTTCTAGACACGGTAAACATATTGGATATGTTTCGGTCCGCCACTTGTATTCGTAACACTTTATCGGGCCCTAAATAAAAAACTTTTATTGGCTATTAAGTTAAGATGTTAGGGTGGTTTTAAGTAGTGGCAGTGTTCAAAATCGTCCGTGCATAAATTAAAGTATAAGTTTATGCAGAAAGTATGCACAGTTATCCCAAACAGAGGTCAGAAATTGTTACATGTGTAAGATAAAGCCAAACTATTGGATATAACCTTAAAGGTATTGTAGGCACGCAACTACATACTTTACTTATTAAAGAAAATATATCACGGCTTTCAATAAAATACGACTGCAAATGCGATCCAATGCACTGACAATCTTGCCTGACTCAGTTTTCCCGGTACACCCATCGTTGAGAAGTAAATACACACTCTTTTCAACCAGGTTACACCCCGGTACACTTATCGTTGGGAAGTGAATATACACTCTTTTCAACCAGGTTACACCCCGGTACACCCATCGTTGGGAAGTAAATACACACTCTTTTCAACCAGGTTAATACACACTCTTTTCAAACAGGTTACACCCCGGTACACCCATTGTTGGGAAGTAAATACACACTCTTTTCAACCAGGTTACACCCTGGTACACCCATTGTTGGGAAGTAAATATACACTCTTTTCAACCAGGTTACACCCCGGTACACCCATCGTTGGGAAGTAAATACACACTCTTTTCAACCAGGTTACACCCCGGTACACCTATCGTTGGGAAGTGAATATACACTCTTTTCAACCAGGTTACACCCCGGTACACCCATCGTTGGGAAGTAAATACACACTTTTTTCAACCAGGTTAATACACACTCTTTTCAAACAGGTTACACCCCGGTACACCCATTGTTGGGAAGTAAATACACACTCTTTTCAACCAGGTTACACCCTGGTACACCCATTGTTGGGAAGTAAATAAACACTCTTTTCAACCAGGTTACACCCCGGTACACCCATCGTTGGGAAGTAAATACACACTCTTTTCAACCAGGTTACACCCAGGTAGACCCATCGTTGGGAAGTAAATACACACTCTTTTCAACCAGGTTACACCCCGGTACACCCATCGTTGGGAAGTAAATGCACACTCTTTTCAACCAGGTTAATACACACTCTTTTCAAACAGGTTACACCCCGGTACACCCATTGTTGGGAAGTAAATACACACTCTTTTCAACCAGGTTACACCCTGGTACACCCATTGTTGGGAAGTAAATATACACTCTTTTCAACCAGGTTACACCCCGGTACACCCATCGTTGGGAAGTAAATACACACTCTTTTCAACCAGGTTACACCCCGGTACACCCATCGTTGGGAAGTAAATACGCACTCTTTTCAAACAGGTTACACCACTGTTTAAAACTTTCTTTTACAGTGTTTGGGAAGTGATGTCTTGTACGATATGTTTGGCCTTGATGTAGATGACAGCAAAAGTCGGCCTAACCTCGGGCATCTAGCCAGCCTGATATTGCTCGCCGTAGTGAAAGGTACCAACATTGTTCCCTGTGTTCTGTCGTGGTAACAAACAGGTTAACTCTATTTATAATGAGGTTTAAAAAGGACACAAAATGAAAGAGTCAGACAGAAAATCCCTGCTTCTTTAACCAGTTGTTACATGTTCGATTCTCGTTGATTGCATTTATATGTTGTTGTTTTATGGTGCGACTAGTTAAAGTTAAAGAAAATGCTAAATTATTTTTTAATCTGCTTTTATAGGGTTTGAAACACCACAACACTTGATATAAATGCAATCAATGTAAAAGTATACGCCAGTATAAGCGTCTTTTTAATTGGTTTAACACTGCGACTTGTCCTATATCTGGTTCATTTAAGACCATCATCCGTGGTAGTTATTATGCCTTAGTTTAATTATAATACATATGTTACACTGCTAAGGGTCAGTGAATTTTTGCTTTTAAAATAAATCAAACGGGACGAATGTTAATAGCCTAAGGAACTGGTACGATTATCGTCCCTATCTTGATAAGTCATCTATTCGGACAGAGCACTGAGCGAATAAACTTAATACAAACAAGTATGTCAAGTTAAAACCCCATTAACTTGTCAAAACCAACAACGATTTCGATCCTACCAACCTTTGTATTGAACCATTTCTAAAAAGATTCACCCAAGTGTTTTTAACAGTACTGATACACCTGCTATTTATAATGGTTAATACTTGTGTTATTTTGTACAGTTGGTAAACGTAATGTTTAGTATAATTAATACACACGTTTAATTGAGTCTGATTTAATCATGCGTGATTTTGCGTGCTTAAAAACGTGTTTTTAACATGCATAATACACGAACTATTTAGCATTATAATACACGTAACTTAGCATGAATGATACACTTGGTAAATATCATGATTTATACATATTTAGCAGTTTTTTGCATGTTAACAAGATCGATACATTTCCTATTTAGAAGGATTAAAACATGTGTTATAGCACGATTAATACACCGGCTATTTAGAATGGTGAATACACATGTTATTTAAATTGATTATTACACGTGCAATTTAGCATGCCTCATACACTTGCTATTAGACATTGTACACTTGTTATTCAGCATGATTGATAACCTTGCTATCTACCATTATTGATACACGATTACTTAGCATGATTTATATACGGTTATTTGGCATGATTTATATACGGTTATTTAGCATGATTTGTATACGGTTATTCAGCATGATTGAAACACGCACTATTAAGAATGCTTTACACCTGCTATTTAGCATGATTAAAACACGTGTTATTGAGTATGATTAATACGCGTGCTATTTAGCTTGCTTTTAATATACGTGTCATTAAGCGTGAGTAATACACTAGAAATTTAACTTGATTAATTAACGTTGTTTAGCATGGTTGATACACTTGTTATTTTACATGATTTAAACACATTTAGCAGTTTCGATACACGTCCTTTTTATATGATCGATACACTTGCCATTTAGTCTAATTTCTATAATATTGCACATGTCTTAGCGCCCATTTTAATGAAATAACCCACAGTAGGTGCACTCATTCGTAATAATCTGCATGAAACGCTTACATAAATATGCAAATTATCTAAGATATAATCAGCATTGGGAAAACATCAATTCACATTTTCACTCTCAATGGTAAATATGTTTTCGTGATCAACTTTGCACATGTACAACACGAAATGGTATTTTTAAGAGAGAGAAAAAAAGAATTTCTCAATTCAAATTATGCCATTTTTCTATTGTAACTGGCGGAAAGCGACAACAGAGTGTCAATCTTTCGTTCCTTTTCAAACTTTTGCCTAAATAGGGAGCCCCGTGGCCAAGTGAATAGAGTCTTCGACTTGCAACTACTCAGCCCCTCAGCGCGAGGGTTCGAGTTCCGCTCGGGGCGAGGACTTTCAGGAATGGTTTAAATACAAAACATTAATAATGTATCTATGTTTGTGTCAAGATTTACTGTACTAATTCTCAATATATAATACACATATGCAGGTATATGCAGAGAATATTTAGCATGCGTATCTGCATAATCAAATTATCGGCTGCAATTATCAAAATTAAATACGCGCACACCATTCACTGTCATTTTTGTTAACAAAAACTTAAGACAAAGGGTGTGTGTTACTGGTCAAATTTTGATATGATATGAACTAATATGTCGTTTGAACTAATATACATTTATGATATGAACTAATTTATGATATGAACTAATACATGAGAGTACCTATATATGATATGAACTTATATATTATACGAACTAATATATGATACTTATATATATATATGACCTAATATGTGATAAGAACTAATAACAATGTTTAATCACTTTGCATTATTTGAATATAACTCTTTATTTGTTACAGGTGCCCATGTTTCACGAGAATGTCGCCTACTTCCACGAGAGTCTTTCTTCAGTGGCGATGTGTTCAGACGCTTTCATGCAGAGAATGGAGTCATGAGCAAGTCAGGTGACGATGCATTGCTGATGAAATACCATTTAGCTTTTTTTTTCGTTGATCATGATGCAAATTGTTTTGCAATGTTTGCTGCTCTATTTTGGTTCGATTTATGCAGTTAATTGATGTTATCCTAGTGATACTACTTTATATGACTCAAGACATAATTGCTCGTTTAGATTCGCAATGCTCAGCTAATGGAAAATGTTTGGGTGTTCGCTTTTCGGTCAGAGCACAGTCAACTTACACAAATGAAATTTTTAATAATAAAAAAAGAAAGAACGAAATGAGTAATATCCCGTGGAGATTGTTCATAGGCCATATTTTAACCGATTCTAGCAGACTAGCTTATTGATGTCAAAAGATACCAATTAATTTTCTCTTTCAAAGACGAGTATAGCAATGTTGTCATCGTTATAGAGTTCACCGAGTTGCTGGAGGTTTTAGAGATCGGAGAGCTGCATGGCGCAGCCACAGAAGCCATGGACGATGGACATGGTCATAAGAGACGGCGAAGAAGTGCATCCGATTCAGCTGACGAACTCCTTTATCACGCTGAATGGGTAAAATAATTCTACCGATTCACTTTGCGACAACTCAATTCAGTACAAGCACGTGATACTATAAGATTTTTTTTTATTTATTTAAGATTTTATTTTGTTTACCGGATAAGTCAATTTTCATTAAACCGTTCGCAGCATTCGGTACAAAACACAGCTTTTTCTGCGATAATCATCATCATCATCATCAACAGCAGCAGCAGCAGCATTTTATGACAATTTTTCCACTATTTGACTGGTCAGAAGATAATCTTTGCGTATCAAGTACTTCTTTGTGGCTTCTAATCAAGTCACGCCGAGGGCTTTTATGTCCTCAGTGACCAAGTTGAAGCACTTGTTTTTCGGCCTGCCAAGTCGGCGGGTGACGCGTATCGCTCTAAGCTATTGGAGTATTACGCGTACATCTAGTCCAGTTGAAGTCATCCGATCAAAGTGGTTAAGCCATTTCTTACAAATTATATATAGGTACAATGGGTATTGCTGCTAAAAGAAGGTATCGATGTTAAAGCTGATTACCCGGTGTCAGGTCTGATGTTTCTACCGTGCTTAAATTTCTCTGATTGGTGTGCGCATGCGCCAGATTGCTATTTCAACTACGCGTGCCTTAATTTCCTACCATTCCATACTGGTGTTAAAAGTGTTACTTAATATGGAAACTTGTGCCCGGAAGGAAATATAAGCCCATTTATATACGGGCTGATGCTTCTATCCGACCAGTCTTTTTCTCTCTACCATAAACATGTTTACATAAATATTACACGTTTACCTAGGATGGAAATAAGGGCCTGAGCGGAAATATATATGCCCATATATACACGAGCTGATGTTTCTATCAGACCAATCTTTCTCTCCCTCTTCCTCTACAATAAACATGTATACATAAATATTACACCTTTACTTAAGATGGAAATGTATGCCCAGATGGAAATATAAACCCATTTATCTGTACACGGACTGATCTTTCTGCAGGGCCAGTCTTTCTATATCTATATTTATACGCAGTTTTGTTTCGTTTACTTAATATGGAAACATGTGCCCGGGTGAAAATAAAAGCCCATTTATACATGGCCTGATGTTTCTACAAGGCCAGTAGTTCTGACTCTATCATATACATGTGTAGATGAATTTTACACGTTTACTTAAGATGGAAATGTGTGCCTTTGTAAAAAAATTAAGTCCATCTATAGATAGTTTCCACATCAGTGAAAATCCCTTATCTTGGCAGCCATCTTTGATGGTAACTTCAAAGGATTTTCATATGAATTGTATAGAAGGGTAAATTTTATTTTCTTGTAATTTCTTCATTTGTGGTCCGAAAATTAAAAGCTATACACCACTGGAAAGCTCTTGAAATACATATTTTTAGAATACAATATTTTATCAATTGATAAATGCACACAGAATTGATACACAGAAATATATAAAACTATTGGCTCATACTTAAAACAAAATGAACAGTGTATCATTTTCGGTTGTATTTCTTTAACCTTTTAAACTATCAAAATATAGTTTTGATATGTAAAATACTTTATAAAAGCTGTTAAATTTGATAACAAATTTAGTAAAATAGACTGAAAAATAATAACATAGTGGTGAGTTTAATACAGCACATATTTCCCAATTTCCTGCAATAGCTTCTGCCCACAAAGATGGCTGCCTTAAACTGTCTTATCAGTGTCGATGACATCACATAGAAGTTATCTTTACACGGTCTGACGTTTCTGTTATACCATTCGTTCTTTATGATAAACATGTATACCTACAATGGAAATGTGTGCCCTGGAGGAAATCTCGGACCATCTATATACGGGCTCATATTTCTATTAAAATTTTGCGCATGCGCATTGGGGCGTGTGAGAAATTTCGACACGGTAGAAATATGACACCGTGACACCGGATGATTATGTTCTGTAATCTCAAAAGTAATTGACCACGTGGCTTTCTCACTTAATACACTGCAGCGTGGCGTAGATAGGAAGTATATTTTGTAATGACAAGAAGGGTTTATGCTTTATTTTTCATATGAATGGAGGGCACTAGTAAGAGCATTTAGCGGGATCTTTTTAGAATACGATTATTTATTTACTGCAAGAGGAGAAATAAAATAGTCCAAACTTACTCCTTTAACACTTGGCTGATTTGCAGACTGTCTAGTATCTTCGTCGCGTAACAGTGATATTGTCCTCTTTTAGAATTACCAATCTATCACATGAACATTACTCTAGTCTAAATAGCATGTATCATTTATTCAGTGAATAATACTTGTCTTTCTTTATAGAATACCACGTGCTACAAGGGGGACCAACTGTTGGCCATATACGGGGTACAAGACAGTGGGATGACGCTTGATAACTTTATCGACTTGTGCCCCTCTCTCATTCAACAAATTGTCAGTAAGGCCTGCGTCGCCAAACCGGAAGTCGTTGCCACTTTGCACAATCCACCGACAACAGCACAGCGTGAGTCATATATTAGATGTTTGGTCTTTTATTTTCTTTTAAATAATTCACCATTTTCAACACAATATTGTATTTTATTTTATACATATACCAAGATTATTAAATAGACATTTTTATTTTCATTGCTATGAATAACATACAATCGTTCTGTTCCCCTTTTCTATTTAAGTAACTACATGTATTTCTTTTTCTTGATCATGCAGGGTACGGTTATGGTACCATTGCCACGGTAATCGTCTGTCTATGCTCTACGGCCGGTGTGATATTCCTCCGCTGCTGCAGCAGTCGACTTTACAGGATAGTGATCGAACTATTTCTCGGTCTCGCCGTGGGAACTCTAGTCTCAGATTCTCTGCTGCATCTTGTTCCGCAGGTATACCATCAAGGTTACACGACACTAAATGAATTTTTTCTTTACCCTATAGTAGAAGCCACACATTCGGAAGAAATTTAACAGTAGATCGTTTCTTTGGGAACGCCAACACTATATATTCTATATATCACGTGTCTTACAGATCACAATAACCTCTGCCTTCGTAAAGATAAATCAAATCGCACAGAAGCGCTGTCTGGGCGGTGCATGTTTGACCTTGTCAACGATTACAGGTGTGCAAACAAAATATATCGTAGTAAATCAAGTATACATCGCAGTGGGAACTGTGAAAACTGCAATTCATCCGCTGCAAATAAACACCTCTGCTAAATTATAGGCCATAGATTATACATTGGGACAACTGTTACACCAGAGTGACAAACATCCGATAACAGAAACGGTTCAATGAAACATTCAATACTTTCTATATGATTTTGAATTTTAACTCAAATAAGGTCTAATATAAATGCTCATACATGCTACCGGGTTCGACCTAACTAAACTGCAAACGAATTATAACCTAGCACATTCTGTTAAAATTAAAAAAAAAATATTTTATGATTGTGTTAAATTTAAATCGCTTGGGACATTTTTACTATTCACACCGATTTCGCTTCATAAAGGCTTTATTTTCACTATGACTTGCATATTATGATGTCTCTTTCAAGTGGCAGTGCTAACTGAAGCAAAGCGAAAGGTAGGCTGTGTAAGTAGGGCGGTATGCCGCGATGTGACCGGTACGCCTCATAGATTAAAAGAATGATATAATGAATTCTATATTTGTCCGCTAATACTTTTAATATTAAATTTAGTATCATTTGTCATTCTGACACTGTCGGTTCATCACATTAACATTATTTCGAGGGCACCGAACGATAACTTAGAAGATAAGCGTGTTAAGCTAAACTGTTAAACCTGACACCCAACTTTTTATTATTTTAATGCACTATCAAGACAAGTGTCAAATTGGGTGAAATATAGGTGAAATATAGTCAGCTGTATTCCAGGACAAAAGTATCGAATGAACCTCCATCTGTAAGTAACCAAACTAGGGCATGCTCTTGAGAAGGCTGTTATAAAGACTATCATCTCGTACCATTTGTTGAAAATAACTACATAAGAACAAAACAATAATGTGAAGAAGCTGCCTTTCCTGCTCTCAAATGATGACAATTCTTGTATTTAAAATCTTAAAATTTATCAACCATTGTATTAAAATCCATTGACTATAAATGAAGAATCCCCAGTCTAGCGTAGTTCTGAAAAAATAAATGAATATCAGTTTGTGAAGGTCATGTTTCTGTTTATTCAATCACATTAAAAACTGCACGAATAGAGAAATAGCGGAGAAAAGGCTTGAAGAGTTTGGCAGATAATTATGCGACGGGTTAACATACCTTTGTTTCTTAGTAACTAACAAAAACGGAGACGAAGTACTTACATAAGTAAAAGGAAATGTGAAAATATTGTTTTAAACGCCATTTTGACATTTTCAGGCCCTAGGGATCCACAGTGAGGATGCTCACGCGGGGAAACCCGAGGGACCGATTGTTGTGGAGGAGTTTGTGTGGTACTCTCTTGTCATATTGGCAGGTATGTGTTGAAGCTGTGTGCCATGTCTGACAGTTGGGCTCCAAAATATGAAACAAACGGCAAATGTGCAAAGAACAATTCATTAAGCTTATCGTCCTTCATTTTTTTAAAGGTCATTTTAAATTTATAGTTAGTTGTTAATTTTATTTCATATTTCGATACTCTCTGTATTGATCCATTTTATTATTCGGTTTGTTACACAAAAGCGGGATCGGAAATTGAATAGCGTGAGTATATCTATACTTACATAAGTACTATCGTGAAAACTTAACTAGTCAGTGGTGGCGAAAAAATGGCAGTAAGTTGCTTAGCTTCTAAGTATATTTTTTTGACTTCGTGATAAATAAATACATTTTTGTGATACCTGATAAATTTCACGAAAAACTCAAAGCTTTTCCTGGAAATAAATACTTTTTTTGTGATACCTGATAAATATCACGAAAAACTAAAAACATTTCCTGGAAACTTGATAAAAAAAGTCCATGAATACCATTATTTATTTGGGGATTTCTGCTGAAGACAGATATCGTTGTAACAGCAGATAACCCGGATGACGTTATAGCGTATTCTAAAAAGTAAGTTGTAACGTGTTTAAAAAAACAAACAAAAAAACCCCCTAACTTTGCAGCGTGGCTTAGGTACGAAGTACATGTTTGTAATGCCGACTAGACTTTAATGCTTTACTTTTCACATAGATGTAGGACATCAATAAAAAGTCAACAATTAATTTGGTTGAGAGAAAACAAATGGTCCAGGCTTTCGGATACCACCTTTAACACCAAATATGTAAACATTTACGCGCATGGAAAATACTGCATTAATAAACGAGTTTTACTCTATAAAATACTACTTGCTTTTGTTTAAGTTTTACCAGCATAAAACAAGTCTTGCTGTTGGTAAAGTCCCTTTAGCATATCAGTTTTATCACGAACTTCGAGTTTCTCAGACTGTATAAGTTGGTATCTCGTAGACCTCAGCTTTAACGACATTTGTACTACACAGTTACGACAACAGTATCAAGTATATTTAGTTTTACTAACAGAATTTCAAAAGCAAGGTAAGAAAGTGCGAATGTTCACATACAAAAGTACATTTTAGGTGATTATAATCACTAAATACCTGCAAAATTATTATTTGTACTTATGTGTCAAAGATAAATAATTGTGATCCAAAGATATGTTCATTTATTATAGCAATGTTACAGATTATCATGAGATACGAAGTATACACAATACTCACAAAACAAAGAAGACAACGATCTTAGCGTGTTGGAAATCAAAATTTTGGAATAGAAAATAAAGCAAAAATGTTCCCTGTTTTTAAGTTTAAATGTAGTAACTTGTGAAATATACTGAATATAATGGCGCTGTATTTTTCAGGTCTTTATGCGTTTTATCTACTGGAAAAAGTATTTAGCATGTCGGGAAGACAGGTGAGTAGAAAGCATTACCTTGTTCAAACAATTTGTGCACTGCAAAACACTTTCGAAACAATACTATTTAAACGTCTTCATTTTCTAATGATTTCTATTCCAACACGAGCACCCAATTTATGTCGGCACTATCAGGCCTGGAAAAATATGGTAGCCCGACGTTCCGGACAAATCAAAATGCTGTTCTGGCCTACTGGTCATTGATCATTAAATAAATCCCGAACAAGTAAAAAATCAGCAGTCGGACAAGTGACAAATAAACAGCGGTTTCTAAATTGTGATGAAGACAATCAATTTTGACCCCAGGAGCATTTACAACACGTACATGTACAATGAACTCACCTGTCCAACACAGCTAATCACGACGCAAATGTGGTGTTGTGTTTTTTAATTGAAAACGACGCAAATTTTCGGACAAGTCATTTTTGTCTAAGTTACTAATCCGGAACCAGTCATTGAATTATATTTTTCCAGCCTTGGCTTTTTATCCAGCACATGGGAACATAGCTGCATGCAGAAAGTGCATTGTACACCGAGGCTGTATCATACGTTACACGTCGACAGAAACTCACAGTGCATCATATAAAAGCTTCAGCAAAGAGCAGACTTTTAGTTCTGATTTTTTAAAATTTGATCTGTTTTAATTCCTTTACGCAAACAGCTTACATACGTTATTCTCATATGTCCTTGGCAATAGGAACACCACGCCGTTTCTCTAGCGAAAATAGCAGAGGTATTTCGAGTTGTGTCGTTTGACGACAGCATTTATGCAAGGGTAAAAATGTATAAAGCGTAAAAATTAAACATATTTTATACAAGTTTGCCTTTACAATTGTACATACAAGTAAACGTGTTGGAACTGTAAAAAGAATTCGGATTTGGGGTCTTATCCTATTATAATGCACGATGTTTTGGTCCCGCTACTTTGTTTATAAATCACTCAGGCCTAAGGACTTAATAATGAGATCACTACTGCGCATCTGAACATAAAACCGTGCATTATTTGGCAAAATATTACGCTTTACTAAAATCTAAAATTAGGTAAACTTCGTATATTATATTGTTAATATTTGATGCGACGAACCGTTGCAGTTAGCTTGTTAAGGTGTTAGGGTAAGTCACCAAGAAATGTTGGGTTCTCTCCCCTGACCACACAAAGTCGGCCGATGTTCTTAGCGTTAAGTACTAATTTTACACTAATGCCAGCAAAAATAGCTTCAAATTAATTCATAACGCCTCTGCTGGAAGCATTAAGATTCACTTTCTATTCACTACGCTAGCAACGAATACACAGATGCTGCTTCACGCAGGAAGCTGCTGACCAAACAATTTAAGACTATTTCTCCCTCTTGCGCCACAAGAAGTAGCTCTTCCCTGATTTGATGTAAAACAAAAGGCAGGTATTTAACGTTTAAATGTCGTAGCAGAACAAAATTTTTGAATCATATTTTTTTAGAACATGTTACTTTTAATATGTGAATTGTATTCTTAAAGCAGAGTTTAATAATTCCACATTTATCTCCCCTTTCTATACTCTCCTACCGATTATAAAGAGACAGCCCTTGTAAAAAGGTTGCTCGTGTAGGTTAAGTAATGATCAGATCTAGGTATATCCAGATCAGCCATTTTCCGCAGCCGTGAATGTGCACTATTTTCTGCCGAGTCTTTATTAATTTGTATTGTTATGCTACCTACACATGCTCGGCGTTGTAAACATATAAGTCGACCTTTTGAATAGGATTACATGTATTTGCAATCGTAGCATGAACAAATGAAAAAGAATGATTAAGTTTAAAGATCTGGTGATAACATTGAGCCTTCCAAAGACTACTTTGAAGTACGCGCTTAAATTATTCCACAACAATTAAGTTTTACGACAGCAGATCATACCACAACAAATTATTCAACAGCAAATGATACGCCAACGAATTATATCACAGTAAATCACATTGCCCTGGCAACGGATCAAGAAATCTTGGAGTAGAAATTCTCATAACTCTAGTTTAGACTAAGTGAGCTTAACCAGAAACATATAATGCATTGCTTCCTTCTCGGATGGAAATAGTTGACCCCATCGTTCTTAGTGCTGACTCTCAACATTTATTAAAAGTTTTCATCATGCAATTAACATGCATCGATATGCAATTTAGGGTGGTCCTTATTTTGCGACTTTTGATTTTTTAGTTTCTTACCCTCTAATTGTGTTCCATTATGTAAAAAAACATATTTGGCCAAATTTAAGCTCAATTAAACAATATTTAGAGGTAGCTCAATGGCATTGAAATTTTAGGTTTTCTGGTTTTATAGTTGAAAAAATCAGGATATTATTATGTGAAGCTTCAGTGGTTTAGATTTTGTTTATATTACTAACTGCTTGCAGAATTGACATTTCCTACAACTTGAATAACACACATTGTTATTACTCAATTATGGTTTGATGACACAATGAGAAAGAACAAGTTACAAACAACACCAGTTCTAGTGGAGACTCAGAACAGAATAGCAGCAGAGCACTGAAAGCAAAGATTATACATGAGCTATCTTTTAATCAGCTATAAATATAAAAACATATATCAATGTGAACAAATTAAAAATGATTTAAAATTATGGCGAAATGATGCTTTGTGAATGATCAGGAAAGGAATGTGAATTCTAAGCTAATGCTTCCCAAGCAAGTATAATGTAATTTACTTCTTAATGTCTTGTAAACACACTTCTTTTGGCAAGTTAACTTGAATGTTGAACAAAACAGTATATTAAAAGTTTCAGATAACAATATTTTGATAATGATTATTTAATAACAATAATAATGATGATAATAATAATAATAATAATAATAATAATAATAATAATAATAATAATAATAATAATAATAATAATAATACACACAATTAAGTGTCAATAAAATATTCAGAATGAAGAACTTGTATCTGTAATGTACATTACTTTTAGAAATATACAATGGCAAAGGCAACAAGATCCAAAACTAAGATGTATCTTCTTGGAGAACCAGTAACCGTTTAAACAGGCAGCAAGCTACCATCATTGCGTATGACTCTTGGACTTTTTCTACATCACCATATTGAACTAAAACAAACAATTAGACAATCATCAGCAGTTACTATTACAGAAATAGCAAAGTTTTGGTTGAAAGCTAGACTTCCAATAAAGGATCACCAGAACAGTCAAACTGAGCTTGAGAAAGTATTTGAAGATTGGAAACTTTTAAAGAAAAACAAAGGTCGAACCAATTCACCAACTCAGCTTGCAAAAGAGGCAGACTTTGTTTCCAAGCTTGATGATCTTTTTGATGTTGCTCATGCCAACGCTCTTAACAGTCTATCAGTATTACAAGAAGATAAGGATTTTTTTTGCTAGCCCAGCGTGAAAAAAGGAAGAAAAGGATCAATGGTCGGAGTAGATCAAGCGCTAGCTGATGAGGAGAAAAGGGCAACACAAAGAACAATAGGAATGCAGACAAGAAGACGCAAAATGGAAGATAGTCAGCAAGCAAGTTGTTCAACAGCTGAGCTTATTTCTTCAAGTTCTGATACAACAGATACCAGCTCAGCAGAAGACAGTGACAAATTGGATGAAAATGTATAGGGGCTGTTGGTGGTGATGGTACTCGTGGAGTTAAAAGAAAACGAGGGCGAAAAAGAGTTATTACACAATAACTTGCAATGACTCTAGATAGTACTAAAGTATCAGACCGACAGGCTACACTGGTCATTACCGAAAAGCAAAAAGCTTGGCCAAAATGTTAATGAACTTGCTATTAACAGATCCCTAATAAGAAGAAACAGATCGGAATTCCGACAAAAGAGAGCTGCAGTAATAAAGAAAAAAATTCAGAGTAATGTTCCTCTTGTAGTTCAATGGGATGGAAAGCTTATAAAATATTTGAATGGAAAGGAAAAGGTTGACCGCCTCCCAGTGTTAGTGACAGGAACAAATGTTTCACTACTACTGACAGTTGCTAAGCTTGAATCTGGGACTGATGCAGCCCAGGCTGCTGCTGTATTTGAGGCAATTGAAGACTGGGAAATTGGCAACAGGGTTCAACCCATGTGTTTCGAGACCGCTAGCTCTAACATTGGTAGACTTGCTGGTGCCTGTGCTCTTCTGATGTGGCAAGTCTTGTGGAAGACATACGACAAAGCACCATACATTATTCCAGCACGTATCTTGAACAGAAGCTGCCAAGAGACGATTTTAAAGAATTCCTGGAACTTGTGATCGTGTTTCCTGGTTCAGCTCCTGCACGTGGAGTGTCATTCATGTCTTACCCCTGCAGAAGAACGAGGATTGCGTGACGAATGTGTGTTTGTAGCCGTGTCTACTTGAAAGCGCGGTTCTCATCACCTCAGGCAATATGTGCACCTTCTAATGACTCACAATTATTGAAGTCACTTCAGAAGTACAACTTAATTCATGAAAACATCTCGAAGGCAACAGCATGGAAATTATCCAACCACTTATGGTACCTGTCTCCACAACTTGTCGGCCTGGCGTTTTTTTTTATTGTGATGTCAGCTCCGCAACAAAACGAAGTATGATTGAGGCGTTAAAAATGGACGTTGACCAATATGAACAACATGACCATTTCAAGAAAGATCAGTTGATCTTAAATCACTCCCAGGCAACAACCTACAGGACTTTGTTACACCAAGGTCTATGAAACTGTTTCAAATGATGGATATTCCGCATGACTTTCTCGGTGTTGATCCAGATGCGTGGCATGATGGAGACGATTACAAACAAGTAAGAGAAGCACTGGAGTCTCTAAGAGTTGTAAATGATCAAGCTGAGCGTGTTGTTGCTCTGATTCAGGAGTATAGTGGACTGTTCACCAAAAATGAAACTCAGCTGCAGTTCCTACTGCAAGCCGTTGAGGAACACCGGAGATTATATCCAGATAGCAGGAAACAAACACTAATGTGCCCTAAAACTCTGTTTAGTTTTGGTGGAAACTTTTAGACTGAAGTATTGTAAACTGTTTGAACAAAAAATGATGTACAGTTGAAAAAAAATTATATATATAAAATATAGACATTTTGTTGATTTTTTTACTATTTTTCTGATTTTCAAGGTCATTGAGCTACCTCTAAATATTAAAATATATTGTTTAAACTTTCCACAAAGTGTTTTCTCATCAAATGGAACACATTTGAGGGGTAAGACTTTTAAATATATTGATTTTTGAAAAATCACCATTTTAAGAGCCACCCTAATATGCATATACGCTCGAATGTAGCAGACAAGCTCACAATGCGTCATTTCCGATACGTTTTGTTATTTTCACGACCGACCTACCTGCCTGCCTGCCTGCCTACCTTCCTACCCACCCACCCACCTACCTACCTACCTACCCACCTATATTGTCAGTGGCCAATGTGTTTTCTCTAGACCTATATGTTAGATCATTAGATCAGTTGGTTTACATTTACCTCTACATTCGTACATGCTTTTATAAATTATACCTGCCTTTGTTGCAAGATGTAAACATGTGACGTGAAAACCATTTGCTTTTGTAGCACAATCACAGTCATGGCAACGATTACAGCGAGCACCTAAATGTATGCAATGTAAGTTCCGTTTCCAATTATATAACGAGTTCGTAATTGATTTTGAGTGAACTGGTTTTAATGCTGTTATTGTTACTGTTTTATCGCAAAGAATACAACAGATTTTACGATTTTGATTATGGTAAGCTTAATTCAATTATTGATTGTGAATGTATTGATGATGATAACGACGGCGACAACGACGCCGCCGACGACGACGATGACGATCATAATTATGATGATGATGATAACGATGATGAAGATGATGTTGGTTTTATTGATGAATAGGACAAGTTCGGCCATGAAAACAACGCATATGAACACGAGGCTGTCCAGAATGGTACAGTGAAGGCAGCTTCATTAGACAATATTGTGATGGCAGGCAAGCAGAAAACACCACACAGCTCGCCAAGTAAACGTAAGTTTATTAAAGGTTACACCTGCCAATGAAATAAGGTTAATTACTCATTTTAGTTAAATAATTTGTTGGGACCTTTCGCAAATAAACTGAAGAAACATTGCTCATTGTGGAGGCAATAACATTTAAAACAACGTCATGTTTAGCGAAATACGTGTAGCGTTCAGGTGCAAAGTACGGCATAAAAAGCGATGCCATCGTCCTCCCAGACATAGAACGGAAAAATACAACCTTTTTTCCAAACTACAAGCAAATTCAAGTGCTATTTGGACACAGCTCAAATATTATTTAAATGTCATTCTCATATTTTATTAAACCTTTATTCGCTTCATAAGACTGACTGTTAGGTGTGTTGTCACAGTTAAATATCGGCAGTAAATACCCCATATAATCCGTATGTTGACTTGTTACAATATTACCAACTCAAATTGCATTTTATCAAAGAACCTTTCTATTTCCCAGGTATACAGCCTGTAGTATTAATGGTCTTGCTGGGCGACGCCCTTCACAACTTTGCCGATGGAATGGCCATCGGAGCGTCGTTCTCGGCTGACATGTATCTGGGGTTGTCCACTACCATTGCAGTGTTCTTCCACGAATTGCCACATGAACTGGGTAACCAGCTTTGATCTAAACTTTACGGCTGTTAACAATTATTTTAATCGATTTCACGTCACAAAAAATCATGTCTCAAAGTCAAACGATATAAGAGCGAGGTTTACGACAAGTTGTCTCATATGACCCACGCACAACCCATGCAAACCTGTTTAATACTCTAACCGCAATTGCTTTTTAGTGAACACTTTAATCTTTATATATTTTTATCACAAATAAGCACTTCAATCTTATTAGTATCTGTATACTGGGTTTGACAGCACCGACATTTGGTAGGTCATACGGCACCGACACTTGGTAGGTCATCCGGCGCCAAATACGATACGGTTTAACGTTAACAGAGAATAACTAGGTTAAAATTAAAATATGTTAGTAGTAATATAAAAATCTATAAGATTAAAATAAAGTGAATTATAATTTAAATCATTACAAAATAAAAAAAGTAAACAGTTTAAAGTTTAAACTTCTTAAGAATGCCAATCTCGTTAAGTAAGCAACATCCGTCCTGGGTACTGTCATGATTGTCAATAGTACAATCAACCAATTAGCCAACGATAAAACGTGGAACTGAAAACGGACAACGTATCTTCATTTTGAAACTATTTCTAAATGTATATGAACGTCACGATGGAAACAAAGATCTGAAGTCCCAGTTACAGAGTCGAAGCGTTATGTTAATTCAGAAAAGGGATATAAATATATAATAAATATATGTACATTTTGTATTTAAAAAAAGTTCAGTATGCATATCATTTCTTAACACACCTTTGTCTTTATTACACCAGGTGATACAGCCATCTTGTTGAACAGTGGCATGTCTTTAAAGAAGGCAGTGTTGTTGAATCTCCTGTCGGCATTGACGGCGATGGTGGGTTTATATGTCGGACTGGCGGTATCGGCGGACGAGACAGTGCAGCGCTGGATCATCTCGGCAGGAGCCGGAATGTTCCTATACATCGCTCTCGTGGACATGGTAAGGCAACCTTACTATTTAAAGTGGGGCATAGAAAGACAAACAATTTTTGTTCGGTCATGTCTGTGTATGTTGAAGCAACTATGTTCATCATTGACTTTCATGGTCTATAAACACCCTGTTAGTTTAGTAATGCCATTTTCAGATTATCTACTATTCTTATCATTGACTCGATTCTCTTAATTAAAGCATATTGATGCAGTAATAACTCCCGCCTGCGCGGACAACAGATTAAAGCACAAAACAGTTTTCCAATAGAAAAGAATTATTACAGATACTTAAATCTGAACTATCTCTAGACAATGTTACGACCGGTGTCGCTTTTTAAGACTTATTTATAAAATGGCACGTTTACTAAACGACGAAATGGTGTAACAGAAAGAACAAGCCAGCAACAAACTAGTACAGTAATGTTTTATTTTAATAAACAATTAAATCTATGGCGTAACAAAATAATAACAAATAGGCCTATATCAGACAAAATTTGAGAATGCAAAATAAATGTTAGCTTACAGTTTGTCCCTTTAGGAGGTGTCCCTTTAATAGTCCAATTAATAATCAAACGTCGAATATTCCTGAAGAGTTTTTTGTAGAAAAGTCCTCGTAGATACGCACAGTTGAAATAATCCAAAGGTAGAACAATACACGAATGTAATTAATATAATTCCAAATCCAACAATTTAATATTTATATCGCTGTAGAATATAATAGGTCCAAGTAAGTTCCAACACAGAAAGGTTTAATATAGAAGCTGCAAGTATTTCCAAACTATTTGTCCAAACTTAAACTTAAATCGGCTAACAAGCCCTTATATAGACCCAAAGAATTTATAGAACGCAGAAGTCTCCAGAACATTCACGAAACCCATTTAAAAATAAACAAATGGATTTTCTAGCATGATCCTTTTCTTTCTAGCTGTTACGCGAATGCTACGTCATGAGAATTACGTCAGTAATACGTCATGACTACAACGATAAACAACCCCTTACCTGACTAGCGTAACCTTAAACTGGTACTACTGTACATAATAACAAAGGCAAATAGAGTAAATATAAAAGTGACAAAAAACAGAGACGAGACATAGCACACAAAAAGAAAAAAACAAAACAAAACAACATTTACCCTCTATGAACGGTCAGTCGGCAAAAGGACGGACTGCGGTGCCTAAACCTGGTTTGTGGAGCGCTCCGACCACTCTCTTCCTGAAGGGTTTTCTCACAAACAGTGTAAATTAAAATATCCCATTATGGTGAAACAACTAACATCAAGAACCTACATCGGAAGTTCAAGCTGATAAAAGTGTATTATATACAAAACAAATACATCTTATAATGAACTATCAATATGTATACAATATGTACAGTAGATAGACACACGGTAAGACTGCGTGTCGAATAACGGCGACAAGGTCGCTCCATTCCATATGCTGACTTAAGTTAACCAACATTACCTATCCGAATAAGTACTCACGCCATTCGTTCATTTTCTACCCATAATCACGTGCTTGATTTGTACGTTATTGTAAATCACACTTGTCACTGTGTTTTTTCCAGTTACCACAGTTAATCCACGTGAACGGCCAAACCTTCGGAATGTTCCTAGTAAACAACATTGGCATTCTGTTTGGTGTTCTTAGCATGGTGCTACTGGCAGTGTTCGAATCTAGGATCCAGTTTTAAAGCAACACCAACTACGGCAACACTATGATTTGGGTTTAATTAGACGCAACCCCGGTGAAACCAGGATTTGGTTTTTAAATAACATCAACCCTTCAGAAATTGGTATTCGTTTTTAAGAACCCCAATTATGGTTAAACCAAGACTAGGTTTAAAAAAATCCACAACCACGGTGGAAACGAAGCCGAATATTTTAAAAATAATTCCAACTATGGTCAACCAACGAGATAAGAAGAAGGTTTCTTTTTACAATATTTTAAACCTGCTTTACAATATCGCAGCATTGTTAAAGGTGGGATCCGACGGTTGGGACTCTGAAGATTTTTCTCTCAAATAATCAAATAAGTAAATGTATCCTGAAAAGTCCTGCAAAATGCTGTTCATTAATGCTCAGATCTTTGTGAACGGTGAGCCATAAATTCTCACTCGTCATCACTATCGTGTTTATTTATTGATTTGGAAAAAAACAAACATTTATTTATGTTTTTTTTTTTCACAACTGGCCTTGTCTAACAATAAAGGCGGTGTTCAAAAACGTCTCTACTGAGACTATAATATGACTTTATGTAGAAATTATGCCTAAACACCCTGGAAAGATATTGTCCATGTTTTTGATATAGGAAAACTGTCGGATATCACCTTTAGAGAGTCTGTCGATTTAAAGCAGTATTTTAACATGTATTATATAGAAACAGTTTGCTTATTCCTGTTTTTTTATTTGTGTGTAAGATGAACTAAGATGATACTTATAGCAAGAAAATATTGTTCAAGAGTTCTAGCAAAGGCTAGAAAAAAGTATTATAGATATTTTACGGTAACACTTTATCTGTACATAATATATGCACATTATATACATTAAAATGTTTCAGTTTTAAAGATGGTCTGGCATGAATATTCATTAAATACCAAAAAATATCAAACGATCAGTTGATATGTTTCAGTATTCATTGAACACGAATGTTTTATTATACCACATGGTTTTGTGTGTGTACAATTTTGTTTTAAAATAAACGGTACGGGAAATTTGGTACGTGAAGCGACGTGATCTCGTGAAACAACATCATGTCAACAAACGTAAGCGACTCGATAACTAACTTGAGGGTTCAAAAATAACCAAGGGATGTAACTTAATGAATGCAAGTCAAGTTACGCAATAAATCTTATTTGCTTACACATAATTTGCGTTAAATCTGAAGTTACTCCATTAATGTTAAATCTTCCACAGACTGTTTTCAGGCGTATGATACAACCCAAAAGAGCTAAAACTGGTTTACGATAACGCCGCACACCTCCCCCACTATCACAAAAAGTGATAACGATAAACAAACAAACAATACATATTAAGTTTTTAAGCATGCTTTAAATGAGTCCGCTCCCTGCGTACAGAAACCTATTCGAGCTATAGTTTTCACCTTTAATTGTGTTTACCTGTACGGATCAGAGAACAAGATACATTGGAGATTTGAAAGTATTATCTGTGAGAAAAAAATCTAAACTCTATAGAAAACAATATCTGTGATAGAATGCGATTGTGTGGACCGAAAACAGGCCGCGAAAACTATTGCTGGATTAATTTCGTAAATCATCAAATAATGCCACGAAATGTTCTTGTCATTGAATACAATTAAATATTAAAAATTCATATATTTAATCGTAGTTATCTCTTTTTTCGGCTTAATTCAAATTTACATTGCAGTTAACTTAACAATCTGAAGCTTATTAATTGACAAAATATGATGTATGCTAAATTGTAGTCCTTGACATTTTGTTTATTACATGATAATGAGACTTATACTACATACTAAAGGAAATACCTAATTGCAAAGACTAGATGTTAACTTTGGAAAAAAACCCACAAAAATGGGTACATGAACCTTGATTAAAATGGAATTATATTTTAATTAAAACATCATATGAATAACTCATATTGCATTGCTTGCAATAATAAAGTTAACCTCGAATGGATTGTTAAGTTAGTGCAGCTTTACATAATATAGACTGGCATTGGTTCTATTTATAGATAAACTGCGTTAGTATTGAAGTAAGTCGCGCAATGACGTCATACATAAAAGAATCGCTTTCAGCCGTAAGATGGTGGAGCAATCACATGACACACAAGAACCACTTTCAGTCAACAAGAACCACTTTCAGTCAAGGGAAAACCGCACGATTCTAGCTATTAGGTGCGGTGAGCACGTACTGTCTTCTAACCTTTTTAGTGTAAAATTCGTATTTTAATGAAGAAATTAAATGGATACTGTAATGTTTTTATTTTCATGTAAGCAAATCAAAATAGTAAATCATGCATAATCCGTATTTACATGTTAGCTTTAAAGATGGTATTCGCAAATTGGACCAAACTTTTGTCCTCAAACAACTAAATTCACATTCACATACATAATTTTTTGGAAAATCAACATGCAAGTCTTTGGCCATTTACAAAGTAGAGATCATGGCAAAGACGCATACGAAACATATAATAAAGAAATTAAAGAAAAGAAATGACAGTACAAAGTGTTATAAATGACCGTATTACTAGACTCTTACCAAAACAAGTCATGTAATTTACCACTGGAATGTGCATTATTAAAATGTGTGTTTGTTTATTGGGTTTATTGTCCCACCAACAGTTTGTCAGTTATCTGGAGACGGTGTCCACTTGAAGCAGATATAGTGCTGCCTTCACTGTGTATAGCATGCCGTGAACACCTGGCATGATACCACACCCAGTCACATTATCCTGACACCGGGCCAACCAGTCGTGGAACTTCCCTTATAATTGCTTGAGCGTCAGCAAGGGAGCTAGCTATACCACTTCCATTATTAACGACTTTGGTATGTCGCGACCTGGTATCGAACCCGGGGCCTCCCGTACCTGGAGCCGTTATTAAAATGAGTTTGAACTGACACCAATGTACTTTATTGAGAAAATTATTTCTAATTTCAAAAGCATGCATGAAATCTGGACTATTTTAATTAATTATTATGAGACATAATTTTTAAAAGTTTGTTTATATTTGGCCAAGGCGTATCGCTTAAATATTTAATTCTAATGTCATTATATTTTTGGACAGCACATACGAAAATGATACTCTGATTCGATTTGTTTCATGTTGCATAGTTTACAAATTATATATTTACGAGGAACGTTGTTAAACCTACTAGTTTCTAAAAACGTGAGCTTAGTCTGAACCAACAGAATTGCTTACGTAACTTTTCATTTTGAATAAGTTTTAGATAATCCTCAAAACAGAAATTCATGGTTAGAATAGAATAAACATCTTGGACTATTTGAGATAAAAACTCTCCAATCTTCAATATATTGGTCACGTTTTTCTTATTAATATAAATGTGTAAGAAACATGTAGAGGATTAGTTACTGTATGTAGGTATGAAAATCCTAGGTGATCGCTGATAGTTTTCACTGTTGAGTACTTTTACTAAATTCCTGAAGGATTGCTCGAAGAGGTATTACCGTTAGGTAATTTAACGTATTATTTTACAACGCATTATTTTACAACTTCCTAAATGGACTTAATTATGATTATGGTAACCAATTTACAGCTAACGCCGACTCTTATCAAGTTACACCAGACAGCGTCGTGAACAACTGTATCAAACTCACGCTCATGGGCAATAAACGCATAGCATAATTTATCTTGTTTTGACAATACCTTTTGTATAATAGTGTGTAGTATAATCACGGCATCAGCTGTAGATCGCTTATCTGGAAATCCAAATTGCGATTGTGAAAACACGCATTTATATTCTGCCCATTCATTAAGTCTGTTGCGCAGAACTATGCAGAATGTGTTTTGACACAGTAAATCATTGTTACCTGAAAAGATCCCTCAGAAATCTGCTTATTGATGTCCTATTAATGTATAAAATGTGAAGCATAACATTCTAATCATCATTACAAACAAGTATTTCCTATCTGAGGCACTGTGCACAGTTAACAACTAATTTTAATCTTGGAGATCCGCGTGACTGCATACTTTTTTAGATCACGTTATATCATCAACCATATAAGCCACTCCAACGCCGATGTCTATTTTTAGCATTAATCTCAATCATGCTTATTTATAGATTTGGAAAGAAGTAACATTTTGAGTGATTTTTAACGCGTTGTACTCTCTTTAAACTGAGATAGTGTTTAAAATCGTCTTTTAGACTAAAGCATGATTTTCTGCCGTGGTTTAACTCAAATACCCCAAACAGGGTTCAGACATTGTTACATGTTTTTGGTATTGGCAAATCGTTAGATATCACCTTTAAACCTCATTAGCATGTGGGTTGCCATAAAAATCAAACTTATTTTGGTTTTAACGATACCTAATTATTATAACGTTAACGTTTAAAATAGGACATGACTGAAACTGTATTTTTTTGATGTTGCTGTTTGTTTGCTTTTTTGTGCTTTTTATTACATTAGACATCCTGTGTTTGTTACAACAATAAAGCCGTTATAAAGCCTTAATAAAATATATATTTTATCTATAGCTTCCGTAGTATTTTAATACCCCAAATAATTATATATGTATATGGATAATGAACACGAAAAAGACGTGAATCATTTGAGAATTTTTATTAAAAGATTTACAAATGACATATCTATAACGAAAGTCAAATTCAAACATACAATATACGTAATTACATCAAATAAAATGTACTGAACGCATGCACTCTCGGTAGTTTTCCTAATTGCTTTAGCCTCAATTAATTTAACGGAAGTTAATATGATGTGATGAGATGGCACATGTGTAATAATCAAAGACTATCGTGGATAATTGTTTGTTATCCTTATTACCATCTATCTTTATTTTTCGTCTTTTCTCTAGCGATTCAGGTGTGTTCCAACAAGGAACAGTTTAGTCGGGAAAAAATCATTCACATGTACGTACATATATTATGAAAAATTATAAGAAATGATACTTTCTTATGAAATATTATGAATCAAAGGAGTGGTTTAAGAGGAAAATAACATTCAGACTTACATATTATGAATAATAATATAAAATTATTATTTCTTATGAAATATTATGAAACAAAGAATCGGTTCACATTCACACTTACATATTATGAGATACATATCAAATAAATATTTGAACCTTTCACTTTACTGGAAATATAACGACAAATAATCATGATAAGGTTGAATGGTATGGTAGTGGTGATAAAGAAATGTGGTATTTATTGTAATGATGATATGATGACGATGACAATGGTGATGATTATAGTGATAATGCGATGATGTCGGTGGTGATTGTCATGGCGACGATGACGACTTAATGGAAGTAACATCTATATCACAGGTACAGAGCTTTGATGGTAAATTAAAAACAACAACTTGTAATGTACATTCTTACACATTAAAATAATATAACGCACGACTACTGGCACACCTTTTGTTTTTCCTTAGCACCTTTACATTGTTTTTCCTTAGCACCTTTACATTACATCTACAACACCTGTACCATGACAGAAGGAAACCTTATCAAAGTTTTGCTAATACAAAACAAACTAACAAGAAATCCTTACCGTTGTAGATATTGTTATAGGAAAATACATGTCTAACTAACGAGGAAAAACATTGCCCTTATACAATATTAGTATTGAAAAAACACAAACAGAACTTTGCTTTTTAATTATGTTAGAGGTAGACAGTTACAGACAAACTATTTTACACTTAAACAGTTGGGCTAATAAAAGCTTTATTCGGTGTAATTGGATGCTTTATATGTCGCACGACCATCACAGTGAACTTTGTGACCATGAATACCGCTGCGATTACAAGCAGAACAACACTAAAGACTGAATTACGGTAGGCCGTATCTAGGTTGTAGTTCTTCTGGACAACTCCAGCAAATGCTACAGTCAACGTGATGTAAGGGGAAAACAGATAGCGGGTATACCTGTCCAGAAAGAAAATATCAAGGGTAAACCATACCATGACTTCGACTAAAGCAATGGACAAACAGATGGTGCCTGAAACGTCTTGGGCTACTCCGATGTCGGAAAGGTCGCTGCCATCTTTGTATGTGAGAACCAGTCCAAAATTTATCAAGGTGGCAATTGTGACCCAAGCAGCATAGAAGGCAATACCATTCTGGATCAAAATTCGGTTCAACCAGAGATCCAAACGGAGCTTATGCTGGTTGATATAGTCAAGATTGTCATAAACCTTCTTCAATGAAAAGAACAGGCAGATATAGAGGGTGAAAGGCGTAAGCGCAATCAGCGGTAATGCAATGGCGAGCTTAAAGTTATCCCAAGCGAACAGCCAGCCAACGTTGAAGACGTTATTGAAGATGAATGCAATGAACAGAGCCGCCGGGTAGATTGGGAGCATGTACAAATGGGTGCCGGCCTTGCGTCGGCAGATGGTGGTCAAAGAGTATATTAGCCAGGCGGCTTGCCAAGTGTATATGAAGCCCCAGATACTGAACGTCCAGCCGGCGGGTGTGATCTCGATGTAGAGGGCATCGGAAATGTCACCAGTCCGGTTGTTGAAGATACCTGTTGGTGAAATAATGATGGGTCATAGGATTAAAAACAAAGTCGAGAGAGGTACGATACGAAATAGTAAATGTCTGACTCGAAATGACATGTTTCTATTGTTAGTATTATTCTGCCATTGCCACATGTTTGCTCATATAATTTGAACATGTCAGCACCATGTATGAAACATTTATACATAGCTTGTCATGATGGTGATGTTGACTGAGAAAATGAAATTCTAGTTTGTTTTTGACTCGATTACCAGTGGTATCCAATTACCGGCGATTTCCGACATTATACGTGTACACATTCTCTGTTTACAAAATGCATATAGAACAGCACCGAATGGCTTAAGATTAAACTTATGTGCATTTATTAAAATATTTCTGTCGTTAAAGAAGTTGCTGTGTTAAAAAAATAGGTCACCGGTAATAGGGTTCACTAAAACAATCAGCAGATAATTGTGGATAATAGGAAGAATTTCTATAACAGTTCCATATCGAAAGGATAACTAAAAAGATAACAAAAGATAACATTGTTGATTCGGGGTGTTCAAAGCTTCTAGAAAATGTCAAATCAAATCAACACACTCACCTGCACCATTTGGCGTTGCAGCAATAGCGTTAAATATGGCCACAACAATGAAAGCCACGAACGCCAGTATTATCAAGACGATCTTCAAAGGATTACTGTCCGCCATGTTTTTCTGCAAACAGATAAGACACTACATAAAACGGTAAAACTAGGTACAATTCATAATACATATTGATTTCTAAAGGTAAATACAGCACCTCTAAATAAATTCCATAAATAACAATCAATTGTTTGCAAAACTAGGTATTCAAAATGGCGGATTTGCTATTATAACTAGAGTAAACGTTACGTCAAACAGAATAACCGCCAATAAGGCATTCTTTTTATAACGTCATCTTTCGTCTGACGTCAAACTGTATAGCATATTCTGAAGAGAAACCTGTCAAAACATAATGATGACATTTGTAGCTTTTTTTTCATTCACTTAAACATTAAAGGGTGATCTTACACAGTTGTCTATTTGTAAACATAAGCTTGAATATACAGGAAAAATTATGCAGGTCAATAGCTTGGGTTGTAAACAACGAAATTACCAAGTGAACATTAGGTTAACAAGTCAAACAACAATTAAGCCTAGCTATGTAAACACGACCCACTGATAACTTTAAGCTTAACCTAGGTGTTGTTGTTTACAAACCAAATATGGCTATCGTAGTATTTAGTATCATTTACTGTCGTTATCGCGAATGCGAGGACGGTGTTGATGTGAAATCTTACACAAATCAGTGAAGCACTAAACAAGGGCTGACTACATTTCTTTGGTTGTTATCGCTGGGTCAAGTGTCAGAACAGAGCAAACGAAATAAGCAAACAGCGCTTATATAAACATCAGCTTCTTATCTCAATCACAAGCGAAATAACGTGCTGAGAAATATAAGTGAAACAAGTAATATTATTGTGCATAAAGCTATAAGATAAGATTTCAAGGATTAATTATATTCATTTTTGCAAGCATAATAATTGTTAAAGAATTCGTACTGGCAAATATTAATGTTAGTTTCATCCATCATCTAAAGAAAGTGAATGTAAATTTTGTCAAAAGCTTGAAACAGTACCGTTTTATGCGCACAGGCTTACTACACACAAAACTACTGAGTCAAGGCATGACAGATTCCTACACACCGACATTACAAATGTATGGTCATTCAAAGGTCAGACATTTTTACATAGGTTATGGCAAACGCTGTGATAAGACGGCATTTGAGTGAAGCAAAGATGTGGAGGGCTATAGGGATATAGGGATGGTGGAGCCTGGGCAAGGTACCAGCAGAATGGAGACTGGAGACATGTTCTCTTCACTGATTAGTCTATGTTTTGCCTCGTCATTACTGACAGATGTGCGAGAGTGTGGAGAACACCTGAGGAAAGGTTTCAAGCTGCAAATATTGCTGAGCACGACTGCTACAGAGGGGGGCATCAGCTGGGACGGCGGACTGACCTCGTTGTGCTAAATAGAGATACATTGACTGGTCAGCAGTAATTTTCGACAAGATGTTAGACACCCAGGTTAGGCTGTACGCCGAGGCAGAGGGCGATCAGTTCATTTTAGTGGACGATTATGCGCATCCCCACAAGGCGCGGGTGGTCTATGACTAGCTGCATAGGAAGGCCACTGAGCGCCTTGACTGACCAGCTCGATCACCCGACCTAAATCCAATTGAGCAGATATGGAATGAGCTGCAGGTGGACCCTACACTTCATATAAAAGGGACACAGTGTAAGTTACATCAAGGATAAAGAGTATACGAAACGGCAAAGTGTCACAAAGAGCATTTAATCATGCAAAAAACAACAACACATGCTTGTTTAGTAACTTGTCTACATAGGGAGTGAAAGCTTTGACCTTATGGTGGGGTGGGAAGCGGGTTAGCGTAGCGGTCAGCCCTGACTGCTGTCAGATTTAGTATATTTACCTCAATCAACGGGTCAAACTCGTTACGGGTTTTCATTTGGTGAAACTTGAAACACCTAAAATACGAATGACATTCAGCATCATATATACTACACCACCTGTCACGTTACTTAGGTTGCAAAGACACGATTACATTATGTTCCGACAAACTTTTCATACTGTTTATATTGATACAAATGTATGAAAAAGGTGTATTTTCTCTAGGTATTATATCATATGTGCACTAGGTATTCTTTATTATTAAGTGCCCACATGTAGACGATGGGTTAATTGAATAGACTAATCTCCATCTCTTTAGGAGATCTTTATGTATATTCTATAAAATTGTATGCTAGAGGCCGCAGTATGAATATATACACATTGTAATATACATGATGTCACCAGAAAAATAATTCATGTATATATGCTCTAGCATATTTTCATACACTTTGTTAATGTTTACACAAGCTCTATTAGACCTACACTCATATTAAATGTATCAGAAATAACGAAATCAACATACCTGCGAATGAATAGCGCCACCAATTAATTGATTATTTATTACGGATATAAATATATCTTCCTTCACGTGCTCACAACAGATGCTTATAACTGATGGTTTAACCCGCTGAAGCTAGACTCTCCTTATATAGAAGCATGTAAACAACTCGTTCACCATGAGTAGTCATACACACGTAGATGGGGGTCAAAGGTTGATAAATTTGTCTAGCTTATATAAGCTGTTGACTCACGGAGGGGCACAGGGGTGCGGTTGTTTACGTGAATAGTTAATGTACTAGTAAAGAGACAGCGATGGCAAAACAACAACTGATCCCCAAAGCTAGCAGACATGTGTTCCTGATGCACGATTTTTTTTGGTAAGCATTTACATTGTTTCTATACAAATATACGCTCCAGCGAAACTCTATCTTCAGTAAGATAACTGCATGAATAGGATGAATGGAATTTGCTGGTATTTTTGCCGATACTGTGCAGCGACATTTCTATCAGTATAGCACAGGGGCACTGACGATGTGCCCAAGGACTGAACCCGGCCGGTCCATTATACTGACACCGACGAGTCAGGCGTAATGATGTCCCCTTAGCCCCGAGCGTTAGTCGGGAAGCCACTACGACCAACTTTAAAGTCCTTGGTTTGACCCGGTCTGGGTTTGAACCCGCGACCACCAGACCCGCAAGCCGACGCTCTACCGCTTGAGCCATTGCGGCCGGTACTGCATGTACAACTCTTGCAAACATAAAACATGCGAATACATTCTATCAGTAGTTCTTAAATTTTAATTCGCATCTGATCAACAACACCGGTCATTAAACAGCTCATGGTTTTATATGCCTTTCGTTATAAACCTTGGAAAAAATCTTCTTTTAAAAATAGTTCTTTGAAAGCTCAACTTCAACTTATCAACCAATCGTGCCTTTGACCTAAAACGGAAATAGGCAATGCCATGGGTTGTGTTATTTGTCTATGAAATGGTCCTTTGTCTGCAAGTAGCATTTTACCCAAACAAAATAACAGTTGTTTCGATTTGTAAATATTCGTTTTAAGCGGTCATCAATGCAAAGCCATTCCAAATTTCTACCATAACCGATGGTTAGATGCTTCCCGGTCACACTTGAATGACGTTCCCTCGGATGTTTTATTTATCTTCGGATGTATTGTTGTTGATATAACCTGACGTTGTGCAAACACGCTGAGCAAGCTTGTAAACACCCATGTGGTCGGGATCAGTTTGTATCCTAACATATTAGAGAAATAGAAGCGTAGATGCCCAGTAAAGAAGACACTGAGCAAAAGTGTGGCAAAAAGTCTTAAGAAAACTTAACTTTATTGACCATCTTACCGGGTAGATGGAGACATATATTTGACTTTAAATGCTCTCACAGTTTATAAGTCAAAGTTCAAATTTCTGCTGTTTTAAAAGATTTATCCTATTTTCAAATATCGTCGCCGTTTTTCACGGTATTTTTCACTGCAGGTATAAGTAAAACAAAGGTGGCAATTTTATCCAACAAAGCTACTTAAGCCGCTTTTACATTCGTTTCAACTAGACCAAATCGAGAATGCAACCTTTCTAAGGCCCTTCTCTTAAAACAAACTGATGAAAAAGTAGTCACGAAATACCGAAATTCCCAGACGATCGCACATACGGGGGCCCCACAGTCTACTCCCTGTGCCCCCCCCCCCCCCAATCTATAGAGGCGTACAATGAATTCAAGATGAAGGCTGGGTCGCTGATGTACGCCGTTCATGTGTGACAAATGTACAACTTATATAACCCGTATTCTCACGAGTGTTACTGCTTACGTAACATTTTGAGTTAAGTTACATAAGCCATTTATTTTTAATTCTTAAGCTAAATAAGTGTTGTTAATCTGTGCAAGCTGAGCATAAAAATAAAATAAACGTATTCAAATTCAGACTGTCTCGATAACTACAACAGCAGCCCAGAGACAAACGCATTCCATTAACAGTTTGGACCAAATTTTCTTTTCTCAAATAACCAAATAAGTCATTGTTACCTGAAAGGGTACTGCAAAATGTTGTTCATTGACGTCCTAGATCTGTGTAAACAGTCAAGCATAAATCACCCCTCGTCATTGCAAACAGGTATTTCCTATCTGCGCCTCGCTGCATAGATAGCTATTTTTAGACTTAAAACCACGTGACCACTTACTTTTGAGATCACATTAATAAATAGTCATCAGGAGAATCCGCTCTGACGTCGATATCCATTTTAGCAGAGACAGCTAACGAGCTTTTGATACAGTTTTCGCGATTAGCTTTGTCAGGGACGTAGCTAGCCATGATATGATGTGTACGTATGGTCGCTAGAGGGGTTTTAGGAGCATGCGCTTCCGGAAAACTGTGTGTTTTATTGGATCGTGCATGGTGTCTTCTCGGGAGTTTTTGGTATCAAGATATAACTAGATTTTAATTAAAATATAATATGTGATCGTCTTGAGAACGGAATTACCTGAAAAGTTCCGATTTGAAATATAAAAGTCCGAAATTTGTCCCATACCAGGAGCTACAGAAAAGTTACTAATGATTTAGCAATATTACATATTTTTCATGGTCAAAATAGCGGTACTGTTTGATGGCAATAAATATACACACCCCACTTCTTGCACAAGATTTTTGTTGCAGATTTAATTGTTTTAATTTTTTTATTCTTTGGAGACAATGTGTACGCAGCTGCGCATTGTGCGTACTGGAAGCTATGCGCCTGTCTGTCTAACAATTCAGTTAGTGTTATTCAGTTATTAAGCATAACCGACGTATTGACGATTGATTACAGAAAGCTAGGAATTAGGAAAACGTTTTTTGCCGTCTCAGCCAAGGGACTTAATTCAGACGGAATTTATCCAATTACATCAGTCAGCCTCTTTTCAAATGTAGTTAAACCTGTAGCGTTGTATGGTAGCGAATTATGGTGTAATTTATCAAGGTCATGCATCAGTAAGACCAACCGGTTCCAACACTTCGTTGTTTAATACATACAGGGCTTTAGAAGATGTACTAGATCTGACATATGCGAGGCTATGGTAGGGCTGCATTAACTGTATTGTGATGTGACAATAAGAAAACTGATGTTTCTTTACAAATTAATTAGCTTAGATGTTAATAACATAAGCAGAGAAATTTTTCTTAGACACTTCAATAGCTTCCTGTCTACAAACTTTGTCGTTTATGGACTCGTTCCAGACATTTTAGCCATATTGTATAAATACGATAGTTTGCCGTTTGTTAATACTGTTATAACACACCCCTCGTCACTGCCAACAAAACGTGTCTGGAAACGCTTTGTAAAGGAACGTGTGTTCACTACAGATGGACGGGAATGGATCGAAAGAATATCTACTAGTGACGATTTCAAGTTGTTCATAAATTTACAACAAAGTGTACAACCCTCTATTATATATAGAGTATGCAATTTCAGCTCAACTCGTAAAACAATAAAAACTATTGCTCATATCTGGGGCAGGTTATTAAAGTTTGAACATTATGTTTGTGATCTATGTAAAACAATAAGTTCTGATCCACATATACATCTAATAAGTGATTATGCACACACTCAGCACTACAAACACCAGTTCCTGTGTGATTTTTCAAATATGTTCAAACTCCACAGTTTCAACGGAGGTCATGTGTGCTAATGTATGAGTTCCTTGTTAATTAAAAAGATTTGTTTACGCTGCACACTACATCTGTAAAGCTCTTTAATCTGTTGTACAGATCCGATTTTATTGAAATGTTATAGTTACCTTTTGTCAGTCTGCTTAATTTGCATATCACGCTTAATAACAATTTTTCTTTATTTATTTATCTATTTACTTTTAAACGATCTATTCTATTTATTCATGCACTTTCCTTATTTACTCACATTTTGTCGATATTGTAAACCATGTTAGTTTAAGTTGACTTATGTTAACAACCTTTTGAACACAAACCACACTTTAACCTCTCTAGCAGCAGGCTTTTCATATGCTAGCACCTCAGAAATGCAATACAATAGTTACACCATTATATGATAGATAAAGTTATACTTAATTCAAACAATGCACAAGCTGTTCGAACAAAACTAATAGTAAAGATGTGTATGTATATTTAGTGACAAAGGAATCTAACAATTCCCTTATAAAATTCCTCCCCTATACTGAGGCTATCACTCTGATACATTCATTCAAAAACACAACAAAAACATCTTATATTTTTTGGTATAAACCGCTTGGAACAACGACCGTCTGTTTATTACACAGAAAATTCGTCATTGCATCTACAAAACAATAATCAATCTACCAATACAAATATTTTATTCATTAAATTGTATCTGTACACATAACATTTATAACAAAAATATTCTTATATTAACACCATTGTCGTTAATAGTAAACATTGTCTTCATAACCTAAAGTTAACATACGTATATAAATATACGGTGTGGTCGTTTCGGTGTCCCAAGGCTGAATGAACAATCAACTGCTAGGACACGAAAACCTCGTGCACATATGCAACGCCGCCTATCGGTTGATACATAACCAAGGGAAATTAATTTTCATCTGATTCACTGCGTTCAAACGCCGTATATTACATTTTACACACATTGCATGACGTAATGATGATACATTGTATTTAACAAGTTATAAACAAAATGAGCCAGAAATACAACTCTCCCCATCCAGTTACAATAAGGAAATTATTTAAATACAGGTTTAAATACTAGCTCTGTATAATAAAATACTTATGTCACTAATTAAATGAATACCCTTTGTTTTACCAAAAGACTGTGTTATAACGTGTTTTCTGCAAAGAGGGTAAAGATAAGTGAAGAGTTTTTCAAACGTTGGAGACCAATCACATTATTAATGTATCTGACAAAAATCATGTGTTATTGGAAAAATAACACACACAAAAACAAAAACGAAAAGAAAAATAAACACAAACAATAAAACAATCAAACACAACTACTTCACCCGTTAAAATTAAATGAAGACCACTCATTTCACTTTCTTTCATTTTATTTTTTCAACATTTATACATTGGTGAAAATACAAGACATATGACCTATTCTAACAGAATAAACACTATTTGATATATAAAAACAGAAGGATCGTATGTTGCATTATTTCCAAACATGCACAGAAAACCAGTGTCAAACTCCAGCTTTTTAAGTCAAATTATTTACCGTAATACCGAGTTGGTATTAAAGGTCTGTTATAATTTCAGTCAAATTTATTTCTTGTCGACCTGTTGGAGATTCACTGTAAAACGTATACAGCATGTAGTTCAATAAGGTTTTAATAACAAACACTATTCTATGTTAATTTTTTACCAATGAATGCAGTCTATTTGTACCACCTTATCATCCTGTACATAGCTGTTATGGACGGTACATCGTAAATCAAGGAAAGTCGTTGATGCGAAGCATCAAAGTCGACGCAAAAAGTGGAAGAGGAAAACAGACATATATGAAAAGTAATGGTTTTTATTTACAAGTTTTACGTATACTATAAATATCGAGAAAAAGTATGTATAACACATATTTTTAAGACCATTGACTGGTTTAAACCAAAATAAAAAGCAAAACCCGACACCATTTAATAGGTTTTTTTCAAAAATAAACAAATAAAATAATAAGAACGCTATTTACCGAATTAGGACATGAATTTTATCGGGTAAGGTCCGCAAAACAAACTTTCCCCATGTGCAAATTTCAGTGAGCATTCCATATATAGGCGTCGCGCTTCAGCATCTTGGACACCAACAATCTTCGATAAAGCAGTTAACGAATAAGAATCCAGACGGATTCGATGTATGCAAGCGATTTACATTAGGTATTATTTCTAGTAAGAAAGTACGATTCAAGGGTCTGGAACACAGGAAGCGTTAATCAGCGTTCCATTGTACAAAACAAAATAAAATAAAAGCATCTCTCTTAATTAGTTTAAAAAGTCCGTGTTGTTCATAAATCCTAAGTAAAAATATCGAAATTATAATTCAGAAAAAATGGATATATAGAATAAAAAAGGTCATTTTACAATGAAGTGTCCAATACGGAAATATATTTGGACACGTGACCAGACTGAAAAACCATATTGACGGCTGGTTCAATTTGGTTTTTTAATCTGCGTATTGTCCAAGAAATCCGTATTGGACACTTCAATCGACGATATATTTATCCTTTGATGGCGCCGTTAAATAATAAAAGGGAAGTAACTCGAATAAAGCATAACAAAACAGACAACGTTTTGACAGCCTGAGTATGGACATACTAAATAAAGTTCTGGCTATTCTACTAGTGATCGACTTAAGAAAGGCATTCGACTAGGTTTCGTGGACGTACATTTAACAGACAGTTCATTAACTGTTGTGTGCAAAGGTGCTGGCTATATTAAATATATGAATAAAGAAGAGAGATACAGTTCCTATTCAGGAAATGGTAAAATAAAATGCTGCCTTCTTAAGTAATGGCTGATATGAAACATCAACTTTCTTTCAAAATTAAATTGCTCATTGTACCCCTGTCTAGTTCGAATTACGAAACAGAAATATTTTAAATAACATATATGCAATTTTGCGTAGGCAAAACAAATACACACATAAAATCAAAAGAGATTTAATTATGTATGTACTTAAAGGGGTTGCAAACATAAAGTGACATTTAAAATCTGGACTTACTCCAATTACAGTGGGTTGCACTCTGGTTCACTTGTATAAAGTTGTTGCTGATGTAGTTATAAGGAAGTCTGGGAATGTATGTATCTCTTTCCAAATAAAGGGTCAAATCGTCATGTGCAGGTATGGCTGGCACCCTTCCCTCTTCAATCTTGTAGTTTTCAATAACGCGGGTAACGCCAGTGGTTTTCATGTAGCCTATTTATCGTGAAATATGCAGGTCTATAAGTATAAGTATCTTGGTTACAGAGGCAAAATGGTGAGATTTGTATTCGCCCGGAATATACCTTGCTTTTCGACGTTGAATCCTCGACAGGCTGGCAATGTCCCTCAGTATGCAGGTGTCCCACACAATGAAATAATATTCCATTGATGAGCGGACTGAAATGTAAGCGGTCTTCTAGCATGATGTCGGTTACGCTATATGAAGCCAAAGATGTAGACTGCCTAGCAAATTATTATTCAAAAGTGACTACAAACGTGTATGTTATTTGTAAAAGTAACACAAAAATAAGGATTTATTCTACATGCTGTATGACAGTCCGACTGATAAAAGTGGGTAGTTTGTTGTTCATACTCATAAAGTAGTACAGACCGGACCTGCTAGCCCAATCGGTAGAGCGTCGGCTCCAGGTACGGGAGGCCCCGGGTTTGATCCCGGGCCGCGACACACCAAAGTCGTTAAAAATGGTAGTGGTATAGCTCCCTTGCTAACGCTCAAGCAAATATAAGGGTAGTTCCACGACTGGTTGGCCCGGTGTCAGGATAATGTGACTGGGTGTGGTATCATGCCAGGTGTTCACGGCATGCTATACACAGTGAAGGCAGCAGTATATCTGCATCAAGTGGACACCGTCTCCAGATAACTGAAATACTGTTAGTGGATCGATAAACCCAATAAACAAACAAACAAACAATAAAGTACTACAAGTAAGCACTGAACTTCATCCCTCGCCCTTCAAGTTGTTGCTCACTCATATCCAGTGCCTTCTTTGATTCGTATATCATCACCTTGTGTCCCGATATATCTGCAAAAAAAGCTGACCGTTGACGTAACACAGTCAGGCATGTCATTTTAAAGCAGAGGAATGTTAAGGATCGAATGCCTTGCAGGATACCCGATTCCACCATTACTGGATATGATTACTCTCCATTGCCCACAAGTTTCATTGTTTCCTTTTTGTTAATACATTTCCCTCCAACGCCTAACAGTTTCACCTTGTGACGTAATTGCACAAATGGCATTGTATCAGATGCTTTTGAGAAGTCTAAAATTGGCATGTCAGTGTATGTGCCTATACCATGGTGCTGTACTAAGTTATCCTTAGTATTAAAAGGAAACTAAAGTGTAGCACCGACTTTCCGAGTTGAGACATTTGAACATGTTAAGCAGTAGGTAATGATCGGTCCTAGACACCGTTATTTGAAACAGTCTGATAAATTTTTAGTATGAATTACTTATATATGATTTTGTACAATCTAACTTTATCTGTTTTTTTCTCTATGAAGCATTTGTCGATTTAAACATTGATCCGTTTTAAGTAACTATATTGATGTAGTACTTATATGTTGATATACTAGAAATAAAAACTTTTTTTTTTGCGGTTTATGAGTCATATAGACACAAATGAAAAACACATGGGATGGGGAGTTAATATGTTGACATAAATCTGTATTTTGAAAATGGGCGAACATACTTTCACACAAATGATCTTCACAAAGGAAATGGCGACTTAGACTGAATCGATTCTGTTTACTTTATGTAACGCTCGTACACGATAATGAATCACTGTTACACAAAATGTCTTCTTATTTAGTAATTTTAAAGGCGTTGGAATACATTTGCTGAACGTAATGCATGTACATGATGTCCAGAACTGTGTATTTCAAAACACGGGACTGTTACCTGTTTATTTGTAATTCTGATGTTAATGCCATTGTTTATGTTATTATTTCTGCAATATCACGTGTTTTTGTTATATAGCAAAAATAAAACATCAAAAGACTTTTGATTTTCAAGCACGTCATTTAGCACTTAAATTAAAGCGCATGCAGATCATTTTGTGACATATGGGCTGAATACATAATGATTATTCTCGTATATTACAACTGTATGATAAACAAGGGGATGCAACTCAAACATCGCTTTTTTAACAATGATTAAATATGAAAATCCACTTCCTGGTTTTGCTTAAACAATGATCGGACAAACTGGTGACAGTTGATAATGCTTAACCTGTGAATATTTACATGTGATTTTATAGATAACCTACACAGTCAGATACCTTTTAGATGTACGGTTTTGCTAAGTAATTATGTATTTTCATCTGTGTCATACAGTTGTGGCCATGTGTAAGTTTTAATGACAAACAACTACCTTTTTTTTCGTGGAAACAGAAGACCTTGTAGAGTTATTTAGCGACGACGTGTTTACATACAAGTGTTGTCAATACACGACGATGGCTTTTGTTTAAGAAATTATCTGTATCCGGGAATGATTCGACTCATAAAAGCTAAAAAAGGATAACGTTTATGCTGTGGTTTTGAAAATTGATACTCTAGGACTAAAATGCGAAATAAAAGAGTGTCAAACAGATTCATGGTTCGTTGCATATATTTAAGATATCTATGATATCCGTGTATTGGCTCTATCAAGTAGCTCATGTGGGATTACACGCGTTTGTTAACCGTCTCAGTTCGACTTTAGCGATCTTATCAACTGTCACTTAAGAACACCTGAACTTACACAACTCATTAATTAAAACAAAGAAGTCATATTTGTGTTACCAGTATTGGTATAAAAAGGTTTACAGTCTCGGCTATTGGACCAAGTGTGGAGTAGAGAGATATAACTACATGGATATGAGAAACAAATTGTGCAAGGATGCAAGTTGTTGGTGAGTTTTTGCGTGGTCTTGTGTGGTTTTGTGTGTCTTTTCTTTGGAGTTTATAGGAGATTTTAATTCCCCTCGCTTAGGTGACCACAAAATTGCAGGTATCGTGAGCGTAGATCCGTCTTACACTGTAAATTGTCATTGTTGACGAGAAACGATATGACATTAAGGATAGCAATTGTGTTGTTATTTAACAACTTAGCAAACAATTGTTATGAGCATTTTTAAGGTGCCTTCCGACAATTTGCCTCATCTAAAATACATGTAACTATATATTTATAACTCATGCTTTGGGAAATTTGGACATACATTCTTCAAACTCACACTTTTGTCTAAATCAAGACGACTTTTAACACTACCTGTGTCGTGAAATGAATCCCCCACCCCGCCACCTTTATCTTCATTCTTTCCAAGTATATAAATAAACACGATATTGACTTATGCTAAAACATATTGATGTCTAAGCGTATTGCGCAGATAATGATATAAAGTGATCTCATATATATGAAATCTCAAATGCAATTTGTCACGTTGTGTTCTAAGTTTAAAGAAAATGTTAATACTAAGCAGCGTGTCTCACATAAAAGTACATGCTTGCACAAGGGTGAAACTCATAAATATTGTCTTTTTAAAATATACTTGATGAGTAGTGTCGACGTAACGCGAATTTTCATTGGGCCACTGGTTTCTATGAGTTTTTGAAAAGAAACTTTTAACAGTCTAATATCCCACTGCCGCCATGAAATGGAGCGGTATGAGTAAACGTGGGGTTCCAACGATGTCCCATTTAAGGACTTTTGATGACGTGTACACACAGATTGGGTATAAACAAATTTCCTAACTCTTAAATATAACGTTCGACACTTTGGAACATGTTTTCTCAAATAAGTCATTCTTGAGTGCTTTTTTATAGACTTGGAAAGAATGAACATTAGGACTGATTATTTTCCGCGAATGTCTAACCATATGGTGAGTGTTCAAAATCGTCTTAACGTAGACTTAAACATGAGTTTATGCAGACACTATGCCCACATTCCCGAACACAGTGGAAAAGGTATTGTTTCATGTTGTTCATATAGACAAACTGTTGGATACCACCTTTAAATATATTTAAACAAAAGCCAGTACAATGTATAAAGCAATGAGATCAAGGTATGTATAGGGTGAAGATAGTGTGTCAGTGTCCCTAGTGTGTAAGGTATCTAGGTCACCCAGGTTCTCTCACCTTCAATCATATGATCATACAAACTTGGTCATGTACCACCCCACGATGGTTATTTCTGTGTGTTAGCTGGGTTTATCATCCCAACAATATAATTTAAATTATCTTGAGGCAGTGTTAACTTAAAGCATCTATAGTGCTGCATTCACTGTGTAAAGCATACCGTGAACACCTTGCATGATACCACACCCAGTCACATTATCCTGATACCGGATCAACCAGTCGTGGAACTGCCCTTTTATTTGCTTACGCGCTAGGAAAGGATGCTTTACCACTACCTTTTTAACGACGATGGTGAGTCGCGGCCCTGGATTGATCCCTAAGCTTGAACCGACGCTCTACCGACTGCGACACGGTTGTTTCTGTATCCCACCGGGTATGTGGCCGTCTTGTTCGAAGAGCAACAACTTAGTAATCAATTATATTCATATAAGAAGTCAGATATGATGCAGCATATTGCAGTTACCCGATTGTTTTATGGGTTTGACGGAATTCCCTATACTTATTTACCTGCGAAATGTTTGTGTGTATGTGTGTGTGTGTGTGTGTGTGTGTGTGTGTGTGTGCACAATTAAATGCAACATAACGTCTCTTTAACGTAACCATTGTTAGACTAGTTACAGGCTATTATGTAAATTTGTTAAATTTAAAAGTTGAATCTATCATGATTATGTTTTTACTGTATTGCAGACATTGACAAGTTTTGCCGTTTCTGTTCACTCATCTTTATTGTGACGTCACATATCCAACTTGTATCGACCCAGATCAGAAACGATGCATCGCAGAAAAATGAAGCCACATCACATATGACACGTGAAAATAAAGACACAACTGTTTCAAGTTCATTGATATTTTCACATTCACGCGCATTCATTGGAAGTCATGGAAACATGAACGAGACAAAGACAACCGGAACAAGTAATGGGCGTCATGATGAAGACAATTCGACAAACGCTGATGAAAACGACAATACCAATCGTCCGTCTACATGTTTTCAACTCAACTCAAAACAAATCATGGCAATAGTCTTTGTAGGAATGTAAGTATTTAGTAACTTTGAAACAAGATGGTAAATACAAATGAAGGATGGATATTATATGGAATAGAGCGAAGTTGTTTTATTAAATCCTTATTTGAGATTCATTTCTGGTAATATTACGATCTTAAAAACTGGAAAACTGGAGCATGTCTGTCACGTTGATATCTCAGACAGGGCTGTTCATTGTTTTGTGTATATATTTTTATATTGACACATTAATTAGTGTATTTTTTCCTTTTCCTTTGCAGAATTGTACTATCCGTTATTATAATGCTGGTGACATGGAGATGTATGGCTCCATTACGGACTGCGCATGCGTCATTGGAAAATATGGGCTACCGGAAGTTGAAAGAAATGGCAGTGTGACATTTCATGTCCCCGTGATTTTTTGGCGAGTTGCTTTGCCTGGAGTCATTTATAGTTAAGGCTTAAAAATGGATACACGCACATCATTGTGACTCGTGCACCTTGTGACAACCATAAAGCAATACACCTGGTACTAGGTTATACAACGCCACTTTGCACATAAATAAACTTTATTAAAACCGATCAGTCTGATTCTTGTAAACATGAAGACTGACATCGGTCACTGAGTTAGGATGAATGTGATTTTGTTATGTCTGTAAACTTTGAATTATTAATTGGCATCAGTGCACATGTAGCTTTTTTATAAATAAAATTATGGTTGCTTTTAAAACGCTTGCAATATAATCGTACTTCATATAGCCCCTTGTTTATTGAAAGATTCGCATCCCAAGATCCCCAGCACACGCCATGTATTTAGCGTAGTAATGTACGTCTCCATAACCACAATTGCATAAATGTCTCTTTGAATTGATTATACTTGTCGTCTCTATAAATCACATCAAACTGCTTAAACAATGCATCAACTGTAAACATTTCATTCAGATTTTTGTCATTTTATGATGTGCATGTTAATGATATCGGTATGTTTATTTATGGGGGTATCTAACTGTTTGTCTATATCGAATACACGTTACAATAGCCTAATTGTTTAAGCGGATTTTGTGGGAAAGGTAGAGGCCATATTTACAGCAATGCCTTCTTTTAGGATGAGCTGAGCATTACTTTACTGGTAGGACAATGTGTTTAATAAAAAAACGAATTTTAGATTCTCCTTTTGCATCCTGTTCTAATCTTAGTTAAACTCAATGTGGATTTCTGAATGCCCAACATGGAACTTTTTCCTCAAACGATAGTTTTATATGACTGAGTTATTGTTTAACAACAGCGTTAACTGATGTAATTAATAACCTGAATGATATTGTAAACTATCCATTTGTATGTGTCTAAGCGATGACAAACTTCTGTTTGCTGCCGGACACTATATGTCCTATCCATGAAGCATAAACAAAGACAAAAGTCATCCCAATGAAATCAAGTTTGTGGATAACCAAGCCGAATTCCACTCAAATCTTCGATTTCAACAAGACGCGTGTAGCAAAACATTTCGAATGAATCACGATTGGTGTACAGCTGACCTGTGGTGCTCCGGTGGTCTTTCTCCTCCAGTGAGTAGCCAGACCTTGTCACAATGAGCAGAAAGTCGTTGCTGCGAAGCATCAAAGGCGACGCAAAAATTGAAAGAGGTAAATAAATTAAAGAAATAAGTGAGCAAGTAACAAAGACATTTGAAACGATATGGTTTTATTTGAAAGTTCTCAGTATACTATAAACCCCGAGAAAAAGTATGTATAACTTATATTCCTGAGGCCAAAGAATAGTTATAAACAAAATAAAACGCAAATCCGACACCATTTAATAGGTTTTCATATGTAACATTTGTATAAAAAAGTTGCAAATTTATTATAATTAACTATAAAACTAAAGTGTACAAGCAGAAGGTGCACATGTGCAGCAGCTTCACATTACACAAATAAGTATTGATCAGATAGTATTTTCTTGAACGTAGTATGTTGTTTCTTTCTCAGTATCTTATTGTTTTATTTTCAAAGTTACTTTGAAAGTTAGAAACACAAAAAATAACTAATTTAAATAACTTAAATAGAACGCCGTTTACCGAATTCGGACCCGTATTTTTCCAGGTTTAGAAATTCCGCAAAACAAACTTTTCTCCATGTGCAAATTTCAGCGAGTAGCCAATAAATATATGGGTGTGACGTGTTCAAAACAATCAGACATACCAGTTTAGTTTGCTTTTTCACAATTGGTTCTGTGGCTCCGTTATGGATGCCCGCTGTAAAATGTTAAAGATGATTTTGCGTGTTTGCTTTTGGGGTTTAGCTCTTTACAGTTTTTCAGTTATCTGGAGATGGTGTTCACTTGAATCAGATATAGTGCTGCCTTCACTGTGAACAGCATGCGGTTAAAAAACAAGCATGTTACCATTCACAAATTATCCAGACAACTGACCGAGCAGCCGTGGGTATACACTTATATATCTGAGCGTTATGAAAGGTGCCATACCATTATCAGTTTTAACAATTTTGGTAAGTCGGTGCCTGTATTTGAATCCGGAGACTCCCATACCTTGTTAAAGACTAGTATAAAAGTATTATTTGATCAAGTAGTCCCGAAATGTACGGTTTTAACGTGTGGGAGCATATACAATGTTTATAAACAACATTACAGTATTAAAAACATTATTTTGAAGAAAAATAACGAACGGGGAGACAAAGTTGGAGATTTTTTTTTATGAAGAATGAAAAATAATTTATTATTGTATAATCATTCTGTAAGGTGCACCCGATGCGAATGTGGTAGAGTCTTGGATTTGTAACTCCTCTGACTGCTTAGCCTCCCACCGCGTAGGTTCGAGTCCCGTTCGAGCCGAAGGACTTAGGCGTAGGAAGGTCTTCCAGCTGACCTGCTGTGCGCCGGTGGTTCTACCCAGCCATTTGTCTGGGGTCTCCTTCCACCAAAACAACAGTGCGTCGCTGTTATGATCATAATTGGTCGCTGCGATGTATCTCAAAACAAAACAAAATTCTTTAAAACCTTTATTTAGCCAATCAGAACCGATCATAAATGGAAACAACACCAACAAGCAGTGTTACAGTTTAAGCTCTTTACATTTTAAATGCAAAGTTACTTTTCAATTGTACAAGTTATCCCCCCTGGACTAAAAACTGGCTCGTGATATTTAATGTAAAACTCATTTTGCTGTTTTCTTCTATGGCAAAAGGTATGCTGTAGTTCACTGTATACAGAACACATTTGGGTGTTCGCATATGCGTGAGTGCCTGTGCGTGTGTGTGTCAAAATGCTACGACACAATAAAAGGCATATTGGCGATGTCCAGCTAATTATTAGTGGATTAAGACCCCAGACAGGTGTCTGGGTAGAACCACAGGCGTGCCGCAGGTTAACTGGAATACCCCCCCCCCCCCTACACACACACACACATGAAAGTTCTCGCCCCGACCGGGACTCGAGCCCACACGGTGAGGGGCTGAGAAGTTACAACTTGTTGGGTTTAACCGCTCGGTCACTGGGGTCCACACAGAACATATTTATTTCAACAACGTATAAATAACATACGCATATATCATATGTGTTGCACAAAACTACAGCGTCTTACATTTTAGATGACATCACAAACAACAACATCACCAACAATACTGTTATTTAAGAAAAACAACAGTTAAAGTGAATTGATACATGTTCAATTGATAACAGTCAACTATCAACAAAATCATGTTCCATTTGGAATAAAAATACGTGTCATACCTCTCGCATGAAAGCTATAGAGACAGAAAAGCAACATCAACTGAATAGCAATATCGACAGAATAGCAATATCAACTGAATAGCAATATCGACAGAATAGCAATATCGACAGAATAGCAATATCCACAGAATACAATATCTACCGCAGCAATATTAAAATATATTCAAAATCTAAAGCTTAACTTAAGCTATATATTGCGGAAAGCTAGAAATGAAATTAATATTGATGTCGACAATGACAATTAACTAACGACTTTTAATGGGTCTGTGATGAAACAACTGTTTCTAAAGGCATGTATATTTGTTTCACCAGCACTTGATATTTTAAAGACTGTTTCACCAGCACTGGATATTTTAAAGACTGTTTCACCAGCATTAGATATTTTAGAGTCTGTTTCACAGCACTGGGCATTTTAGAGAGTTTAACAAGACTGGATATTTTAGAGACTCTTTCACCAGCTTTGGCTTTTTAGAGTCTGTTTCAGCAGGACTTGATATTTTAGAGTTTGTTACACCAGCACAGGATATTTTAGAGACTGTTTCGCCTGCACTGCATATTTTAGAGTCTGATTAACCAGACTGGATATTTTAGAGACTGTTTCACCAGCACTGGATAGTTTGGAGTCTGATTAACCAGACTGGATATTTTAGAGACTGTTTCACCAGCCCTGGATATTTTAGAATCTGTTTCAACTAGACGTGTTCTGCGTACAACAACGTCTCCTCAACATCATTATTAGGCCTATCGCAATGGAAACGCCTGCTATTGCAATAGCAACAAGTGTACCTTCCCGAAAGCACGCCATGCCTTTTGTGCATGTTTCACTTGAACCTGTTGTTTCCGCGTCATACAGAACACCGAACGCCACTTGAGCTCCGAACCCAAGACCTGTTGCTAGCAGTATTGCTATACCCCAGTTCCTACCCATATTGCCAACATAAAACATCTCTTCCATTATAACTGGCCCCATTGTCCACAAAAATGACACACCGAACCCAGCAAGGATGGCAGCAATAACCAATAAAGAAAGTTCATAGGCGAACAACAATACCAAGACTTCACTCAGCAAGAAACATACACAGCCAAACATTAGGATCCATGTACGAGGGATCTTGTGAACGAAGCGGTCTGAAAGATATCCAACCGTTGCGCTTAGGATCGCATTTGTAATCGGAAGAACAATCGTTATGCGGTCATCGTAAGACTTTAAACCGACTGCATCGCTAATGACTGTGATGTTGTTTGCGAAAATCAACCCAATGCAAGACGCGAATGCAATATGCCATACGAAAAGTTGGTAATCGGCATTCTTTAGTATGTCAATAAGTTCCATAGGACCATTCTCATGAGAATCATTCGCGATTAATTGACTACGTTCACTGGAACTATCTATCTGGACGATGTTGTCTGCTTGTAAACCGTCTGCGTCTTCATTAACTATTACAGTGTCGAGATTCCCATACGGATTATTTCCATACTGCTTCAAACACAGAATGCAGACGACGTCCATTACGCCAAACAAAATGGCGAACATCAACATAAAGCTAGCAAAGTCGCTTCCACCGAAGATGTGGTAGTAGATCACGGAAAAGATGGACGGGCTCCCAGCAAAGAAGGCGTTCAGAAGGCCTACAATCTTGCCAGTGTGCTCTGGGAAGTTCATCATGTTGGTGTTCAGGGCAACAATGTACGTGAACGCCGACCCAATACCTATGTCGATAAAGAATTTAATAATACACCATGTATCTTAAATGATTACAATAATCAAGCAATTTTTATAATAATCATATTCTTTCAGAAACAAGAAGCTAGCATAAAGTAACTGCCTTTCAGTCAATCAGTCTATCCAAGCCCGACCCACTATATCTCTATCTATTGATCTTTCAATGTCTATTCTGTCCAATCAGTTACTGACTGCTGCTCCTAAAGATAGCACTTACAGAAGCATCTTTGCACGTTCTGTTAACAATGGTATTTTGATTTAATGGTTTGACTATTGCTGTTTGAAACATTAGCTTATGTCGTGCTTCCTATAGAAATATGCCATATTTATTTCCCTAATGACAATTACAGCTTTGGTTTAATATATATAACAACAATGATCTTGCAGATTTGTATGACAAAACACTGTAGTTACCACAGAGGAAGAAGTAAATGGCCATGAGCCAGACGTTGTGGTGGTAGAAGTGTGCAAGCCGGGTGGCGCTCCAAATAAGCAGGTACCCGGCCACGGACACAACCAACCCGACGGCTGAGGACCACTGAGGCCCAAACCTGTCGTAAAACATCCCGGGCAAAAATCCGATCCCCATACCGATATTAAGCATCGATGACATCAGCTCAACTGGAGAGAGTGAAAGATTAAACGTTGTAACTGCTTGGTAATAGCTTATGTACGTAAAAGGTGTTTTACAAAAATAAAAAAGTTTCTGAAATGGAGCGGTACTGCTAAACATCCATTCATGTATGTCTTAGAAAAGCACTAGTAAAATGGTCTTGTTGTACACGGACACTGTATTTTGATAGGGATACTTATTTAGTATTTCTTTTGGAAAAACATATAAAAATACACATGGGCCTTTTAGCATAATCCCAACTTATTTTACAATGATATGTAATTAAATGCGTTTTGAGGATCTGAGGAATAAGCGACATGCTGTATAAGGTTAAAGCTATTTAATAACAATTGAAAGCTGGAATGTTGACAAATGTTTTACATGCACGCATCTTGAAGGTCTTTTTATACATTGTGCCTGTTGTATTTACAGTTTGAACTGATCTTGTTAGTCACTAAGCAATCTACCATTAAATCCTATTTAAATATGCGTGTGTTATAAGAGCCAAGCATCCGGCTTGTTATGAAGAGAATATGGGCCAATGTATACAAATAACCACAATAGAAGACGTGACTCATGTCTAAATATAAAATTGAACTATTAAGCATTTTTTTCTTTTAGAAAAGATATGAAGGTATATGCAAACACTTGTCCTTGAGTTAAGGAGCCAGAATTAAGAAATGAAAAATTCTCAAGGTCAAATCTACAAGACAAAATCTTTATTTACATATATATTATGAATACATTGCAACTCTTCTCATTTAAACAATTGTAGGTAATATATGTTATAAATCAATATTAAAATATATGCTTGTTCATATTACAAGTCTTCAAACTAAGCACGAGGATAATCTAGTAAGATTTGTACTGTGGTATGTTTAAATTTTACATTTTAACTTACGTATCTACCTGATTATAGTAGGTTTATCAATATGATAGTACAATAAATTCTAATATATGTAGATGCGGTTTCTTACCTGTGTTCATATGAGGTTAGGAAAATATAAAAGAATTTCTGACACTTATAAACGTGGCTAGTCGCATTGTGTCGATGCTTAAACTTAACATGCGCTCCATATAATTTAAAATATAATCAAAATTACTGTTTGCTGTGTTAAAAAGAAAAAAATATAGTAACACTTCAATAACCACTCCATTAATTTTGATGATAATTTCATCGGTTCCTTCTCTTTTTTTTGTAATATATCGTTTTATACAACTACGAGAAACATAACGCATTAACACATAATTCAACAAATTTTATCTTATCATCATATATGTTTTTTCTCTCTTTTATCCTTAAGATAAATAAGGTATTTGGTTTTTATTACTGGGCAGAATATAAAAATCATTTACAGGTGTTTAATTTAAAAATATCAATACTTTTATACTTACCTTGTGTTTGTGTATAATTGAACGTCGTTTTGATGCGTCCCTGGTAGACAGTAAACACATATTGTGAGCCGGTAACAAACTTTGCGCCACATCCCACCGCTAGACCGACTAGCTTCAGCACCAGTATTCGATCAATCGCCATCTTGAAGAGAAAATTATTGTTTCTTCCCCACAGCCGATGTTACAACAACTTGCACACTGTTCCTGGTATATTTTGGACGGACTATTTCTGTAAATAAAGATGCCATTTGCATATATGTCCAGAATAATGAGTAAGTTCTGTTAACAGTAGCTGTGTCTGGTGTGTATTTTTTGTCATTTACACAAAGTTATAATACGTGAGTTTAATTGCTTTGGTTCGTATATATATATATATATATATATATATATATATATATATATATATATATATATGGATCATTCGCATGTAATCACAGATGTCAAACAAGACACACATTCCTACGTGATTTGGTTCTCAATCCTCTTTTAACAACTAACAACAACGTCTGCTGCAAAATGTTCTAAGATGTCACGCTAGCCTCCATCAATAATAAAACACAATACTTTATACCTTGTACCATGTCCAAAACTACGCCTCTAATAATAATATCAAATAAGTCACTTTACAGGGCGTCTGGCTAGTTGATTACACACGGTCACAAGACAGATATATGACCGCTCACTTCGTCTCCCCTTTCCCCCACTTCCTGTTATGCAACAAATGTAGACCAGCAATATTAGTCATCATCCTATACGACTATTTTGATAGGATTGGTACCACGTATATTCATATCGAAACAAAACTAATATGAAACTGACTCTTGCAAGGTCGATTTTAAGCATTACTTTATTACTCTATATTTTTTATAATTCGTTATCTATAGTGACTTATTTATATCAGTTTGCTTGAACACAGTATAAATTTCAAGTAATCCTTTAATCGTTATTCTTTTCACAAAATAAATTCTAGGCGTATACGACTTAATGTGTACCAAGCTTTTCAGGCGTGTCTTCGCTCTCTGCGAAGAGAAGCATTTAAGAGATATAATTTCAATCTAATATTGCATTTACATGTACATGTACCAGCACAAAGTGCGTTTGAACGTGATGGTTTGGTCTTTGAGACGACCTTACAGATATAACAGCTGTGCGAAAGATCGAGTATGTTTATAGAAAACAGACCGGATATAAATGCTAACAGATTGTATGTAAACGCTACACCATCTTTGTTCTCATCAGAGTTGGTGAATTCAGCAAATGTTTTATTTACTACAACTTTTTTTGACAAAAATACTGCTGTGTCGCAGTAAATAATGATAAGCTTGGAGTTAAGGAACAATTCCATATTTTCGAAATAAAAGACACACTTATATAAGTGATTCCAATTGTGGGAAGGTATTATTATATTCTTTATGTAAGAAACACATAATCAAGCACTTTAACTCATTCTTATCTCAATTAACAAGTTAAAATTTTATGAGCATGTTGCAGTCGAAAGTGTTCCAAAAAGTTTCAAAAGTTAAAAAAATATATTTTCTTCATCAGTAAGTATACACCAAATACCTTCACAAAAACGAAGAAAGAAGATGAAATTTAAATCGTTAGAGTAGCGCGTCCCTTTATAAACGAAAAGAGGCAATTTTATAAATCGGCACTATGTCCGGACTTTAATTATATCTATTAAAGAAGAAACCACTTAGAACTTAGCCATGCATTTCCAAATTTAAATAGCTCTAATGATGTAGAACAGCTGACAAGGGCCGAGGGCCGTTCCAAGTCTTTTTTTTTGTTCAGTGTCAAAATTACATGGCTGAATATCATTAAAAGTAAAAGAATTCACAGCAGTTTATCACCGACAGTGCAATGTTATGGGATTCTCATTATTTTTGTAGAGCGGTAAAGCAAACAAGACAAAATACAAAGAGTAACAGCATTTAGCATTTATTATAGTAATATACGTTTTTCTTCCTGTCGTTATTTAAAGTAGTAAGAACATTCGTTTGGAATACTCGTTAATACAAAGCAATTATCATAAATAAAACGATTGTATTTGATTACATTGTTTCATCCGTGTTACAAATGGCCGTAAATCTACAGAAACCTTGTTTCATAGGTAAGCCTTGGAGCTTAACGACGTAATTTAGTGTATCAGTGGACAGTAAGTTACTTTAATTCATATTTTGATGTAAATGTAACACATACCAATATAATATAAAACAAGTGTTGCAACATACCGTTTACTGACAAAATATATAATGTACGTTATAAAGAACTGACGGAAGATTTTCAAGAAAACATATTTCAGCTCCAATTTAGAGATTCGCCGGTGTCTTTGCGTGCAAACAAACATGTGCTGAAATACAAGATACGACCGTTTCTTTGAGCAAATAGTCGACTCTTACTTAGAAAAGAATGTGATGATATGGGTATCGTGTTTAACAATCTATTTTTTATAATAAAACAGGGAAACACAACAATGTATATATATATTGATGAGAGCGGATATACCGATGTGACCAGATAACGCACGTATACGCAGTGCATTGTTTTAGTGTACAATAAATGTGCATACCGATATATGGTAAAGCATTGGATTGATCGAGTACATATACTTAAATAAAGGAACAAAATATTCAAATATATGCTTAAGGTTAAATCGGCACCCACAGACAAAATACATTTTGATTATGACAAACATCCAATCAATGTTTTACTTACCTGAATGTCGAAGTTGCAACTTATTAGATAGATGCGTCTAAGGTAAACAATGAGTAATTTCCATGTAAAGTATAAACACATGAACAAAGTCAGTTCTGTTTGTCTGAGGGCGAATGTATCATGTATCCTATCTACCACATGCACGTAATTTAACAACATGTTTAATCTCAAGCGTTTTACTAACTTTTTACTTTTATAATTTAATTGTCGACAAACAAAAAGAAACAATCTTTGCAAAGGGAAAAACAACCATAGTGCTTAAAATATACAACCATGCCATTGTTTTGTTAAGACAATGCTTTAATTTACTGTTTTATTTTGATAAATGCACCATAACAAACAAATATGAACCAGTGGTCCTATAGACAGTGGTGCACAATTACGTAACTTGGGGTACTATATGATTTGCTGAGAAGTTGGACTTTTCTATCGATTATAAAGTATATTTAGGTCTACTTATTTAAAAGTCCAGATGCTGTATAATAATTTCATAATAATTTCATTTAAATGTAACTTGGACTAAGAGCTCTCCATAGCACTACAAGACCTTAAACAGCGCCTTTAATAATAAATATCTGGGCATGCTGTGTTTCGACATCGGTGCAAGTGTTTCGGAAATGCATACATAAGGTTGAAGGTATATATCATCAGGCATATTTATGGTGTATATTTGGGTCCGCCTACATTCCAGTGTTTGGGCCCCTATATTCACTACTGCACGAGGGATTACACGCATGTGTTTATCACCACTAACATTGTAGTTCACGAATGATTGCGTGTGTTTGTTTACTGTCTGAGTGTAATAAAGCGGTTTTATCCCATGTCCTTGAAGTAAGAGCAGTTGCAGGAGGTCCGTGGTCGCTGACTTGTAACTCCTTAGATCCTAACCGCGTGGGTTCGAGTCCTGGTGCGCCGGTGGTTCCAACAATAATTATCTAGACGTTGCCTATTTGACCATAATTGTATCGTTGTAATGAAGCAAAAAAACAAACAAAACAATAATTGCAACTGTACTGGTCCTATGAAGGATTGACAACACTGGAACTGTAATGCCTTTAAGGTGCTATCTGACAGTATGCATATATCAAATGTATGTTACAATACCGTACCACTGCTTTGGGGAATTTGGTCATAAAATCATACTTTAGTATAAATAAAGACGGGTTTGAATACTATGTTGTTAAAAAGTACAAATCGCGATAAAAACACTCTAAAAGTTCATTCACTCCAAATCTATAAATAAGCACGATAGTGATCTGTGCTTAAAGTAGATATCGACTTCAGAGCAAACTACATTGATGACAGTATAACGTAACCTTTAAAGTAAGTTGTGTATTCTTAGTTTAAAAATAGCTAAATCTGCAGCGTGGCTCAGATAGGTAATACCTGTTTGCAATGACGAGTGGGGATTTATGTTTCACTGTTCTCTCTGATTTATGTCATCAATGAACATCATTGTGCAGGACCTTTCAGGTAACAATGACTTATTTGGTTATTTAATAAAATATTGTAATGTGAGGAAGCTGGCCTGGAATAAATATTTTATGACAGTATAACAACTGATCTATATAAGTTGTCGGACATGCACTTTAACCTTGTGCCGTTTTGTAACAGATCTAACATCCTATTATTTTTTCATTGTCATTTTGAAGAAACCCCTTACTTTCTGATATTAAGATTCCAGTCTGTAAAACAATCTTTTAAGCATTCTATTAAGTAAAACTATGTGTTCTAGACATTGTTTAAGCTCATTTACAGTGATGTCTACAAGAGAGTTTTAATAGTAAGAGGGAAATGTTGTTTTGTTGACGTTTGTATTATTTTACAATTGTTTACTTACAATGTGAAGATGCATGTTGTTCCCCCTTAAACTCATTTCAAAGGGACATATTCTGTTGTTTAATTGTTTCCATTAGTATATCCGACATCCAAATAACCCAAAATGCATTGTTATATGATACAGTTTGGATATACCTGTTCGACAGTAATATTTGTTCGGCTACTTTAAATATAACGCTTAAAGCTGATTGGCTGAGACGTACATCGATGCGTACTGTAGAATGTTTGTTAAAGTAGTCATGCGCGGGAAGTATAAATAAAAAACTAAACAGAGCCGACGCGGATCAGTTGACGTTCGGATCAAGATAAGATCAGGAATGAGTTGTGCACAGTGCAGAACCGGTACAATGTAAGCCATTGTTTTGTTTAATGTCTTCGTCGGATGCAACTAAAGTTAATAGTGATTTTTATTATCTCTTACCTATAATAAAATCCATGTCAGCATCTTAAACTCTAGCTGTACTTGCTATTTTCATAGATATATTAAGGATATTGCTAAGTTTGGCAAAGTAATAAAGAAGTATAAAACATTTTTTGTCCGAACCTTATTTGATTGTTGTTTTCTTTATTCCGCCCACGGGTTTAAACAATATCGTTTACGGTGAATAAACATCCGGATAATATATATCGAGCTTCGCCTTACAATAATTTGGTCCAAACTGTCGGATACCAATTTTAAAATAAGAATACATGACAAAGTCCTTTAAGCATTGCAACATATACCAAACTCCGAAAAGGCACAGAACAAATGTATTTCACATTTAAGCCAAGCGAAAAGTAAGAACACATTTGTGGTGAGTCATTTAACGAAAAGAGCAAACCCGACAGTTACCGCCTCGACAATATGGACCGACTGGGGTGCTTAACCCGGTTTTACAGAGCTCTAACCTCGCACTTCCTCGCGAGTTTTCAAATGCAAGCAATGAAAAAAACACGATCTATTTGAATAAAAAATGTCCAAGCGCTGATATTTTCTGTAATAAGTTATGACGAAAATAGTGACGTAATTGAAAAATAATGTCCACATAGTGTTTAGAAAAGAATATGGGTTGAAAAACAACACACAAATGGTTGACTATAAATGAAATTAACTTTCCGAATCATGAACAAACATGACCAGAGATTAAATAAATGGTTGTAGCATTGTGTTCATGTGAAGATGGAATTAAAGAACCAAAGTCCAATGTCCATCAAAGGAAATACACGTAACAATCCTTATAGGATGTATCAAATGACAACATAGATTACATGCACGGGGAGATTTTTTTACGACCGCCACACTGCACAAGTAAAATTGATGTGATCATGAATAAGAATATATGACAAAGTCCTATGAGCATTGCAACATATACCAAACTCCGAAAAGGCACAGAACAAAGGTATTCACATGACATAAGAACACATTTGTGGTGAGTCATTTAACGAAAGGAGCAAACCCGCAATTACCGCAACTCGTTCTGATCTTATGGATTCGTTTATGACCGAAAACACAAAACACATAAATTTAAAAAAAAATGCGTTTATGTCCAATCATCTTCAGTAGAGGTCTTCGGCTATTGAGTATCGTTTGAAAACAAATATTAGCTTAAGGCAGAAATATATTATTTATGTTTTTTGATTTGTCTGACTCAAAATTTCCGACACAATTTAATACAAAATTTACATGCCCAGTTCATTTAAAAGACAAGCGGCGCCCGTGCCCGAGCGGTAAGAGTCGCTGACTTAAAACTCCTCAGCCCCTCACCACGTGGGTTCGAGTCTCAGTCGGGGCGAGTACTTCATGTGGTGAGGTTTTCCAGCTAACCTGCGGCGCACCGGTGGTTCTACCGCGACATAAATCTGGGATCTTCCGCCACCAATAATTAGCTGGACGTCGCAAATATGACCATAATTGTGTCGGTTCGATGTAACAACAAACAAAACAAACATTTAAAAGACTGGTTGAACAGGATTCATTATTTTTGAGAAACTAAATTCTTTGAAGCCATGCAAATTATTTAAAAAGCATTTTCATATATAATCACTTGATCTAGTTAAAAATAGTTCTTCTTAATATTACATTGTATTTTATGTATTTGGGGTTTTACGGCAGGTTTCAACAGTTTAAGTGATTTAAGACATTTAGTTCTAACATTTTAATAGGGGTTTAAAGATTTTTTGCTGCCAAATATGACACCAAGAAATTAAGTTTCCTTGACGACAGGAATACGAAAGTTATTAAGAAATAATTCAGGATCATTGTGCAAAGTTTTCTTCTGACAGAAATGTATGCAGTTTTTGTGGGTGAAAATTTACAACCATTGTTGTTTACTCCAAGTTTGAAATTTGGTAAGGAATTGTTGTAATTGCATTTCTATCGTATTCGTATTTTTGTAATGATAACATATGAGGAAATAGTCCACATATAGTGTACAATCATCCCTATGATTTAGAGTTTTTACAATGTTATTTAGTTTGATGTTAAAGAGAGAATCTGGCAATATACTACCCTGAGGGACATCTTGTTCCTGTTTGGGAACAGAAGACACAGTAGGCCCAATTTTAACTTGAAAGATTCTGTCAGAAAGAAAGCTGTTAATAAATGTGAGTCAACGACCCTTGAGACCAAGGTCACCTAAATCTTTAAAAATCCCATGTTTCCATGTAGTGCCGTATGCTTTTTAAAGAACAAAGAACACCGCATAAAGGTGTTCTTTCTTGAAAAGGGCATCTCGTATAAAAGTTTTAAATCGAACGAGATAATCAAGTGTACTGCGTTTGTTTCTGAACCCATTTTGAAATTCTGTGAGTAAATTATTTGATTCAGGATACCAAACGAGTCTATCATCTATCATCCGTTCTGAAGTTTTACAAATATAACTGATCAAAGCAAGAGGTCTGTAACTTAAAGGATCTGTTGGATCCTTTCCCGGTTTCATTGTTTGTTATTATTAAGTCATTAGATTTAAAGTAGTAAAATGTTGTTGAGGAAGATTTACCGCTTTTTCCTTATAGTTGACCGACATTTTTTACTGGTTATACAAGAAACAAATTTCTACCAAGATGTTCGTTTGGCTTATTTAATTATCCGCCTGCTCTTTGCCCTTTTATTTTTGACATTATTTAAATTAGCACAAGAAGGACGAATATTAAATTTCTTAAGTGCCGCTCTACGTTTTCTAATGGATTTTTTTGCATTTATCATTAAACCAATGTTTGTTACGCTTTGACTTTGTCATGGCCTTAGGTGAACACTTTTCTGCAATGTTATGATGAATTGTACGGATGAATATATTTTATCATTAGCATTCTCAAATGTTGAAAAAGTCAGTTCTTCAGTGCAAACATTGAGAATAATTCCCAATTTGCTTTGTTCATCCTCCATAACCTAGGTTTTTAAATTCATTGTTAACTATTATGGGAAAATGATCACTTCCACATTTATCATCATCTTCATCCCAGCTATAATTGAGATACATACAAAGATGACATAAAGAAAGGTCAAGAGATGAATAATGTCCCGCAGCAGGATGTAAGTAAGTTGCTTTTTATTGTTCATTAGGCATCATTTTGGGCAATAAAATATTCTAAGGTTTTACCCATATTATTGTAGTCCGAACATCCCCATAAAGGTTTATTTCCATTAAAGACTCCTACAAAGAAAAGGGGTAGGTAGTTGACTTATTAAATGATTTAATATTTGAGTTAAATAGAAGATAAACAGAGCAAATTGTGATGACTTTGTGAACTGTTACACGAATGGTAACAGCCTGTAATTACGTATTAAGGTTAATCTTTGAATGTGGTAGTTTGGAGTTGACAAGTATTGTCGATCCTCAAGATGCCCTATCACAAATTGTATGAATGTGATTGTATACAGAATAACCTTTGAAATCAATTTTATCCTTTTCCTTCAAGAACGTCTCCTGAAAGCAAAACACAGCAGAGTTTAAAGTGGTCAATAAAAGTAGAATTTCATTAAAGTTGGCTCAAAAGAACCTCGACAGTTCCGGTGCGCTGTCTTTTTATATATGAAAAGGAATTTAAAATAGTATTTTGGAGCTTTGACAGATGTTTTTCATCTGGTGACATTTGTTACTGACTTTTGTTGTCATATAGAAAGACCAGTAACTGTGCAACCATATCATCTTCGCCAGTCAAGGAGCTAAACTTGTTTGCAACCTTGATGGGATCTTTCGATCCATTCTTTTGGCGCCCAGAGGGTGGATCTGTGTTTATAGAAGGTTTGATTGTTTTTCATTGTGTTTGAGTAATTGGCTGTGTTGTTTGTGGAACATAATCTTTTGTTATAGTAGTTTGAGTTTTAGTTACTGACTCTGTGTTTGGTCTTCCCTAGTTGTGACAGTTTTAACATTGGATTTTACGACTGTTGAAAATGATTTTGCTAGGGTTTCGATTAGTTTTCTTACTTAAGGGTAAAATATGTTTTGACAGTTTAATTCGTTTGCTTTCTTTTTCTTTTTTCCATATTTTACAATTAGTTGAATAGGCTGGACGTTCTTTAACACAATTTGCACATTTAAATGTAATACACGCAAATTCATTATGATTGTGTCGTGAAGTGCCACACGCTTCGCAAACTTTGACTTTTTTGCAATTACATTCATGATGCCAGAATATTTGACACTTAAAACATCGCATTGGATTTGGAATATACATTTCAACTTTTGTCTAACATTAGATACTTTTAAGGTGTGATGGTGGTTGAGGAGAATTTAAAGTGAAAATGATCGTATTTGTTTCAATTTGAATTCCATCTGGATTCATTTTGATACGTTTTGCGTTCGTGACTCACTGGTTTGAAAGATTGGAAACAATGTCTTCTTATAAAACTCCAGCGAGAATTCGGTCTTTAATAACGCCTTTCGAAAAGTTCATGGATTTGTGAGGAGTGGTGATGCTGTAATGTCAGTCTTGAATAGTCTTTCTGTATTAAGGAGTTGGTCAGATTGACCTTTTCGATTTAATTCAACAAGCATAGAACCTTTCCTTAATTTTGTCACAGACTTTGGTCGCCTATAATACTTTTAAGTGATTTTTCAATGATAAACGGAGACATTTTTGAGAAAGGTTCGAAGTCTTTTTCTGCTGTTAGTACTATGAATTTTGGAAATGTATCAATCATTTGTTCTTCTTCTGAGTCAGTGTTAAGGATGTTCGGTCGAGGTCGTTTTAGAATGTTGGAAGCCATGAAGGAAGAGAGAAGAAAACAGTAGGACGGTGTGTATAAGACGGTGTGTTACATCCCACGAGTGACTACTGATATACCGTACGCCAATCCCGTGGGTGCTTAACCGCCAGGATTCCAATCTCCGTTTTCACGGGATGCCATGCATGGCAAACGCATGGCCTTTTTTTGGCGGAGATTTTCCCTCTGCATGGAAATATTACATTGCTTTATCCACTTTATACATTGAGTATTCCCGGTACCGAACTAGTTTTCAGATTTAACATGATTAATCTAATAGATAATAAAATCAAAAAGATAAATTTAAATCCGGTATATGAGTGAAACAGAAACAAAGGTCAAAGTTTAAAAAGAAAAAGAAATAAATCTAGACCATACGGGATTCTTACAGACGACCACCCACTTTTTGACTATAATTTAGTATAATTTTGGAAGCTCTTCCATTGATTGAGCTGAATTACTCTTGATGCACCATAAAACAAGCGAACCGACACCACATATATATTTGACAAGTCATGACAGTGTAACTGTTTTATGTTACTGTTTTAATACCGGTAGGAAGAGACGAACAAAACTTTATACATATTTTCCGGGAAAATGTGTGGAGTGATGGTTTATATGATATGAGAGTCGCAGATAAAGCGAACATGTTTTATTTAGACATGAAAGTTAAGAATGACTTTCGCTGATTTTACGGTTAGAATTTAGGTATATTTTGTTTTACCACAAGGGATATTTTACATTTTACATTGCCTTCAACATGCCACTTGTTTTATTCGGATTGACATACAAATACATTTCAAGTTAGAATACATGTTGCTAATTCACCACTTTGTTTATACTTATTATTCCATAATGTTGGATCAAACCTTTATTTATAATCTCATAAAACTCGAATAGATTCACAGGTGTTGTAATTGTACATTTTTCTGAAGTCATTGTGACATGAGTTTAAATTTTGTGTTATATATGTGTATTGCAAATATCTTCTTAATGTTTGTTTCATCAACGTAATACACACCATTAACGGCGAATTCTTGTTACTTCCTCAACATCATTACTAAACCAATCACTATTGCAACGCATGCAATTACTATAGCAACGACGGTGCCCCCTCGGAAGCACGCCATCCCATTCATGCATGTCTGACTTGAATTAGTTGTTTGCGCGTCATACAAAACACCAAATACCTCCTGGACTCCGAACCCAAGACTAGCCGCAAGCAGGATTGCTATGCCCCAATTTCTACCAAGATTGCCAACGTAAAACATCTCTTGCATTGTTATCGGTCCCATTGTAAATAAAATCGACACACCAAACCCAGCAAGGATGGACGCAATGACCAGCAAAGATAGTTCATAGGCGAACAACAATACCAAGACTTCGCTCAGCAAGAAGCATACACAACCAAACATTAAGATCCAAGTACGTGGGACTTTGTGCACAAAGCGATCCGAAAGATACCCAACAGTTGCGCTAAGGACTGCATTTGTGACTGGAAGTACAGTGGTAATACGATCATCGTACGACTTTAAGCCGACTGCATCGCTGATGACTGTAATGTTGTTTGTGAATATAAACCCAATAGAAGACGCAAATGCCACATGTAACACAAACAGTTGGTAATCGATATTCTTAACAATTTCTTTCAGCTTCATGGGGCTATTTTTAAAATAATCTTTCGCGCTAATTTGCCTACGTTCAATAGAAGCATTGGTTTGGACACAGTTTGTTTCTCGCAATTCTGCTTCATCTTCATTGATTGCACCGGTGTCTAACTTCTCGTATGGAAGATCTGTATACTGCTTTAAGAACAGAATGCACATGACGTTTATTGCGCCGAAGAGAATAGCAAACATCAACATAAAGCTAGCAAAGTCGTCCCCTGCGAACATGTGGTAGTAGATCACGGAGAAGACAGCGGGGCTTCCAGCATAGAATGTGCTTAAAAGACCAACAGTCTTGCCAGTGTGCTCCGGGAAGTTGATCACGTTAGTGTTCAATGCCACCATGTATGTAAACACCGATCCAATACCTGTAAAATACAGCATTTAATTACTTATCATCGTAAAATATGTTGGGATTAATAACGATCATTAATTCATAATTACTCGTACTGTACAAAGGCGTGTTTTTACGTTATTATAATATTCCACTATTTACCGGCGGTAAAACGTACTAACTAGAAAGAAGCACTCTTGATTTATATGTATCATACAAATAATGTAGAATATTTAACTACATGTACCTACATTTATTGTAATGTTTTATTCTGTTTATTACGTTATGTTGGTATAACTGCTACTGCTAAATTAAATAAAATACGTTTGATTTATCTAAATATTAACTTGATAGTTCAGTGTGTTTTAACGACAAATGTTACAACAACAATAACTGAAATTAAAGGTTTTTATCCTACCATCACCTCGGACATTAGGTCTATACAGCCCCGTGGGATAATATTTGCTTTATCAAATACCACTGTGTACAACCCGTAGACGGGCTACATTTTAAATACATAAATAACATGTCGCACTTCGAGATCCAGACGACAACAAATCGTATAAATTTTAAGATTGTAATGGACGCAACAGCTTATGACAAAAATTTATAAGGATTTAAATCCTTTTTTTTTTTATTTATGTCATATGACGTCAAATGACATTTTTTGAATAGTACACGTAATTTATCGTCAGTTTGTAAACATGGGCTTAAAAGCAACATAATTTGGCGTTATTCATATAAAAAGTCAAACGTGTACATGAACATGAACAATATGTATTTGAGAAAGTGCGATGATAGGATGTGCAATTCCATTAGTTTTCTCTCTATTTCATTCAAGGAGAACAATGTAAAGTGAGACACAGTCCAATGATCCGGCGAAACGTAAATTTGTTGACTCTGTACCCCATCCATCCATGGTTAAGTTTAAGTCTGGTGCACCTGCTATGAAGTTAAGTGACTTTGGCTACAAGTAAGTTAAACTTTATTCTCGTTTCCTGTGGATCGTATCTCATTATGGATAAGTACTTGTTCTTTATTTTGTTAAGTTGGTAAGCGCGTATGAAAACATAACACCCACACTCGATTGCGACGTCCATTTTCCAAAAACGGAGTAGATACAAATATTAAACAATGTTTTTGTTTATAAAACAGATAATAGGGTAAATAGACTACTATGTTATTGTTGAACAAGGAACATGTTATCACAGTCGGCACGACAAAACTAAATCGCCTGGTAAGCCTTGCGATTTTAGATTGGTCTCAACATTGTGTGGTAACATTTTTTATTTAACACAACTTAGTATTCTCTATATACATAACAACAAAGTGTATAGTTACCACAGAGGAAGAAGTAAATGGCCATGAGCCAGACGTTGTGGTGGTAGAAGTGTGCAAGCCGGGTGGCGCTCCAGATAAGTAGGTACCCGGCCACGGACACTACCAGTCCAATGGCTGAGGTCCATTGAGGTCCGAACCTGTCGTAAAACATCCCGGGCAAAAATCCGATACCCATACCGATATTAAGCATCGATGACATCAGCTCAACTGGAGAGAGTGAAAGATTAAACGTTGTAGTTGCTAGGTAATAGCTTATGTAAGGTGTTTTACAAAACATATAAAGTTATAAAACGGAGCGTTACTGTTCGACTCACGCTAATCTACGTCTTGAAAGTAATAAAATTGTTTTTGTACACAAACACTGTATTTTTGATTGGACTGTTGATTGGGGATTTCTTTGGAAAAAAAATTGTTAACTTACTCATGGGCCTATTTAGCATAACGTGCTTTTTAAAGGATCAATAAGCGACATGTTATCTAAGGTTTAATCTATTTAATAACAAATACAAGCTAGACTGATGACAAATGAATATACTCACGCAACTTGAAGATCATTTATACGTGTTGTTTTTAAGTATTGAAATATATATAAGGCATTTCAATATGTGTGAGTCACAAAGTGATGTACCATAAAAACCTATTGTAATATGTGTTTTTACCAGAGCTATGTATACTGTTAATTACGGAGAAAATATGGCGTGATTTCAACTGTTGCATGGTTTATGTCAACTTGAAACGGTGACAACATAATAACGTACTTGACATTGCTTACCAACTTATAGGAAAATATGAAAAGGCCTTATGAGAACTACCACATATATTTAAATCTGAACTGGATAAAGGCATAAAGAGTAAATGTAAAGGTGACAAAAACACAGAGACAAGATACTAAACACACAATAGTAAATTAAAAGTTGCCGCCTTGGAACGGTCAAAGGACTGACTAGGGTACTTACACCAGATTACAATTAGGATGATTTCAGGAATAATACGGTCATTTACTGTAGACTTGACAGCTGAATTACAGTTTAGGAATCCATATGTACTACATTTGTTAAAATTTCACTTGTTGATATTGAACTACATTTTATGCTCACTCCGCATTTTTTTTTTTTTGGGGGGGGGGGGGGGGGGGGGGGCGGGGGGCGGAGTGGTGGTGGAGGGGAGGATACATAAAATGCTTGACTGAAGAAATAAATTACTTGAATTAGAAACAAAAGCGCCGGATGTATGGTGTATTTTTAAAGGTGAAATATTCTCTCTTTTTTTCTAACCATCTCCCAGTCTCATTCTCCCTCTCTCTCTCTCTCTCTCTCTCTCTCTCTCTCTCTCTCTCTCTCTCTCTCCCTCTCCCTCTCCCTCTCTCTGTCTCTCTGTCTCTCTCTCTCTCTCTTATTCTCTTAAACTTTCGATTGTTTTATAACTACCTTGTGTCTGTGTATAGTTGAAAGTTGTCTTGATGCTTCCTTGGTAGACATTAAACACAAACAGGGACCCTGTAACAAACTTGGCCCCACACGCCACTGCAAGCCCCAGTAACTTTAACAATATCACCCGATCCATCGTTATTCCAGTATTTTATCACATTGACATTATTTCAACACAGTTTTACGGACGGTATTCTCTGTTATTTAAATTGTTGATATTACGAGAGGAGAATTTTGTATATCCAGAATCGCATTCCGGGATTTGGTTCCGAAGTTGAAATTATGTCTTAGATGTTTTTTGTAATTGCAACTAAGTTATAATTCGCTTAATATGTTCCTTAAACATATATATTTAATGCACATCATTTGCAATGTTTTTCTCATTGGTCCTTACACATGATTTCACATTATTTAACATTTCATAATAGTTCACATTATTTCACGTTTTTATTATTTTACATTATTTCCCATAATTTTCGCAGTTTATCCAAAGGCACAAGTTGAAAAAAGAACAAACCAGTAAATATTCCTTAGATTAATATGTTAGAACATACACCAGCGTTTTATGCTTACACAAACACTATTACCTCAACACAGCATGACACACACTGACATGAAAGTAACTTTCAAAGCCATCTTTCTACTTCCCTTAAGGCAATCAGAGAAATATCCAACCGGATACTTCGACTGATAGCAATACAACGTTATAAGCCGAATATCAGGTTTAATGTATAGCTCGGCCAATCTATAACAAATGTAATATCGGACCATGTGGTGTGGTGTTATCTTGGATGTCCGTATGGACGTTTTTTTCAACGCGATAACTTTTACAACAGGTATTATGGTGTCATTCTTCAATTCTGCCAACATGCTGGTCCAAAAGAAACATTTTATTTTCAGTTACAAGTCTTTTGAAGAAGCTTTTTTAATATAGTCACTGTATTTCTTTTTGCAATGAAAATTGAAAAAAACAACAACAAAAAAACAAAAACAAAACACGAACAACGCGAAATTAAATCACTGATCTTTAAGACATAACAGCGCACAACATTAAGCTCATTTAACTGTTGCACTCTGTTGAATTATCGCCAATTACCTTCTGCTTATGACATTTTTCGATTCGACTAATTGTATGAACTAATCAGATGTTCCGATGTTTGCTCGTCACTAAGTCTTCCTCGCATGACTTTATGCGCTGGCCAGATATTGTTTACCTGATTGGTTTTGTATAATTTCATGTTGTACAAGCCGGTAAATCCTCCAGGCAATGTTGAATTATTTTAATTTATATTATTATTAATGGGATAATTTAAGAATTATAGGAGCAGGAGTTGCTATCATTGTTCTTTCGCTTGAATGTGTTTTGTTCCACTAATGGGTGTATGTCTAAATAAGAGAAGTGCTTAAGGTGCGGTTCATGTATACTGAGCATTAACACCCAATAGGGTTTCTATGATCCATGTTTGGAGATAATCCGTGAAATAGTCCGGAAGTGCATCGTCGATAACCTACTTTAACTCATCCCGCCATGCCTTATTCTGACGGTGGGATAATCGGCCGGCAAAAGTCGTGTACACGAATATTCATCTACCACCATTGACCCAATGAAAAAAAAACGTTACACATGATGGTACTCTTCAGTTATAAGACACAGGCAAGTGACCAAGTGTACATGAAACACCTGTTGTTGTACAGAAGGTCGTTTTGTTAAACAAACGGTCGTTGTGTACCCGCGAGCGAAAATATGATGGTGCCGTGTCCCACCACTGTATATAAAATTATAGAAATAGACCTCTTTTAAGCCACGGTATTTGTCTAGTATTTGAAATTCTCAGTGGTTCGAGCCCAATGTCTTTTTTTTTCTAAAAATGGTTAAAATGTGTAGGATTATGCTAATCAGTATGACACCATGTGTTGAGGTCAGTTAATATGTTGGTTTTGTTTGTGTATATGTTGTAATTGAATATGCCAAATCAGTTTTAAATATAAGATTTCTTCTTCTATTAAGTTACCTTTCTCTTCAAAACACTATAAATTGATAAACCCAATAGGAAGTGCGAGGTCAGAGCTCTGTAAAACCGGCTTAAGCACCCCAGTTGGTCCACATTGCCGACTGACCGTTCCAAGGCGGTAACTGTCGAGTTTGATTTTTTTTTGTTAACTGACTCATCACAGATTGTTTCTTACTTTTACGTTTGGCTTGCATGTAAAATACCTTTTGTCCTGTGCCTTTTCAGATGTTCGTATATGTTGCAACGCTCATAGGACTTTGTCATACATTCTAATATAATACAGACAGTGACATAAATATGAAACGGAATAAAACGCGGTCAAAAGCGAGTAAATTGGCTTGTATGAAAAACAAATATGTTTGGTAAAAATTCGAACGAGCAAAACAATTGTTCAAGGACAAGAACACACCCTTAGACCATTCCGTAGATCTCTTGTTTCCCAACAATGAAACGAATCCAAATTTAGGTCTTTATCTTTACCCATTTTTTTTAATTCAATACTGGTTTATGCGGGCCAGGTTTTGTATGATCAGCATTTTTCTATTGAGTGTTAACCGTTGTTTTGCAAAATGCAAAAACCTTTTGACACAAACTCATTGATACCAGATACCACAGATTTGACCCCAGTCCTTCACTGTGTGAGATAGAGTCCAGGCCGAGACGAAAATGTTCATGTGGGTAGGTGTTCCACCTGACCTGCGGTAACATTTGTATTGATCCTTCCTCCATCAGAATTGAATGCATTCACCATCTGACTATAATTATGTCAGTGATATCCAATAACGAGATGCAAGCACATTTGCAATATTACAAGTGTAACTTCTTGTTGGTATCAAATTCATAATTATTGTTTTTTATTATTTAGTAACTCGTCACTTTTTAAGGGTCGGTAGAATGTGTAATATAAAGCAAATCTATCAGTTTATGTTTAATCAAAATGGGTTGTGCATCTATCACCAGTCTACCCAAAACAATTTTCTAAATTACTAAGTACTATTAAATTACTATTTAAGACTCGGCCTTATTATCGCCTTTTTCAAATGTACAAATCTAATCGCTGAAAAAAATGTACGACCAAAAACCTAGTGTACTTTGCATGTTGTTTTTCTTATTGGCTACCAGTTTGGATAGAGTTATTCCTGTCAGGAGATCTGGATGGGTAATTTTCATTTTCCTGGTATGGCAACATAAATTGTCTTAAAGGTAAGTCTTTCTCTATCCCCAGCCACTTGTGTTTACGAATTGTTGCACCACAAATGCACCTGTCATGGTTCTTATCACTATTACGAAAGATGTGATACTCTTTAAGAACAAAGCTTTGTGTGAAGGAATGTTTGAAAGAAACACAACTTAATTAAAATACATTGTTACTTCTATTCGTTGACCTAATATATGCACTATATTCAAATCGGACAACAACTTTATGTATAATAGTCGTCTTTGATGCATAATAACAATCTTGGCCGCTGCACTTACACTTTAGGACGCTTGTGACCGAGTGGATAAAGTGGCAGACTGGTAACTTCTCCACGTGGGTTCGAGTCCCGGTCGGGGCGGAAATTTTCATGTGATGAGGTTTTCCACCTAACCTGCGGTGCGCCGATGATTCTACTCAGGCGTAAGTCTGGAGTCGTCCTCCACATATAATTAGCTGGACGTCGCCAATATGACCATAATTGTATCAATGCGATGTGGAAAAAAAAATCAATAAGTTGGTATAATTCCTAATCATTGTTTCAATAACTTTTCACTAGAAATCCTCTTTAAATTATAATCTTGCATTAACAAACACATGTTGTTGTTTTTTCTAGCTGGTAAACCTGCTTTAAATACAGCATTCATATGTTGTTTATGGGGATCTTGAACCAGTGGTGTAATGATACGACAAAACAATATTGTACTGAAGGTAGCAGCAATTTTACAATTGTTTTTTTACAATTAAGGCATTGCTAAGTATGCTAAAATTGTGACAGATTTGGCTTTTGATTTTTTAAATCTTTTGATAAATTTTAAATGAGATCTCAAACAAAAGACACAGTAATGAATAAAGTAACGTTGAAAGTAAATCTCTTAAAGAATACATTTACTTTTACTAAATGTAAGTAAAACACATGTACACACAACACAATTTATTGCACATAATTGAAAGTAAATTGCATTTAGGATTATTAAAAGCAACATGAATATCACAGTTCACAAACTTTATCAGGTATTACAATTTAAAATAAAAGTTAGCTTATAGGTTCATAGTCTTGTCACTGGTAGCTGTCATCACTTATGATAAAAGTAAATGTCATGTTATTATCGAATATAATGAAATAACAATTTATCATTAAAACCATGTTGTATCGAGTCCAACAACAGAACGTGCATTAGTGGATACACAACTGCAAAACTATATGAAGTCTTTGCTCTGTAACCTGTAGTTTTGTAGGGTGTTAATGTTTGGGACATACTGAAGAACTTTGCACTAGTTTATTATTTCGTTTGCAAGCTATAATGGTGAATTCCGCATACAGCATCGCTTTCTAAGCATCATAACTAACCCTATTATAATTGAAATACTTGCTATAACTATAGCAACGATGGTGCCACCTCTGATGCACGTCATGCCTTTTGTACATGTTTGACTTGAATCAGTTGTTTCTGCGTCATACAAAGCACCAAACGTCTCCTGGGCTCCGAACCCAAGACCTGCTGCTATCAAGATAGCTATGCCCCAGTTTCGGCCCAGATTGCCAACATAAAAAAGCTCCTCCATTATAGTCGGCCCCATTGACCACAGTATAGACACACCGAACCCAGCAAAGATAGTCGCAATAACCAGCAAAGAAAGTTCATAGGCGAACAACAATACCAAGACTTCACTTAGCAAGAAACATACACAGCCAAACATTAGGATCCATGTACGCGGGATTTTGTGAACGAAGCGGTCTGAAAGATATCCAACCGCTGCGCTTAAGATTGCATTTGTAACTGGAAGTACAATAGTAATACGGTCATCGTAAGACTTCAAGCCGACTGCATCACTAATGACTGTGATGTTGTTTGCGAATATCAACCCAATACAGGACGCAAATGCTATATGCCATACCAAGAGTTGGTAATCAGCATTCTTTAATATGTCTTTTAGCGTCATTGGGGTATTTCTTAAAGAATTGTTGGAGACAATTGTACTACGTTCAGTCGAAGCATTGATCTGGACACTGTTGGCTCCTCGCATCTCTGCTTCACTTTCATTTATTGCATCGCCGTCCAAGTTCTCGTAGGGAAGATCTGTATACTGCTTCAGGAACAGAATGCACATAACGTTTATTGCGCCGAAAAGAATGGCAAACATCAACATAAAGCTAGCAAAGTCGTCCCCTCCGAAGATGTGGTAGTAGATCACGGAGAAGACGGAAGGACTCCCAGCAAAGAAGGCGTTCAGAAGGCCAACAATCTTACCGGTGTGCTCTGGGAAGTTGATGATATTGGTGTTCAGCGCAACCATGTACGTGAACACCGACCCAATACCTGAATCGATACAGAATGTATAGGATCATTTAACGCATTTTGAAGTCAATTACTGCTTCTACATACATTTGCATGTTCCGTATAAAGAATTGCAGTCGATGTAAACCGACATTTCAATTCATCACTACGTGTATATTGATTATTTTTTTTAAATTCTGTTTGTCATGCAAAAACAACATCTGCTGCTTTAATAAAATACACTTTATAATTAAATAATGTTTTATATTTAATATAAATGTTAACTTCATTTAAACAACTTATTGTTAATGATATAATAAATAAAATAACTCATGACATAAAAACATAAGCGCTGTAGTTACCGCAGAGGAAAAAGTAAACGGCCATGAGCCAGAAGTTGTGGGAGTAGAAGTGTGTGAGCCGGGTGGCACTCCAGATAAGCAGGTACCCGGCCACGGACACAACCAGTCCAATGGCTGATGTCAATTGAGGTCCGAACCTGTCGTAAAATATCCCGGGCAGGAACCCGACTCCCAGGCCAATGTTCAGCATCGATGACATCAGCTCAACTAGAAACAGATGTCACTCTCTTGTAATATGGTTTATGGCCTTTCAGTAAAAGCTACTTTTGTTTTTTGTTATTATGTAAAATATTAGTTGTATGCTGTTTCCAGAGCTTGCAAATATATAGTAACAGTTCTGAAATGGTTAATAAACTTTTGAGCCAATAAGAGAAGGTCGGTATCATTATGAAACTAATATTGTGGCCTTGTAATATTTTAGGAAATAAAAGACAAAGGTTGTTATATATAAATATGGCAATCGACGCCTTTGCGTCCCACAAACACGTTTTTTCATTATGTGATTTAAAATAGCGCAGTTCCTTGAAGACGAAGACTTTTTTATCACAAGTACGAACCAATGCTATTTAGTGTGTGTGCCACGATAATATAGAGGCGATTATTTTCTATATTTTTATTTTATCTGAAACTTAGTACTGTCCTGAAGGAGATTCAATCGTTAGACTATGCGTACCGAGAGAAAACTTAAAAAGTGTCATTGTGCCTTAGTTGAATCTACAAAACTCTACTGAAGGTTTGAATGTTGTGACCCCATACAACATGACGTCTTATTATTTTTGTTATGAAAACGAATATTTCATTAAAGCAGAGTCACTCTCATTAGAACCCGTAATGAAATAACATGTAAAGCTTGTATATAAAATATAGTAATTCTTATTTATCTTGAAGATAATAAAGTTCGATATGTACTGTTGCATATTATCATCTCAACTTGACGCTGGGAGAGCGTGATAGCAAACTTATCTTCATACCTAAACCGAATAAGCATGATAATGAAACTGCATTAACACATGTATATGAGGCTTGTCTGTATGTGTTTATATAACAAAAGGGCTTGCCGGCGTTTGTTAACCTACCTTTTAGTCGATGTTTAATGTATTCATGTTTTGAAAAAGTAACCCACACGCAAGCCCTCTGGTGTTATTTTTTTGTTATTTAAATTGATTTTGTTAAAATGCAATAAAATCCCAAACAATGCTACTCATGCAATTCAATTTGGCGAATGACAAATATTGTAAACCAAAAAAGAGTATTTAACATTTGTCCTGTAATATTCTTCAAGTCTGACTATGTACAAAACTGCTTCGAACAGATTATACGTCTCAAAACAAATCCTGCATTTTCGATTTAAAACGATTATAACTTATACGTACCTTGTGTTTGTGTGTAGTTGAACGTTGTCTTTATGCTTCCTTGGTACACGTTAAACACAAACAGGGATCCTGTTACAAACTTGGCACCACATCCCACAATCAGCCCCAGTAATTTAAGCACCATTATCCGATCCATCGCCATCTTTAGGAGCAATTTATGTACCCAACTTCGCACAGTCAATATAACAAAAGCTACGACAAATAGGTTTGCCCGGATATTAAAACAAAAACTCCATTAGACACTGTCATATCACCTTATACAAATATGTTGTTGAACGATAAACTTACTATTAGAATCACCCAGCTAAAATGTCTCAAGATTGTATATGTGGTCATTGGACTATCAAACATTTGAAATAAATGTCATTGTATGCAAAGTCAGGAAAAATACCAAATTACTTATCGTCATTCTCATTTGAAGTTTACATGCTCTCCATTATTGCATTGGATATTTTCTTCCGTTGCAAAGTTGCTGCTTTTATACTTTGTTTTAGATTGCCACTATGGTCTCGATAAACAGTAACCTTAATATAATGTAAAAGTAGCTATACGTTAGTTGTTAATATTTTCTCATCATTAAACAAAACATGAGTTGCAACAATAACGTATCAGTCGCCACCCAGTTGGTAACAATGCTTGAATAAAAATTCTTGATAACTTATGAAGTATGACACAAATGAATATGGAATCACGTTTCAGTAACACCACCCGATGTTAGTCAAGACATCTTTTAATTTCTGTCGTCGTAAGTCCGTTATCAGATTATGTTGTCCACCGGCGAGAATCTACATACACTGGTACAATGTGGTTATCTCATATGATGTGTTCTAGGTTTTCAATACTTTTCCTATCTCCGTTCACATGATAACGTAGTATATGACATCCTACATGCGCAATCCAAATCAACGATCTCAATAAACAACCATCCTTGAAACCAGACATGCTAGCGCAATCGGTAGAGCGTAAGCTCCCTGTACGGGAGACCGCTGGTTCCATCCCGGGCCGCGACATACCACAGTCGTTAAAATGGTAGTGGTATATCTCCCTTGCTAACGCTCAAGCAAATATAAGTGCAGTTCCGCGACTGGTCAGCCGATGTCAGGATAATGTGGGGTATCATGCCAGATGTTCACAGCATGCTGTACACAGTGAAGTGGACACCGTCTCCTGATAACTGAAATACTGAATGATTAATCCAAAAAACACCATCTGTACTGATTAATCCTTTACTACTTATAAAAATTTATTCTTTCAATTATATAATTAAAAAAAAAGATATTATCAAAACTGTGTTGTGTATAGTCACTTAACACATCATACAAACTATTAAATTTCATAAGAATGAACCTCAAGCTAAAAATTGCTTTCTCCGTCATTTATTTTCCATTTTTTAAAACAAACATTGCAAAGTGGTATTACTCACTGACCAATTCATCTCCGAGTGGGGCCCTAACACAAACGTACTATCTGATCGAGCCGGAAATTTATTACATGCGACGACCAATCAAAACTTTTATTCAACCTGTTACCGCGTGTGCGGTCACTGAAGGAGACCCGGCAAATAATAAACAACACATACATGGAAATTCAATACAAGTCAAACATTTACAACAAAGAAAATCAATCAATAGAATATATACTGTTTGAGATATATTTACCGCAATGTATAACTTCTGTGATCTACGCGTCAAATGATACTTTTAAAACAATTGATAAGTTAGATTTAATTGTATATGTTGTGCGTAAACTCTATTTGTTAATCCAGTGAACGTCAGGAAGTATGTCTAGGCATTGTTTCAACGACAAAAGTAAGCAGAAATAAGTATGTATAAATCGCCATTTTCATCCCATCCTTTTTGTGTTCAACAAAAATATTTCCCAGGGCTGAGCTTACTCACCTACGGCAGCACAACTTAAAAGGTCTGTTGCAGGACCCGATATCTGAAAATGGGACTGACTATTGTATCATTTAGCGCTGTCTTCTTATCAAATTAATTAAAACTTCAATAACGGCTGAGTGTACGAAACGCCAACCTATAGATGTAGATTTGGCGGCAACTACATAGAATTGTTGTGTACATGAATGTAATTGTATTGTATTGATCTGAATGGGTAGGTATTTTTAATTGACTATTGAAATCAGTTTCAAAACTTCGTATTTAGACGCTTTAAACTTAAAGCACTGCACACAGCATTTATACTCTGACAGCAGATGATTGAATTTCTATAATACATTATTACAACAGGACGGATGCAAGTACTTTAATAATGTTTTCTAGCATGTATTTAGCATGAAGCCATATTTGTTATTAATTGTTTATATTACTATTCATGTGTGAAAAAAATGTTTTTCGTACTGTATTAAATTTTTTGTTTAAGGTTTTAATAACATCAAAAGGTCTATGTCAGTTTAAATGCTTTATACATAATACCGACAAATTTATTATAAAGTATCTTTTGATCGTTCGTGGATCCGTTGACAAATATATACAGGTTGGTAGGGTTGCGCATACGTTTTATCTCGAAGGCCAATACCGACAGACGACAAACATCAGGGGCGGATCCAGGATTTTGGGTTAGGGGGGGCGTAACTTTTAATCACTCTAAATATTTTACAAGTAGAAAACTAATCCTTCAACTGTTAAACAACGTTTTATTTTTAAATATACTTAATTATAAACATAGCATATAACTTCTTAACATGGAAAAAATGACGGTGAAAAATTAAAAAAAAAAATTTGGCGAAGCCAGGGATTGAACCACGGGCATTGAGATCTGCAGTTCAACGCCTTCACCGCTGGACCACCAAATCCGCACAACAGTTTAGAGTTGTCATTACATACTTCAACCAACAGTGTGAACTTCAGTATCTCTCTGATTCGAGGCAAATATCCACGGCGCTTGAAGAAATCCGTGATATTTAAACGACAAACATATGCTCCAATTGCATCATATCTACATGCATGGTGGAACAGTGAACAAGTCATATTTGCCTAGATCAACCAATTTAAAATTGCTTACCTTCTTTCTTTTTCTTTGTTGCTAAAGAAACTGTGCAAACTCTTCTGTTTCTTGGGGCGTTTGGGACTTGACGGCGCAGCCATATTTGTTGTCGTATAAATGTACCCAAAGGAAATTAATTGACTGAATGATGTGTTTGTTTGTATGGGTTTTACGGCGCATCAACATGATCATGTTATATAGTGCCGAATTATTACAGTAAGGGAAGGCGGGAACGTTTAAATTGCGTGCACTCTGTGTTGTGTACGAGTACATCTCAAAAGGCAATGTTGTATAAAGATACGCGAGCGAAGCGAGCGAAGAAAAAATAGGAAAATATAGTATATTTTATTGTTTCCATACCAAAGAACATGTAAGCTCCGGGAATTTTAGGGGGGGGGGGGGGGGGGCGTGCGCCGGGTGCGCCCCCCCCCCCTGGATCCGCTAGTGAACATATTTCCATTCTAACATGACCGCCCAATTTATGTCCGCACTATTTACCCTATTATGGGAACATAGCGGCGTACAGTAGCCGCATCGTGAACTTGTTCCATTAATTACACCTCACGGTAAATTACATCGACTCAGAGTCATTGCCTACCATTTACATAATTCCAGTGTTTAATTTGGTACATGCGATCTCTTTTAATTAACTTACAAAAAAACTTGCACGCGTTATTATCGACCAAAAAGTACGTAATTAAACAAGGAAAACGCGATCTTAATCTTCTGTCACTTTTGATTATTTGATCAGTCATGGTAAACTGCTTAAATATGCACATAGGGACGCCAGTGGCAAAGTGGTTGAGTCGCCGATTTGTAACCCCTCTGAGTGCTTAGCCTCCTACCGCCTGGGTTTGAGTCCCGTTCGGGTCGAAGGATTTAATGCTGACCTACTGTGTACCGGTGGTTCTACCCAGACATTGGTTAGAGGTCTTCCTCCACCAAAACAGCTGGACGTCACTATAATGGTCATAATTGGTAGCTGCAATGTAAAGACAAAAACAAAACAAATATGCATCTTATGACATTACGTCTATCTTACGACTATTAAAATATTATAATAAGATTTATCCGTGAAGCAACTTAAAATGCAAGTCTCAAAATATCGTTTTTAAATGACTGACACAAGATGTTAACTGATGGATTTTTCTTTGTGTGCAATGCCTCAATTCAGTGTTTTTGTAACGTTTACGTTTACCTTAACTTGTGCTCAACTTTGTCTTGTGGTAGTTTAAATTTTGATATATTATGTGGCTCAGTTCCATTCGTCAAACTATACATACAAATCAGTCATTTGCCTTTATTTTTCGTCACATAAAATAGAAAGTATTTCCAACAGAAAGTGTAAATCAAATCACAAACCATATCATTCATTTTCCTAACCGGTTTATGCCAAGACAGAAAATACCTACGGCAACAAAATCCTGACCTTCTGCCTTGTAGTATGCACCAGAGGGATGGTAACGCCAATAACAATGATACTAATTGCAAAACGGAATTTAACTTTCGTGACCTCTTGCTTAAAGGCTTTTTTTAACATTACAATATTAACTACAATATATCATTATTAATTTTATTGTTTTATTGTTTTAGCCCTTTTACGTGTCGTTAAAATGCCACCAATATTTTGAATGTTTGAAGATAGAATGACGAGACTTCACCAACGGACCACACTTCTTTTATTTCTTAAATTAAAAACTGATGTCAATGTCTACCAAACAATGACTTTTAGCCGCTTTTCTTGATTATTATAACTTATATTCAAATTTATCTTTATATTTCAATAGTCGCATCGACTATGAGTAAATGCCCCTTGAGAAAGGACTGAGAAACTGACTGAAAAACAACATAGCCCTTATAATTATCCTTGCAGCCAATTCCACGTATACCCACTGCCCCATCATCTGACAGTTATGTATCATAGGGCTCTGAACACTTTGTGAAGTGATAACCAAATTCGATTAACGCAGGCCATGGAGATGAGATCGACCAGAAATCTTTGAAACGTTTATCGGATATATTGCACACAATTTGAGACAATGGCTTGTTATTAATGGTTTTCACGCCCAATCTTGTTTCTGGTAAGCTAAAAAGAGGGATTTTTATTTTCTGGAAAGAATGATAATGTCCAGGTCAATAACGAAGATATGTGTTGTATGTTCATGCAAATATAATGTCTAAATATCTAAGAAACGAGTCAGTCCAAGAAATATTAAAAGAACAATATATTTCACAGTGTTCTTATTTATCCAGGTTTTAACTGTACAAAATTTTCAGGTCATCTCCTTTACTAGTTACAACATCTTCGCCGACAAAGTATAAACGCCCCCATTAGAAAAGAAAGTCCGGCGACAGACAGAAAGACAATATATCCATTTGAAATACATTTCTTTCCAATACAGTAACTCCCTTCGGTGGCATCTTCCGGCAGTTCGAAGTCGTAGAGGGCGCCAAACAGTTCCTGCGACGCAAAGGCAATAAGTGCTGCCCAGAGCAAGGCGATGCCCCAGTTTCTGCCCAGGTGCTCTACGCTGAACATCTCCTTCATCACAGTAGGGCAAATACTCCATATAATCCCTATAGCAGCCCCAGCGAATGTCGTGGCAATGATCAACATCAAGTACGTTGGGCTGAAGATCAAGACAATAGCTTGGCTGATGATGAGACTGACGCAAGCCACATTGACAATGCTAAGACGGGGGATGCGTTCTCTAAAATGGTCGGAAATAAGGCCTATGGAAGCACTGACAATGGCGTTGCTAATAGGTACAATGATGACAAGTTTGTCGTTAAACTGCTCCAACCCTAAAGATCTTGACGTAACCGTTATGTTGTTTGTGTAAACAAGTCCCACACTTGAAGATAAGGCAAACATCCATGAAAATGTCTGGAAATCTATGTTACACAGAGTTTTCAGTAGTGTTAATGGGGCAGCCTCATCGTTATCTTTCTTGTGTCTTTCATCTTCGTTATCAGCACTTTTTGTCAAATCATCAGCTACAGCCTTCTCATTTGCAGAAGAGGTTACAGATTCTAAAACAATATCGTCTCTTTTGTAGTACTTTGCTTCAACAGCCACTGTTTTATCGTCCGGGTGCTCATATACTCGCAGAAACACCATACAGAGCATGTTGGCGACCCCGTACATAATGGCCAAGAACAACATAAATCCTGCGAAGTCCTGGTTCGCCACAACAGAGGTGTCCCCCTTTGTGAAAACGTTATAATACAAAGTGGCAAAAACAGAAGGGCTCCCGGCAAAGAAGGCATTCAGGAAACCAACTATCTTTCCCGAGTGCATGGAATGGAAGTTTATTATGTTAGTGTTCAGGGCAACCATGTACGTGAAGACGGATCCAAAACCTGGAAAGTGTATACACACATCAGTTTCACACATAGGTTTGATATTACAAGTACAACTATGATTTCGGTATGGGTTAAAGTAAATAGCTTTAGACAGATTGCTATATACGCTTTAACAGTACTAAATGAAACGTCTCAGACGCATAAAATGTTTAGTGTATTTGATAAAAATTAACAAGTTCTTGCTGTACTACAAATATGAATGCCAATGTAGAAATGAAATATCTGCATTTTCATAGATTTAAAAAATTTAGCTGCTTTTATTGTGTTATATGTTGAGAAATTAAAAAAAAAATAACATCACTTCTCCATTCTCTCGCAAAACAATAAAAGTCACTGAATTACTACCTGCAAGAAGGAAGAATATGGACATGAGCCACGCCTTGGTGCTATAGAAGGCGGCGTATTTCGGCGTGCTCCAGAGAAGTAGGTAGATAGGTACAGATATCAGGAGGCCGGCACCGGAAGTAAACGTTGGTCCAAACCTGTCGTAGAACATCCCGGGTACAAACCCTACACCCAGACCAACATTCAGCATCGAGGAGAGGATCTCAACTGCAAACAATAATGTTTGAATACAAAATACAAAACGTTTCATTACACGTCTTAACTATTTCAAAAAATATTAATTAACTACACATCCCCTGTTTGTAGCGTTTAAATGACATAACACTTTATTAACATGCACTTATCCAAATTGGCCATTAAGGTAGGAGGTACAGGCATATTGGCAAAAAACCGAAAGAGAATGCCCATCATGCAATTTGCTAAAGGGATTTAACTTCGATTAAGTTAGTAACATAACTATTTGCGTCATTGCCCTTCTCTATAAGTGTACTGAGTTATTTTAAAAATGAAAAAAAAATCTAACTTTATTCTATGAGTGTCGATATTTATTTTGAATTATGTATTTTTAAAGTCAATGTTCAGGACCAGGTAGCACTATCATAGCGGCGATCTTAGATACCGAAGGCACCGTCTTAAATTCCGGACGCTACATTGTTAAGTCGTTTAAATTGTAGTGGTATATCTCTTTTGCCAGCGCTCAAGCAAATATAAGGGTATTTCCACGCTGGCTCCGATGTCTTGATACTGTGTCTGAGTGTGTTTACGGCATGCTATATACATATAAGGCAGCTCTATGAGTGCATCACGTAGACATCGTCTCATGATAAAGAAAGATTCAACAAACTAACAAACAGCAGCTATATTGCCCCATAAGTATCTGTATTATGTGTACCTTCTTTCTGAGTATAGTTGAATGTTTCCTTGATAGCATCCTGGTAAACGTTGAATACAAAGATGGAGCCAGTTACAAACTTGGCACAAAAGCCTACAGCTAACCCCACAAACTTCAGAACCTGGTACCGCTGGCAATTCATCTGAAGATGAAGAAGAAATTTATATATATATATATACTCATATATATGTATTAGGGGGGCACGGAGTCAGAGAAATTACAAGTGTAGAGTATATGTATATACTGGGGCGTCCATGACTTCATATGAAGTATCACTGACTTGTAATGTCTCTGAATCCGTGACCCCTCAAATCTTTTTTTTTTTTTTTTTTTTTTTTTTTTTTTTTTTATTTCATTTATTTCATGTCACAAATTACACAACATATAAAGTACAGTCACAACATATAGACATATATTACACATTTCTTATCATATTAACATTGTCCATATAAAACAGATTTTCAGCTTAGATTTTTCAATATGCTTTTGTCTAACATAAAATAGTAAAGTAAACTGAATGTATAAAGGATTGGAATTTTTAACTATATCAAGGACAGTATGGCTTATATATGTACCAAAACTTAAGTCTTTGTACAGTGTAATAATAATTTATGGAATAATCTATATTTCTAATATCAGAATCTTGTATTACTAGATCTTTCTGATGCCTGCACTGTCCTGATTAGCTATTTGTATTTATGGACATAACAAGCTAACTATAAGCTAACACATATTTACAAACAAACAACTAGAAAACAGCTGAAAAAATCACTGCTTTTTAACAAGAAAAGTTCTGTGGAATGCATTTAACTGTAAAGCTTGTTTTTAAAACACTTTATTAAGAAAGAAATGTGCTGTTTAAATAAATCTATTAATGAGCAGAGACTACGCTTAAATGTTTAAATAAGTTTATTTTAGGTGAACTTAAAGTTCATTATATTTTCTAAAAAGATGTTACTAGTAAGATCAAGACCATCATTTGGTAATGTTGGTAAAATGGGTAGCTTTTCTTATTCTGTTAAAATATTGTTTATTAAGACAATTACAGGTTTCCAATATTGATCATGTGTTCTCTGGTTCAAACTTTCACTAGCAATATATTGATCAGTCTTGTATTGATTTATTATATATTTCTTAAATACTCCAACATTAGGGTGTTTGTTTTTATCTTTAGTTTTGAATACATAATATTTAGCTAGTATGAAAATCAAGTTGATAACTTTGTGGAGAGTTTTGTTTCCAAAAATAAGGTCTGCATCTGACATTGGAATGTTTAATGCAGGACAGTTGGTGTTAATAAGTATAATCAAATCTTGCCAAAAAGTCTTCACAATATTACATTTGCAGAAGAGATGAAAAATGGTTTCTTCTTCTAGGTGACATAACGAGCACAGATTATTATTCTTAATATTCATTTTTTTAAGAAGTGAATTTGTTCCTAATATTCGGTGGTTTATTCTACATTGGAACCACTGCAAAAAGGTGCTTTGATGGCACTTAAAAGGCAGCTTAAATAGTTTTACTACATCAATATTATTACAGCCCAATTCATTTAACCATTTTGAAATAGAACTTGGTTGTATATTATTTTTAACCATGCTGTCGTACATATTTCTGCACCCAGTTTTTGTTTTTAGTAATAGTGAAAGTGACAAAGGAAGTATTGGTTCTTCTAGTCTATTACCAGGATGGTGCATTTTGACCTTTTTTAAATAGGTTTTAACAGATGAAACTATACTTGCATAATCAAGGTAGTTAGTTATATGTCCAAATGTTTGAACAAACTCAGTGAAAGTATAAAATGTGCCGTTTTTATTTAAAAGATCATTAATAGAGTATACACCTTTCTCTACAAATTTTCGTCTATATATGAATTTACCTCCGACCTTAATATTATTATTATAAAACAAGTGTGTACATTTTACATCATTACTGCTATTCGGTACGATAGATTTCATGAAATTATAATACGATGTATAAACATCCTTCCAAAAAGGATTGTCTATTGTATGTAATTTAATATTAATATATTCTGCCCCAAGGACATGAAGATTTTTTAGGTTTTTACTCTGACAACCTATTAACAAAGATTTTTTGTTTCTTAGAATCATTTTTCTGATCCATGATGATTTAAGAGCATTTATAAATATTTTAACATTGACCATTCTTAAACCTCCTTGTTGATAGTCATTGTAAATAACTTCCTCTTTAATTTTTCCAGGTTTGCCTTCCCAAAGGAATTTAGAGAACATTTTCTGAATATTTATAATTGTTTCATTGCGAGGGTTTGGCAATGCTAGGATTAAGTGGTTAATTTTAGGGAGGGCTAAGGTTTTGAGCACAGTTATTTTGCCTAAAGGTGTAAGTATTCGCTTTGACCATTTAGTTATAAGCTGTTTAATTTCTTCTAATTTCTTATCATAATTCAAATTAATAATTTTGCTAAGATCACTTGAAAAGGTAATACCAAGTAGAGTAAATTCTGTTTCCCAGGAAATATTTAGATGTGGCAATAATTTTCTTTTGCTATCTCGCTTGCTACCAATCCATATTGCTTTAGTTTTTTCAATATTAATATTAAGGCCAGAAAATTGTGCATAGAATTTTAAAACATTGCAAGCAGAAACCCCTCAAATCTTGGTTTCGTGGCTCCTGGCTCTAATATAATATTCTCGTGTCCAAGGCAGACCAGATGGCATGCGGCGATATTCATATAGCTCTCGGTTTAAAGCATGCTGCACCTTATGGTATGGCATGCAGATACCATTATATTAACCTGCTATATTAATGGCTCAGTAGTACATCAGAAGAGCGTTAGCTCTGTAAAAGGATATCCGAGTTAACGCCTGTAATCTCGAAGGACTCTTGTATGTTTAAATCTAACAAAATGATGTTACAACTTTTGGTGCAACAAACAGTCATTTTCTTCTTCTTTTACCCTTTACCTAGTTCGAGTGTTGCTTTTGTTATTGTTGTTGTTTATGATCATTTCGATCACAACTAGGAACGCATTTAGGTACAATAAAAGATATCTGTCGTTTTAATACTATGAGACTGCAATATTGAATAAAGAAGAATCACAAAATACAATGGAATCAGATAAAATAGTTTCTTTCCCTATTTTGGATTCATGTTAAAATAAAGGTAATAGTTTAAAGGAAAGAAAAAATGTTTATTTCAGTGGTCTTTTATTTTCGAGGAAAACATTTTACCATCAAGACCTTAAGTCATATTATGCACTGTTACGATATTTAACGGATTCATCCGATATCACCCGAAAATTTGTACGAAAGGTAATATATGTCAGACCTTTACTTATAAACTATATTTAGTTTAGTTGGGAATGGTATTTTATACAACAAAAGCATGTTTGTTCAAATTATATGGTGTAATTCCATAAATAAGTATGATGATCTGGACACAAGCATTGTTTACAATCTCCTTTTAACATACTGTAACAATATGAAGCAAAGAAAAATATAAAAAATAAAATAATAAAAAGAAACCCGGAAATAAAAGAACTTAAAATACGAAGAATTTGTGTGTTTGTCTATTAAAAACAATATGTTATACATCAATTTTCAAACAATGCCACTATAGATAACACAATGATTTTGAATCAGTTGTAATGCTGCATTACCTTGTAGCGTGTTGTTCGGTTAAATAAAATAAAAAAGCTAAATACATGTAGAAAGAATGCAATTAGTTTTTCTATGAATTTATTATCTAACTAATGCAAATACTTTTAAGATGCTTAAAAAACAAAATAACTATCTACGCAATACAAAATATTTACAAAAACACGACTAAATGTTTGTGATTTTTTTTTAAAAGAAATAAGTTTATACTGCTTTCTGAAAAGATTCCCTATTGGTCAGCTGCAAAGCAGAAAATAAATATCATTTATTTAGGCATTTGTCTTAGGTAGAGAGAGTCAATGCTGACAAGAGTTTATATACATTCCTATCATAGTAGCATCACCAGGGAACATCTGGATGAGTGTCACAATTATCTTTCATGTTAGTTAATCTAGAGTCGCGTGTTGTGCCAAGTGACCTAGATTATGGAGTGAGGTTTAAACAACATAAAGACAGACGCATGGTAAAGCAGCCATAATGGACTGCAAAATGCATGACATTAACAATCCTGTGTAGTTATTTTTTTGTAGTTAAAAATTTAAATTGCATATGCAAATAACACAATTATATTAAACTTTTGAGAAAGATATTTACATTATAGTCTTCGCTTGACGTTCTCTATAAATATTCCTTTTATTTAGGATAGTAAAGAAAAGCAAGTACATGGGCATATAGATGATATATGATATATATATGATATATAGAAAATGATTTTGCCAATATTGCATATTTATACAAATATATTAGAGAAAAAAGTCTGATTATAAAGATCAGCACAAAACGTTTGATATATCTAGACGGTTTAGCAAATAACAACAATCCTAATTAGATAGCTTGTTCTATTCGCTTTACCCTTGGTAATTGCTATAAACAGGCTATGAATTCATCTGTGTACTTGAAAATGCTGACTAGTATAATATTTCGCAGACTTTTTAGAGAGAAATTTTTTTCATTTACTTACGTTACTCTGCTACGTTTCAGAATATAGTCCAGTGATTCCTTATGCGAAACTCTATACGAATATGGATAAGAAGATATGCGTTAACCCATCTACATCTTACCTCTATACCCGTATATTGACCCAGTCTCGCGCTTAAACACACGATACAAAGATTGTAGATGTATGTCTTACCTTTTAAGGAACGTCACGGGTTTAACGGTACAGCCTAACATGGCGTTGTCTGATTTGCTTTTTTTGAACACGTTTAGTCAAAACAGATAATAAGCAATGATTTTTGCATGTACATTTCATATAAGTCATTGTGTCAACAAAAATATAAAATTGTTTAACTTATTAGGCAACTCTATTGGTCTGATATCTTCATTTGCAGGAAATACGTTTGGTGGCATATTTTTGCCACTACTTAAATATCAGACTGTGACGCGTTTTTAATCTGGATAATCGAAGGACATGCGGTTATCATCATACCTGATAACAGAAGAGACCATATGGCCTTTTGGTGTTTTATATCAGCACTGCATACACGTCACTCAACTTTGTAGGATAGCTCAAGTGGTTTCATGAAAACAGTTGTTATTAAGAATTATTTCATAAAATTATGGTTACATTTTTAGCAGTCTGAAAATGTTTTCATGAACATTTCATAATATTTTATTAATAGTTTTGGAGTTTTCGTTATATGTATCTGACTTAACAAAAACTTGTCTGTTAATCACTTTGTCAAATAAGTATCATAAGCAGAAACTTTGTACTTGGTACTTTGAACACTTAACATTTCTTCGCTACTTTTTTAACGTCTGTCACTATGAAAATATACGCTTATGTATACGTTCCTTCAATTTTCGTTCCTCTCTTCTTTTACCAGTCGCGAAACGCAATTAAAGTAATAAACGTATTCGGGTGCAGAAGCTTGTGGGCTCGAAATCCAAACGTGATAATGCATGCGGCTAATTTTTTATCCCACCATCTCTGTATATATCGGTTGATATATCCCGTGTGATAAAGAGGAGCTTTATCAACCGATATCCTCGCACCTGCTCTTAACCGGACTACTTTTTTGACGAAACGATCAGGAATGTTTACGAGAACGAAACTCATTTATCCCGTAATTATGCTTGTAGTCACCCCAAAAAATGCCCATAATATAAAAATTGGTTAAATAGAGCAACGGAGGCTATTAAAAAGGGATGAGAGCAGTTTCGATCTCTGTCGTGCAGGATTGAAAATTTAAGTAGCAGCGGCTTAACCAACTGAGCAAACCGGAGAGTTCATCGCCATCTTCCGAAGTATTTTTAACAATTATAGGGAAAATTTGAAAAACAAAAAAATATATCAGAAAAGCTGTATTAATCAAAATGTACACATTTTCAATTAAAAAACTTGCAGATTCAAAAACTTGCAAAAGTATGAAACAACATGTAATACAGAAACATGATTAAAACTATTTAGGAATAGTAATAAAATCAATAAAAGTACGAATTTGTAGTCGGCAAAAATAAAAACAACAATCAAATTTCAGATTATTTGAGTCCCTGTTGTTTTTATGTTATTTGGTGTGAATTGAAAGAATGTGATGAAGAAAACCTAAGCAGGGTTGTAGAGATGAGCTACGAGGATTTCGAGGCAAAATATGGCTTTAATCCCAACAGTTTTGAGAAGGAAATTGATCTTGAATCTGTGGCTGTCTCAGAAAGCAGCAATCAGCTGCCTTATCTGAGAGCAGACTCTGATGATCACGTTGTCTCTAGTTGACGTCTTGCATACTCTCGATAGTTGTTATGTACACTAGTACACCAGCGTTTAAGGTTACGCCCGTCATGTTAAGGGGGGTGTTTATCGTAGTAGTCATGACGTATTAATGACGTATTTCGCATGACGTAGCATTCGCGTAACTGCTAGAAAGAATAGGATCATGCTATAAAGTTCATTTGTTTATTTTTAACTTGGTTTCGTGAATGTTCTGGGTTCCATGAATGTTCTGGAGACTTCTGCGCTCTAGAAATTCTTTGGGTCTATATAAGGGCGTGTTAGCCGATTTACGTGGGAATTTTGGATATAAAGTTTGCACATAGATTTTGGACATAGGTCATAGTTTGAAAATACTTGCAGCTTCTATATTTAATCTTTCTGTGTTAGAACTTATGTGGACTTATTGTATTCTACAGTGATATAAATATTAAAGTGTTGGATTTCGAATTATATTAATAACATTCGTGTATTGTTCTACCTTTGGATTATTTAAACTGTGTGTATCTACGAGGGCATTCTAACGAAAACTCTTCAGGATTATTCGACGTTGGATTATTAATTGGACTATTAAAGGGACACTGTGTAAAGGGGCAAACTGTAAGCTAACATTTATTTTGCATTCTCAAATTTTGTCTGACATATTTGTTATTATTTTGTAACGCCATAGATTTAATTCTTTCTTAAAATAAAACAGTATTGTACTAGTTTGTTGCTGGCTTTCTTTTACACCATTTCGTCGTTTGATAAACGTGCCATTTAATAAATAAATCTTAAATAGCGACACCGGTCGTAACAGAAATTGGGGGCCCGTCCGGGATTTGAAACAGTAAAGGATAACTCTGCTATTTTGTGTATTTTTTTTATCTAAATTGTTTGTAAACAAATATTTCTACAAACCAGCAACAAGCTGCCATGGATTTAATTTGGAAAATTGTGTTAAGTCGCCTACCCAGAAGGAGTTTAATTTGGCCAAAAAGTCTGATTTTCTCGACATCGCTGCTCATTATAATGTTACTGGAATTAAAGCATCCATGCGAAAACAGGCTATTTGCAACATGCTTATTTAATCTTTGATTGACGACAGCATATTTTCGACAGACTTTATACCATTTGTAAAGGAAGATGTGTCACACCAGGACTTAGAAGTTATTTTGCAATTACAGAAATAAAGAATGGAAAGAGAAGAGCGAATAGAATTACTAAGGGTTAAAGTTGGAAGAAAAGAAAATGGAAGAGAAAGAGAACGAGAAGAGAGAAAACGAAAAAGAGAACGAAAAAGAAAACGAGAAAGAGAACGAGAAAGAGAAAAAGAACGAGAACGGGAGGAGAGAGAACGAGAAAGAGAACGAGAAAGAGAAAAAAAAAGAACGAGAAAGAGAAATAGAGAGGGAAGAAAGCGAACGAGACAGGCAGTTTCAGTTAGCATTGAATAAACTAGAAAGAGCAGATCAGACACCCATTCAAAATAAAGCAAAGGAAATCAATCAATAGAATCTATAATGTTTGAGATATATTTACCTCAATGTATAACTTCTGTGATCAACGCGTCAAATGATCATTTTAAAACAATTGTTAAGTTAGATTATATGTGTTGTGCGTAAACTCCATTTGTTAATCCAGTGAACGTCGGACAGTATGTCTAGGCATTGTTTCAACGACAAAAGTAAGCAGAAATAAGTATATTTAATAAATCGCAATTTTCATCCTTTCATTTTTTGTGTTCAACAAAATATTTCCACAGCTTAGCTTACTCACATACTGCAGCACAGCTGATACAGGCTGTTGCAGGACCCGATGTCTGAAAAAGGAGACTGACTATTGTATCTCTTTTCGTGCTGTCTTCGCAACAAAACAATTAAAACATCAAAAACGGCTGAGTGTACGAAACGCCAATCTATAGATGTAGATTTGTCGGCAATTACATAGATTAATTGTTGTGTACATGAATGTATTTGTATTGTATTGATCTGAATGGGTAGGTATTTTCAAATGACTATTGAAATCAGTTTTAAAACTTCGTATTTAGACGCTTTAAACTTAAAGCACTACACACAGCTTTTATATTCTGACAGCAGATGATTGAATTTCTGTGATACATAATTACAATAGGACGGTGCAAGTATATAAATAATAATGTCTAACATGTATCTAACATGAAGCTATAATGATTATTAACTGTTTATATTACTATTTATATGCGAACAAATAGTTTTTCGTAATGTATTAAATTATTTTATTAAGGTTTTTAATAACATCAAAAGGTCTATGTCAGTTTAAATGATTTATACATCATACCGACAAATGTATTGCGAAGTATGTTTGGTCGCCCGTGGGTCCGTTGACAAATATATACAGGTTGGTAGAGTTGGGAATTGAGATGCGCACACGTTTTACCTCGAAGACCTAGAACCCACAGACGTCATATTTTCATTCTAACATGTCCGCACTATTAACCCTTTTGTGGGAACATAGCCACGTACAGTAGCCGCACTGTACACTTGTTCCTTCATTTATACTTCACGGTAAGTTACGTCGACTCAAACTCAATGCCTACCATTTAAATAATTCCAGTTTTTAATTTGGTACATGTGATATCTTTAAATTACCTTACAAAACAACTTGCACGCGTTATTCTTGACCAAAAAGTACGTAATAAAATATGAAAATGTAAAAACGCGATCCTTTTCTTCTGTCACTTTTGACAATTTGATCAGTCATGGTAAACTGCTGAAATATACACATAGGGACACCCGTGGCAAAGTGGTAGAGTCGCCGATGTGTGTCTCCTCTGAGTGCTTAGCCTGCCACCGTGTGGGTTTGAGTCCCGTTCGGGGCTAAGGACTTAATGCTGACCTACGGTGTACCGGTGGTTCTACCCAGATATTTGTCCTCCACCACTGCCCCATCAACTGACAGTTATGTATCATAGGACTCGAAACTCTTTGTGAAATGATAACCAAAAGCGATTAACGCAGACCATTGAGGTCGATCAGAAATCTTTAAAACGTCTTATCGGATATATGGCACACAATTAAAGACAATGGCTTGTTATTAATGGTTTCACGCCCAATCTTGTATACGCTTTAAGGCGTGTTTTTTATTTTCTGGAAAGAATGATAATGTCAGTGTCAATAACGAAAATATGCGAAAATATGCGTTATATGTTCATAGGCAAATAAAATGTCAAAATATCTAAGAAACGAGTAAGACAAGATATATAGACAGAACAATAAAAGAACACTTTATATTAAAACAGTGTTCTTATTTATCAGGGTTTTACCTGTTCAAAGTTTTTAGGTCCGTCCCCCTTACTATTTACAACATCTGCGCCGACAAAGAATAAACGCCCCCATTAGAAAAGAAAGTCCGGCGACAGACAGGAAGACAATATATCCATTTGAAATACATTTCTTTCCAATACAGAAACTCCCTTCGGTGGCATCTTCTGGTAGTTCAGCGTCGTAGAGGGCGCCAAACAGTTCCTGCGACGCAAAGGCAATAAGTGCTGCCCAGAGCAAGGCGATGCCCCAGTTTCTGCCCAGGTGCTCTACGCTGAACATCTCCTTCATCACAGTAGGGCAAATACTCCATATAATCCCTATAGCAGCCCCAGCAAACGTCGTGGCAATGGTCAACATCAAGTACGTCGGGGAAAAGACCAAGACAATAGCCTGGCTGATGATTAGGCTGACGCAAGCCATATTGACAAAGGTCAGACGGGGGATGCGTTCTCTGAAATGGTCGGAAATTAGGCCTATGGAAGCACTGACAATGGCGCTGCAAATGGGTACAATGATGACGAGTTTGTCGTTGTACTGCTCCAACCCTAGAGATCTTGACGTAACTGTTATGTTGTTTGTGTAAACAAGTCCCACACTTGAAGATAAGGCAAACATCCATGAAAATGTCTGGAAATCTATGTTACACAGAGTTTTCAGTAGTGTTAATGGGGCAGCCTCGTCGTTATCTGTCTTGTGTCTTTCATTTACGTTATCAGCACTTTTTATCAAATCATCAGCTACAACCTTCTCATTTGCAGAAGAGGTTACAGATTCTAAAACACTATCGAAGCTTTTGTAGTACTTTGCTTCAACAGCAAGTCTTTTATTGTACGGGTGCTCATATACTCGCAGAAACACCATACAGAGCATGTTGGCGACCCCGTACATAATGGCCAAGAACAACATAAATCCTGCGAAGTCCTGGTTCGCCACAACAGAGGTGTCCCCCCTTGTGAAAACGTTATAATACAAAGTGGCAAAAACCGAGGGGCTCCCGGCAAAGAAGGCATTCAGGAAACCAACTATCTTTCCCGAGTGCATGGAATGGAAGTTAATTATGTTAGTGTTCAGGGCAACCATGTACGTGAAGACGGATCCAAAGCCTGGAAATTGTATACACACATCAGTTTCACACATTTTGATATTACAAGTACAAGTACGATTTCGGTATGGGTTAAGTAAATAGCTTTAGACAGATTGCTATATACATTTTAACAGAACTAAATGAAACGTCTTTGACGCATAAATGTTCAGTGATTTTGATGAAGATTTACAAGTTCTCGCTGTACTACAAATATAAATGTCAATATAGAAATGAAGTATCTGCATTTTCACAGATTTACAAACTTTAGCTGCTTTTATTGTGTTATATGTTTAGAAATTAAAATTAAAATTTCATAACTTTTTCTTTCTGTCTCAAAACAATAAAAGTCACAGAATTACTACCTGCAAGAAGGAAGAATATGGACATGAGCCACGCCTTGGTGCTATAGAAGGCGGCGTATTTCGGCGTGCTCCTGAGAAGTAGGTAGAAAGGTACAGATATCAGGAGGCCGGCACCGGAAGTAAACGTGGCTCCAAACCTGTCGTAGAACATCCCGGGTACAAACCCTACACCCAGACCAACATTCAGCATGGAGGAGAGGATCTCAACTGCAAACAATAATGTTTATATACAAGATACAAAACGTTTCATTACACGTCTTAACTATTAAAAAGTATAAATTACCTACACATCCCACGTTTTAGCGTTTAAATGACATGACAGTTTATTAACACGCGCTTATAAAAATTAGCCATTAAAGCAGATTGACAGATGACTGAAGGAAAAGATCCGTCATGCAATTTGCTAAAGGGATTTAACTTCGATAAAGTAAGTAACACAACTCTTTGTGTTATTCCCCTTCTCTATAAGTGTACTGAGTTACTTTAAAAATAAAATTATCTAATTTTATTCTATGAGTGTCGATTTTTATTTTGAATTATGTATTTTAAAAGCCAATGTTCTGGACCAGATAGAGCTATTATTATAGCGTCGGTCCTAGATACGGAAGGTACAGTGTTAAAACTCGGGACGCGACATTGTTAAGTCGTGTTTATTGTAGTGGTAAATCTTTTTCAGCGCTCAAGAAAATATAAGGGTAATTCCACGGTCGGTCCGATGTTTTGACACTGTGTCTGAGTGTGTTTATGACATGCTATACACATATAAAACAGCTCTATGCGCGCATCACGTGGACATCGTCTTAACTTAAAGAAAGATCCAACAAACTACATGTAACAAACAGCAGCTATTGTCCCATAAGTAGCTGTATTATGTGTACCTTCTTTCTGAGTATAGTTGAATGTTTCCTTGATAGCATCCTGGTAAACGTTGAATACAAAGATGGAGCCAATTACAAACTTGGCAAAAAAGCCTACAGCTAACCCCACAAACTTCAGAACCTGGTACCGCTGGCAATTCATCTGAAAAGTACGATATATACATACATATACGAGAACATTATATGAGAGCCAGGGGCCACGAAATCAAGCGTTGAGGGGCCACGGAGTCAGGGAAATTACAAGTCGATGACAATATATACATGGGAAGTATGATTGACTTGTAATTTCTTTGACTCCGTGGCCCCTCAACTCTTGGTTTCGTTGCCCCTGGCTCCCATATACTATTCTCGTGTCCAAGGCAGACCAAATGGCATGCGGCGATATTCATATAGCTCTCGGTTTAAAGCATGCTGCACCTAATAGTATGGCATGCTGATACCATTATATTAACCTGCTACATTAATAGCTCTGTAGTTAATCAGAAGAGCGTTAAAGGATATCCGAGTTAACGCCTGTAATCTCGAAAGACTCTTGTATTTTTAAATCAAACAAAATGATGTTACACATTTTGTGCAAAATACAGTCATTTTTTTTCTTCTTTTACCCTTAACCTAGTTCAAGTGTTGCTTTTGTTATTGTTGTCGTTTATGATCATGTCGATCACAACTAGGAACGGATTTAGGTACAATAAAAGATATCTATCGTATTAATACTATGAGACTGCAATATTGAATAAAGAAGAATAAAAAAATACAATGGAATCAGATAAAAAAGTTTTTTCCCTATGTTGGATTCATGTTAAAATAAAGATAATAGTTTAAAGGAAAGAAAAAAATGTTTATTTCAGTGATGTTTTATTTTAGAGGAAAGCATTCTACCACTAAGACCTTAAGTCATATTATACACTGTTATGATATTTAACAGACTCATCCGATATCTCCCGAAAACTTGTGCGATCGCTTACAAAAGGTAATATTTGTCAGGCCTTTACTTATAAACAATATTTAGTTTATTTAGGAATGGTATTTCATAAAACACAAGCATGTATGTTCAAAATATTTGGTGTAATTTCATAAATAAGTATGATGATCTTGGCACAAGTATTGTTTGCAATCTCTTTTTAACATACTGTAACATTATGAAGCAAAAATGAATATAAAATAATAAAAAGAAACCCGGAAATGATAGAACGTAAAATACGAAGAAATTTGTATGTCTATTAAAAACAATATGCTATACATCACTTTTCAAACAATGCCACTATAAATAACACATGTAAATTTCTACTTTTATTCGACGAATGTTCGTCTTTGAATAAAAACAAATACAATGATTGGAATCAGTTGTTTTGCTTCTTTACCTTGTATCATGTTGTTTGGTTAGATTAAATCAATAGTGCAATTAGTTTCTTTAATTAATTTATTATCTAAGTAATGGAAACACTTCTAAAATGCTAAAACAAAATAACTATCAACGCACAGACACACACACACAGACACACACAGACACACACACAGACACACACACACAGACACAGACAGACAGACAGACAGACAGACAGACAGACAGACAGACAGACAGAGACACACACACACACACACACACACACAAACACACACACACACACACACACACACACACACACACACACACACACACACATATATATATATATATGCAATATTGACAAAATATTTTTTTCTACAATACCATATACATTTAGACAAGTAACATATGCCCTAGTAGACTGATGGATCAAAATATTTTCTAGGAAAAATTGACTAAAATACTATTTTAACAACAGTATATGGTAAAACATCAGAAACAGTTGGAAAGAGGCCTACAACCTAGCCAGTGACATGTTGGCAAAACCAAAGAGAGTCGCTTTTTGAGGCCAAAAAGATGCAGGTTTAATGTCAGTATTAAAGAAACCAAAGTCATATAGATTCCTTCCTAACCGTTCAATGCAGTGAACAAATGAGAGCTTAATATATACAATAAAATTAGAGAAAATAGTCTGATTATTACATCAGCACAAAACGTTTGATCTATATAGACGGTTAAGCAAACAGCAACAGTCCTAATTGGATCTTAAATTGTTCTATTCGCTTTACCCTTGGTAATTGCCATAAACAGGCTATGAATTCATCTGTTTACTTGCAAATGGTGATTAGTATAATATTTCGCAGACTTTTTAGATGTGATGTGATGTGATTAGCCGGCATTTTTGCCGATACTGCGCAGCGACATTTCTATCATTTTAGCACAGGGGCACTTATGAAGTGCCCAGGGACTGAACCCGGCCGGTCCATTATACTGACACCGACGAGTCAGGCGTAATGCTGTCCCCTTATCCCTGAGCGTTAGGAGGGAAGCCACTATTACCAACTTTAAAGTCTTTGGTAAGACCCGGTCGGGGTTCGAACCCACGACCTCCCGATCCGCAAGCCGACGCTCTACCACCTGAGCAGACTTTTTAGAGAGAAAACGTATTTTTTCATTTACTTACGTTACTCTGCTACGTTTCAGAATATAGTCCGGTGGTTCCTTATGCGAAACTCTATATGAATATGAAAGAGAAGATATGCGTTAACCCATCTACATCTTACCTCTATACCCGTATATTGACCCAGTCTCGTGCTTAGACACGCGGTACAAAGATTGTTTATGTAAATCTTTCCCTTCAAGGAACGCCACGGGGTTAACGGTACAGTCTAAACATGACGTTGTCTCATTTGCCTTTTTGAACACGTTTAGTCAAAACAGATAATTAGCAATGATTTTTGCATGTACATTTCATATAAGTGATTGTGTCCACAAAAATATAAAATTGTTTAACTTATTAGGCAACTATATTAGTCTGCTATCTTCATTTGCAGGTAATACATTTGGTGGCATATGCTTGCCATTACTTAAATATCAGACTGTGACGCGTTATTTATCTGGATAATCGAAGGACATGCGGTTATCATCATACCTGATAACAGAAGAGACCATATGGCCTTTTGGTGTTTTATGTCAGCACTGCATACACGTCACTCAACTTTTTTACGATACCTCAAGTGGTTTCAAGAATGAAGTTGTTATAAAGAATTATTTCATAAAATTATGGTTGCATATTTAGCAGTCTGAAAATGTTTGAACATTTCATACTATTTTATTAATGGTTTTGGAGTTTTCGTAATATGTATCTGACTTAACAAAAACTTGTCTGTTAATCACTTTGTTAAACAAGTATCATAAGCAGAAACTTTGTACTTAGTACTTTGAATACTTACATTTCTTCGCCACTCCTTATACGTCTGTCACTATGAACATGTACGTGTATGTATACGTTCCTTCAATGTCCGTTCCGCTCTTGTGTTACAAGTCGCGAAACGCAATTAAAAGTATTAAACGTATTCGGGTGCAGAAGGTTGTGGGCTCAAAAGCCAAACGTGATAATGCATGCGGCTTAATGTATACTTGATAATAGTACACTATCATGACATTTGTTTTATATCATCACTTAACACTAGTTATTATAGTTCTCGTTGTCTCTAGTTGATGTCTTGCATACTCTCGATAGTCTATTCATCACTCGACTCGTTACACACATTGGAAGCTAAACATTGAAGATGCGTTTAGTTATCTATATTTAGATAAGTATAAACGTAAAAAGCTAACGAGTAAGGGGTTGTGGAAAAATGGTCGGAATGTACAAAGTTTCCAGTTATAATGTTTATATAAAGTTTATCACGAAATCATGTGTAAACATTTATTAAAAATTTTGAATTGAGGGATTCTCATTAAAGCATAATTCTCACAGTTCTACACTTATCAACATTAAAGGTGGTATTCGACAGTTTGGACCAAAGCTTTTTTCGCAAATAAGCAAATCAGTTATAATTACCTGAAAAGTCATGCAAAATGCTATTCCTTGATGCACTAGATGTGTATGAACAGCGAAGTATAAATCCCCACTCGTCATTGCAAACCGGTATTCCTATCTGAGCCACGCTGCAGAGATAGCTATTTTAACATAAAGAATATAACGTGACAACTTACTTTTTAGATCACGTTATATCGTCATCCGTGTAGTTCGCTGTAATGTCGATATCTAAGTTTAGCAGAGACCACTATCGTTCTTATTTATAGATGAAAGAATGAACATCTAGAGTGCTTTTGTCGAATATGTAGTAGCTAACAATATAGTTTGAGTTCAAAATCGTCTTCACTTAGACTAAAATATAAGTTAATGTAAAACATGCTTAAATTCCCCAAAATAGTGGAACAATATTGTTACGTGCATTTGATTTACTGTCGGATAACACATTTACAGTTTTGTTAATGTGTCAGCGGTCAATGTTAAAGCAATCCCCCACAACACACACACACACACACACACACACACACACACACACACACACACACACACACACACACACACACACACACACACACACACACACACACACACACACACACACACACACACACACACAAACACACACACACACACACACAAACACACACACACAAACACACACACCTCATAGTATTTAAAGATCAACAAGTACCGTAAGTAAAACATATAAGTTGAAACATACGTAACCATTTCTTGAACATGTTGATCTACTTAAAAAGAACACGCTCTCGTCTGCACTGAGAAGTACATGCTTCGTTATGTATCGTCATTAATAAATACATGTTTTGGCAAATAGCTTTGAGTAAAACGGAACAAAGCTGTGACAATATATTATTTTTATACGAATGTTGTTATTGTACTTATGAATGACTAAACGAACTATTGCTGGTACATTCGATGTGTGTCTTTTAATTGATTTCGTCTACAGAGTCACAAAGCATTGGTACAAACAACGCTAAATAAAGCGTATTCGTTAATTACGGTTTTAATTTACCTTGAATGAAATATACTTTTATGAATAAAGAAATATGAAAAAAGTATTATGAGCATTGAAACTTTCACCAAAACTTGAAAAGGCAAAGGACAAAGGGATTTATTTGCAAGCCAAATATTAAATTAAGACATGAGTAAATAGAAATAAAGAACCAATGAGTCCAATATCCATCAAGGTGAACTGCACTTAACACTCCTGATAGGATTAATTAAATTACAACATAGATTATTAGCAATTTAGATCCATGAATACGGATACCTTTTCCATAATAGACTTGTTCTTTATATACGTGTACAAATGTGTTCTTCTGTTTGTTAGGTAGATAGTCAATGTAGCTGGTTTGTAACACGGGAATTCAGGGCACGAAACTTATACTGACGATAAGAGGCGACATAAGATATAAATCCCTTCTTAAAACAAAGTGTATACTGTTCATTGAAAACTTAAAGCATCTTTGTCATAGTTGGCAATTATTTTAAAGGTGGTATCTGACAGTTTACCTATATCCAATTAAGTTAAGTTACATTATTTTTTTCACTGTTTAGGGGAATTTATGCTAAATTTTTGCCTATATTCATACAAAGGTCTAAGTAAAGACGATCTTGAACACTACTGCTACTGTTAAACAGTACATATTGTGACAAAAAAATCACACTAAAAGTTCATTCTTTTCAAATCTATAAATCTATATCGGCGTCAGAGTGGACTGAATGACGATATAACGTGATCTCAAAAGAAAGTTGTCACGTGGCTTTCTTAGTTCAAAATAACAATCCCTGCAAGGTGGTTCTGATAGAAAATATTTGTTTGCAATGACGAGTGGGGATTTATGCTTCGATGTTCACACACATCTAAGACATCAATAACAGCAGGACCGTTTCAGGTAACCATGACTTACTTGGTTATTTGCCCCCCACCCCCCACCCCCTAACCCCCCCCACCCCAGCCCCCCGACACACACACACACCACCAAAAAAACAACAACAACAAAACAACAACAATGGTCCAAACTGTCGATACCACCTTTATATGCTCGTTCTAAAAACACAACAATGTTAATTAAATCATAATAAATGACGGATTATATGTGGGCAAGCAGTCCTTCAAACGATCAAGTTGTCGTTAGGCTGCTAGATTTAAAAGCGGTTCAACTTTTTTATTTATTCTTAAGTTTGCAGTACATAAATATAACATTGTGCATGTAGAAACTTACGACATATGTATACGTCACTCAGAAACAGTACAACTAGTGCTCAATAGGAACGGTATTATTCAAATAAATATTAAGTGCGGATGATAGATCCGTTGTGTCATGTACCTTTACTAAAACCAAGTTATTTTAAAAAGGCAAAAAAAATGGAATATCGGCACCTTATAAAGACCTAAATTATGTAGCAGAGTGTTGTTATGAGGTTTTCAAATAACCACCTACAAATCTCAACCATTTTTATAAAAAGTACAAGACTAAGCTCACATTGTCACAGCAAAGATACTGGCATCGCAGTAACAAACAGACAAGCCTAGAACTCAGAAGACACAATGTGCAAATATGCAAATAAAGGTCCGACAGGAAAAAAAGAAATAGACGCTGCGAAAATAGATAAAGCTGCCACAGCTGCCCAGATGGGAGGAATGAGCTTATTCATTATGACCACCTCGGCTATTGTGCTTTCAGAAAAAAGGTTTCTTAGATAATATAAGGAAAGCAGCCCAGGCAAGATGCCAGCCCCACACCCCCGCACCCCCACCCCCAGAAAAAAAAAAACAAAAAAAAACACACACACAAAAAACAACAACAACAAAAACAACGACAACAAAACAACAACAACAAAACAACAACATTGATACACAGTCTGTAGACAAAACGTGATGCTAAATATAACTATATTTATTTTTTTACATGGGGCGAAACCTCGACATTAAAAACTCAGTATATATGATATAACATCATTAAGTCTATAAGGCAATAGACGTGACTAATGGTCTTTGATGCAAAATAGCCGACGAATGCTATTTTTAGAAACCACGCGAACCTTTAAGTACCGATTGGTTTCTTGGTGACTTGACTTAAGCTAAAACGTGCGTTTAACTGTTAAGTCAAATGTGAATATTAAAAGCGTTGTTGAAAATAAGATAGTTTGGTTATTTCATTGCATTATTTCTAAGTGACAACTAACTTTCTTCAAATGTGCAAGAGTTACTTAACGATGTAGAAAGACCGAAGCACGTACTGGGAGTCTTGGTGTGTAATTACTATTACTTTCGATGTTCTATTCCGAATGTGTACGGGAAAGCCGAAGATGATGCCCATGGTGCTTTTTTATGTGACAGGGTCACACTTTTGACATCATGCTTTTGTAATGCTGCACGACTTTACATTATCTTCAACCCAAATTACAGATGTATACGCCGACAAGTGCTCAGAAAAATCTCTTGATCACTTGAAAGAGGGAGAGGATAACATCGCCATAGAAGACTATGCCATAGTATGAACTTGTGAAGGAAGACATTACCAAATACAGTGTTGTAGAGACAATTGAAAACGGTTTCTTTTAAACCGGACAACGTCTGTGATTTATTAAGACATCACGAATCTGCACATCTGCAAAATATTTTAGACAACATTTCAACAAAGTTGAATTTATAACAGTTTAGTGCGTCTGACAGTCAAACTTTGTCCGCAGAATATCTCCAAACCGTTGGACATATTGATTTCAAAGTTAGACGTGAAATACGTGTTGATGAGTAGACGAGTAATGGTCAAGAGTCGTAACTCCACTTACCCGTATTCTAGTTACCTCCCTTAGCTCATTTTAATTGTCCAGAAACTGAAAATCTACTAAATGTATTCGCGTCAAACTTGGTTAATAGATAACGCAAGATATAAAGAAGTGTAGTGCACAAGTACGAAGTGTGTCTATTCACTTTAAAGGTGTTACATTTGAACACGGGGATTTGCAGAAAGGCAGTGCACATGAAACATTACTCTATCTTCAGTTAGCGCCCGCTTTACTTATCTCCCTCAGCTTATTTTACCTCTCCGGAAAATAATTTTAAAACTAGTGGATATATTCAATTCAGATTTGAAATATATTTATTTAAGTCCACCCGACTTACTTGCCTTGAAGTATAAGTCAACAGCCCAAGAACATTAATCTTCCTGCAATAGTTTAATGTTAAAAACATTCGTGAAACAGCATGCAAGAAACGGCATCTAAATTAGATCATAAATAGTTTAGTAATGACTAAGCGTTTGATTGGCTTATATTCCTGTGTTCAACATCGCTTCCGGGAGCAAATAATTAAATTATAAGGTAAACATTTTTTAATGTCATCGTCATTTGCAGTTGATACATATGGTGGCCTATTTTTGTCTCCACTTAAATATGCAATATGTAAATATCACTTCGGGGAGCATTAACCCGTTCCTCAATGTTTTATTTAGACACCAATAGTGCAACAGCAAAAGCGATATAATACATCTGTTACTCCGTCTATACGCAAACGTGTAACGAGAGCGTAAAGCGCGAACAAACGATTTTCTATTGTCCGTTTTCCATATCAGCGTGAGCGCGACGTTAAAGGTGAAACGCCACGTAAACGTGAAACGCGAGCGGGAAGTCAATCGGTACATTAAGTGATTTTTACACGCTCACGGACGGCATTCGCGGGCGAGGAAGCAAGATGAAAGGTCCTCTGTCCAAGCCTGAGGTGACTGAAAAGGTCATAGAATTTTTCAAATAATCCCCTGTATTGTATGATCAGTCGCTTAAAGAGTACAGGGACACAGACATCAAAGACCGAGTTTTGCAGAGAATAGCAGACTTGCTGAACATTCCCGGTTTGAAAGGTGTACTATAAACTCATTTTAGTAGCAAGACATTGTCTATTTTAGTTCGCGTAGTTTTGTTTGCGAGTATGAAAAAAAGGATAGTGGACATGTTTCTTGTCAAATTTTAAACGAAGAAAGAACCAAATAATTTGCTTTTTACGCACGCTCGACGGATGTATGGAATACTGTGTCCGTGAAATCACGCCGCAAGATTCACGCTCATGCATAACGTTCACAAAGCGCTCACGTATGAATGGAAAACTGGCCTAAAAGAGAAAGACGTATGATATCTTCTGGTCCAAAAACATTTTTCGAAGAATCAAAGAATAGCGAGTGGAGATTCTTCTTGTAGTATTGTAAACCATGATAGCAATATCATCTCTGATAATACATGCCATACTTTCCTCTGCGTATTGTCAAGGATCTTAGTAAAAGACACACAGTTTTACTGCTGTGTGGTGTTTTGCCTTAGTTTAAACTTACTTGCTCGGTGTAAAATAATTAGCATGGGTTTTTTTAAATGTAGAAAAATATAATGATATTATCAGCCATTGTGATTAGCCGTGTTATTATGTTAACATACGCAATTACCAAAAACCAGCCGTTTGTCTTCTTCCCCATTAAAATTACACTGCTCTTAGTCAGTATTAACATGATTTTCTCGGTATAGGTTCAATTTTACAGGTACTAGTTATCTGCCTGTTGTGTAACATACAAAATGCATGTCTTGGTTCGATAAAAGTTTATCTTGTAAAAACAAAGATAACATATTAGCAGTAAAACATATAATTCAATAGGGGTTATTTAGAATAAAATAGAATTATACTTTATAATAATAAGAGGTAAATTAGCTTATTGTAACTAAATAAAATATCAGCCGATGAATCGTGACTTTGAACAGAACGTGGTCAATCAATCAAATATCTTGACATAGAATATCACCAATAACGACAAGTCAAAAAGAAGACGTTAATATCACAGGCTAACAGTCCGCAAAACAATTCCAGGATAGCATCATGTTTTATTGCCAGTGCCTGGCAATAAATCGACTTTGAAAGGCTGTAAAAGTCACATAATGACATCACCGATAGAAATATTTTAACATGTATTGGGTCGTCTACTAGCCAGACGAGTTGTCGTGAAAAAAAAACTCGGAGGAAAAGTTTGTAAATAAATGATTGTCATGGTAACCCGACAGTATGACTTCATTTGATTACTTTATATAAAATTGTAGTTTCTAATTATTGCCTGTCGACGTTTAAATTAAGTCTTAAATTAGCTGGCAGTATTTCATTTGTCTAATATTTTGTCTTATATTTGTACATCTTTATACTTTTTTGTAATATAAGGCTTAACGAAATTGTTTTGCAAATACTTTTTGTAAGCATAACTTGAACATAGATTGTTGACTTTTACAAGAGCGATAACCCGAACTCTTCTAATAACCCTTTAATCATTACTTTTCATTATTTTTTTAGTTTATATTCTTATAAATAACTTGATTGAGGGACAAACTCCAAACTTGGTAGATTAGTACTTTGTGCCGAGCATAATAACTTTATACAAGAATCAAAGTTCTAATTGCATTCATTTAGTATTTATACATTAATTTAATTGCATGCGAGAACCAGCGTTTAAATCAGACATTAAATCATAAATAACTATTTTATTTTTCGGCTCCATATGTTTAATGTCCACGCTTCATGTAGCATTGCCTAGTTCTACCAGTTTCTTGTTAGTCAAAATAATGTACCTGAAAATATTATGCATTTTACTTTTATCAAGTTTTATAGGAAGCAAACAAGGCTTCAGTGTTTTTATTTGTTTTTATTAACTATATGCTCAATGAACGTATGACTCATTGGCTGTTTGTTATCTTGTAAGTTTCAAAGGATTTTAACAACACCTAATTTTCTGACATATAAATTAAACTAGAACGTAGTAAACCAGGCAGTAAAAAGCGATCCATTGCATTTTGATAGGGACAGTTTCATACTTGTGTCACGTTCATCGCTATTTTGCATCCAGTCACTACACAGTGGTAGATATATAAGCACTTCAAGCCAGCCTCTATGCTGTGTTAAGCGGTTTAATCGTCTGCCAAAGTTGCGCGGTTATGCAACAGTTAGTATGGTTAGTGTATGGATGAGTGACCGTTGACATGCGCCGGCCTGCGATGCAATTAAAATAGAAATCATTGTGAAACATGCAGCTAACAAGCACTGCCTTGCAGAAACAATGCATCAAATATGAGCATGTGCATAACATATACCGTATTTTGCGGAATATAGCCCGCAACTTTTTTTCTCAAGATGGCGGCCTGCGGGGAATATTCCAGTGCGGGGAATCTGTTGACAAAATTCATTTTTGTCAGCCACTAATCTAAGATCATGGAAATTGAATGCAGGCTTAACTGAACTCCTTAATCTTTTTGTCGCTTAAAAGTGCGACCTTCAGTTTAATAATATTCTTTGCAGAGGACATTTACTGCATACTGGGGTCAGAATTAAGGACCGTCTCACAAAGATTTGCAACCACTTTGGTCTACAGGTGTAAAATAAACAGTTTCGTGTATCATATGGTGGTTCATAATTTACAGCATACTGGGGTCAGATTTAAGGACCATCTCACTAAAATTCGCAACCACTTTCGTCTCCAAGCGTAACGTGAACAGTTTTGAGCATCGGATGGTGGTTCATAACTATTTTGCATACATGTATATGCATTCGTTATTGATGCTTTATGTGTTATGTATATTAGCGGAGACTTTAGCGGGGACCTTGTGAAAGACAAAAAAAGATTAGTTGTGTAAATTTTAGTTAATAAATAGCAAACTAGAACAATATGATAAAGATAAACAACAGAATTTAAAAACTAGACGGGCCGATTTCCGTTCTCTTTAGCATAGCTGACTACTTCAAGCTTGAAGCCGTCAGTGTAGTTTCCAATTTTGGGCAAAAATATATACCGATACCCAGTAGTGTATGTTGTTTGCATTTCTGTTTTAACACATATCACGCCGATAATTACGCTGCACAGTTACATCAATCAATCATCTGTAATTGTCACTTTTGTCGGTAACATAAACTTAACAAACAATATTTTACATTCTTTCTAATGCCACTGCACGGCAATTAATTTTTTGCACGTATCAGCCTGTCGTGCCCTGATTTTTCCAATTAAACAACTTAATGCGTTAACATCAAAATAACCACTCCTAACGTATTGCACCTTCCCATTGTCTATAAATAGCTCTCACTTCCCCGACAAAAGGTCAGTTTTTGTGTTACAGCAGAAGGCGAGAAGGATTATCGATCGATATATGCATTGTAGTGTTAGGTAACACTGTGTAGATCACGCTGACTTGGTGTGATACAGTTGACACGTGTTTGACCTGGGAATATGGCTTCTTTACACATAAATTATCAGCACAAAGGGTGCGGGGAATATTCCGCTGCGGGTTATACATTAACAAAGTTTAAAAAAACATTAAAAAAGGGCCATGCGGGGTTTATTCCAAGGGGGGTTGTATTCCGCAAAGCACGGTAGTATTTGTACGAGTATATAACACATGTATCCATGAGATATTAAATAAAGTGCACTAACCTGTTAACTGAAATGTTAAATGACAGAGACTGACATTAAGTTATCGGATTTTCAAACATTTATTTTAGGTAAAGACTATCCTATTTCCAAATCTCTTACTTTAACAAAATAACAAAAAATCCATATGTGTTTAGAGTCTGGCTTCTCACTTTATACTTTTCCCCAGCTAGTAAATTTAGTCTCAATATATATTTACCTGCCTGTCAAGCGATGTCTCTCAGCTCTATTTGGTATCATGTTTCAGAAACATATCGCGTCTATTGATTTCCAATTATACCGTGCTGTGCCGATTTTTAAAGGCGTCCATGCGAATATTTATGAAAGTCAACGAAATCATCATGATTTTATAGCGCATGTTTTATCTAGTCTTGTTCGCAATTATCGAGCGACTGCTCTATTGTGTATATTTTCAAGCATCCAGATCGAGCCGTCCATTAGTATGTCAGACTATAAAGCTGACCGACATTGAAGCAAAATGTAATTTTGACTTGTTAAATTATATATTATGCCATCAATCATATTTAAAACTATTTCGGGCTGATGTTATTACCGCCTGCTTCATAATTTATTAGCGATGAATAAGTTTTACAATTAATCATTAATGGATAATTATATAAATCATATTTGAAAAGACACACCATGACTTGCACTTTTTACAACTCGCTACTGTATACCAGGTGTCATGATGCTGATATTGTTAGTTAAATTTATTTATATTTATAACATTGTATTATTTTAGTTTTGCTTTATTTATTCTTTGCCGATTTTTAAAAGTTAATTATAAAAGGTTAGATATTTTTATATTTATAGGCAATTAATACAAGTAAGCCGTAATGTAAAAAGTTGATTTTGATGCAACAGCTAAAAACGGTGCACATATCTCAAATATATACGTGTTCGACCGATCTGGTATTTCTACCGGTCCGGTGTTCGAGCGATCGGGGATTTATTGTATACTGTTAAAAGCGACCATTTGAAACATTAAACGTACCATTAATGCGCTTTAAAGCAATATTTTGGTGTAACAAATACATACATAAATATATACCTGGTGTAAAAAATCAATTGTATATTGGCATGATGATAACTTCCGGCCAATTGCGAGGTAGCCAAGCGGAATATTTTAGTAGAGCCAGCATAAACAAACCATATACACTGCATGTAACCCTTATATAGAACTAATGCATTGTCGCTGAGACCGATGTGGCCGATTTACTTTCATCAAATATATAATATAAGTATAAAATAATCACAACATTTCTGATTATTTTTTGTTTGTTTGATAATTTCTTCATAAATAAACTCTGATGACTATAATTGCTAGAAAACAAATCACACTCAGTTATAAATAGTCATTTTTAAATGATTTTATATAAACCCGATACCATGGGAATGATTTTTTTCTTGAAATATTCTATCATTTAAAAGGTCAACAATCTGGCAGTATAATTGGAAAGGTATCTGCATGCTCCATCAAAGGCCGTTAGGGTCGCTATTGCCCGTAGCGTGTTTATATGTAAGAATACATTCGGCTTCTCATCGATTTTTTATGAATTTCAATATATATAGGATATGCGGCATCAATATTGATAAAAAATCAACACTTTTTATAATCATTTTTGTTAAACCTTTTTGTTTCTCAGAATATCCCACTTCTGACGTTATAATGCCGCTTTTATACGAGGCACCGGTAATGTCCATACATGTTTCCGGTAATTTCCATACACCCTTGGCAGCAAATAGGCTGTCAGTAGAAATGTCCGACCTTGTCTGCTAAAATAAGCAGAAGCAAAATCGCCGACGTACTCCAATCAACTATTTTTACCGCAGCATCATACACATATTGTATAATGACGTCCTAGCAGCTAATATCCATCCAACTAGATTGTTTGATTTAATCAACACCGTTGTAACACCGCTATGTAGCTGTGGAAATAGTTACAAAGCTATTACAGTATAATGTTGTTATACAATTTAGAAACTGACAACTTTTAGGACATATTTTAAATTGTACAATAAAAAAGCTCACATGAACTATAAATAATACATTTGTTTTGTAGAAAACATTGGTTCAATGGCGATATATCAAAATACCAATATAAGCATTTATGTATATCGCGTTGACAAAATAAAGATCCACAATTTGGATTGTGAAGAAAATATCAGAGGTTTAAAGTTTCTAGACGGTACATAGCAATTTGTATTTGGTTTGAGAAAAGGTTGTACTTTAATTACTGTTATTGGAAATTGGTGTCAAGCATCAAATGACATAAAGGTATATTAGACGCACATATGGCAGGCTAATTTTAGCGTGACATTCAAATCAAACAAGTTGAACATATCGTGCCCAAGCCGGCTTGGCCATTCAATTTAAACAGTTTTAAAATCAACCGCTTCAAATGCCAAACAAGTAATACCACAGCTAAATTTGGCCACTTTGGTTCAGGCTTTACCTACTATAAAGCTTTAATAAATACATTTTTCCATTCGTTATACAGTCGGCGAGGCGAAGTCCATAATTTCGAGTGGTCATAGTCAGACATACAAAAGTGTGTATAAACGTTTTGATATTGTTCTTATTATTTCAAGAAAACCAAGGCTGTCAAGTGTTACGAACTCTTTTTGTATCCACTTATATAAGTTCTTGTATCTTCTTCGAACTATAATGAAACAGAGGTTGTGGTAAAGTTGTATAAAATTTCTATAAGGCCTATATCGAAGAAGTTCATCTGACATTAAGAAAACATTGTGTCCCAGCCAACCTATTGCTTCCTTGGCTTTTATAGTTATATAGTAATTTTCCTAGAAGGTGAGGTAAATCTCAATGTTTATTTACTTGCCTGTCAACTGCCGTCTCCCTTCACTGTAGGGCGTTTAATAGAATCATATTTCAGAAACATATCACGTCTATTGATTTCCAATGACATCGTACTGTGTCTATTTTTAAAGGCATCCATGCGAACATTTATGATGAAAGTCAACGAATTCATCACGATTTTATAGCACAGTTTTTATCTAGACATATTCGCAATGTCATCAAGCGACTGATTTTATTTTGCGTATAATTTTCAAGAAATCTCTCGATAGAGCTGCGCGGACCAGACAGCAGAGCGACTTTATAGATAAAAGTTGAACTGAACTTCACAAATGGTGAAAGATAAGTAAGAAATAGGGTTACTTTACATTAGCATTTTCTTTCTGAATTGAAAAGGTGTACACTTCAAAATTGCTGGCTATTGATAATCTTCTTACCGCATGTACTGATGTTTAATATAAAAACAAATCACATATTATTATAACTACGTTTCAGATTTTGTTTTATATTTAAAAGATCTGAAAAGGTACTTGAAATTGGCGCCATTCGAGGAAATGTATAGGATTTTAATTATATCAAATCAAATTTTAACTCATATCTAAATATGAAATGTAACGTCATTATTAGAAATCTGTTCTTGGCATTAAATGTGAGGGTTTTATCGCCATTGGGATCTGTTTCTAAATAATTGTGGGATGAGGCAAGTCAATGCTTTAAAGTGGCATCCGATGGTTCGAGTATATCAAATACGTGTTACGTTTAGTTTGGGTGATTTGCGCATAATTTCTTTTAATTACACAAATACGTGCTTAAGACCAAATAAAGTTGATTTTGAGCACAACCTCAATATGAATGTAAAAATAAGTCGCTCGAATATATCTATCAAATCTTTTACTATGCACGATGGGGGCTTCTGCTAAAAATAGATATCGACGTCATCTTGAATAACCCGGATATTGATATAACTAGATATCGAAAGTAAGCGGCCACGCGGTTTTCTTAGGTCTTTAGTTTCTAAGTTTAAATCGCTAACCATACACCGTGGACCAGATACGAAAAACATGCTTGTGATAAGCAGTGGGAGGGGTATGCTTTAATTTTAACATAAATGTAGAAAATCAATTAACTGCAGCTCGCGAGATCTTGTAGATAACAATAATAAATATGTTTGTTTAAGAAACAAAAAGTAGGTCCCAACAGTCGGATGCTGATTAAAACATTGAGACTAGACAATTTAATACACATTGAACAAACTCAATACACGCGTGACACTAAATAAGCTTTCCCATTTTAATCAATTATTCTGGCACAGAAAGTCAACAACCATGGCAGATAAAAAGGACAAAAATAAATATCAAAGGCCAAACTGGAAAAGTCAACAGTCCACAAAACAATTCCATGATAGCACCATGTTTTATTGCCGAAGCCTGGCAGTAAATTGACGTTGATGACAAAAAAGTCACAGGATGGCCACAATGCTAGATATATTGTCACATTTATTGGCTCGTTAAAATGTCAGACGGATCCAAATGTCCAGGATCACTTGGCAAATGTTGGTAAATAAATGGTTGCCATGGTAACACGACAGTGTGGCTTCCTTTGATAACATTTTCTTTCAGCAGGAGGGTTCTGAGAACACAATTTCTCAAATCATTGTCAGAATACGGATTGGTTGCTTAATTAGATTGTAATGTAATTGGAATTATGGGGCAATCTCGTTTAATGCAAGACTTGTATTACCTGGCTGAATACAACTTGTCTAATAAGTGTACGTACTAATACCTTACTGCATGCTTAACAACATCAGTATGCTAATTAACCAGTATAAAGTGCCTCATTTAAGGTGAATGCTATCTTAGATCGGTGTCTTTTCAAAACCATAATACCGCCAGGGGACATATTGTTATCAACATTGTTATTGACCTAAACTGTTTAAAATGGTCTGTTTATATCTGTTAATATTTAAAGGAAGAAAGAAGACAATAAATTAACTGAACTTAAAATAAAAGAGCGCATGTTTTTGTAGGATTCGAACCTGGTACTAACTAGTTGAAAGACTAATGCTCTACTGCCTCAATTTGCGGTAGTTAATTTATAGATGACAATCGCTATTCTTTCGGCCAGTCTAGTGTGTCATATACGTCTTGTTTTTATTCTTTTTCCTAATTGAATTGTTTTCAGGATATATCCTGACAAAGAGATATTTAAAATAAAAACAAAAACATACAATATCAGTATCTTTGTTTAGTTATGCAGTCAGTCGAGTCTTAGTAATGTTTGGATGGAATGTGTTTTAAAGACGTCTATGCCTCCTCAAATCAAATCAAGCATCTAGAAAAATCGAGAAGATTATAATTTTCATTTACGAATATATTGATAAAATAATTGGACAGCGAAATATACTTAAAGTGATCTCCGTTTAGAAAGAAAGAATATTTTTAGAAAAAAAAATACTCATCCACCTTGCACAGCAAACGACCTGGAGCTCAAAATGTTATATTTATTGCCTATATTACATTACATTACATTATATATATATATATATATATATATATATATATATATATATATATATATATATATATATATATATATATATATACAAGTATACATCGGTTAATATGAGTATGTGACACATATATCCATTTATCTAAGACATAAATTGAAATTTACTAGAAATTAATTGAACCAGTTTATATCAAAGACAGGTATCATGATGTCATATTCATTTTTTTAAACTTCAATCATCAGAAAAAAATAAATTTATAAAAAATGTCTTCGCACATTCTTATTGTCCTTTTGTTGAGAAAAACAACAAATGTATTTTTTTCCTCTGTCAGCCGCACGTGTTTTTGGCGCCCGGACTGAAGCGTGGGTTATTTTATGGAATGCGTTAGAAATTTGGCAATGGGCTGTTGTTGTAGTTATCTGTCATTCGTATCTCATCGGCGGTGTCCGTACAAGTCTATTTCTTCGAAATAGCCGAGGTGTTGTTTGCCAATAACGTTCAGCCTTGTTGTGGGACTGTGACACTGACGATTATCCAGACCGTACCACAACTGAGATAGTGAAGTTAGTATCTTGTGTATATTTTACCTGCCTGTCAAGCGATGCCTCCATTCTCTGTTTGACATTGAAGAGAATATTTTAGAAACATACGCGCCTATTGATTTCCAATGCTTTAGTGGTGTGCACATTTTTAAAAGCATCCATCCATACATATATGATAAAACACAACGTTTTAATTGAGGTTTTATAACTCAAGTTTTATTTAGACTTTGTCGCAGTGTCATAATTATTCTTTTGTTTATACTTTCAAGCCATTACCGGATAGAATAACGGATAGAATAACGCATTCGTATCCCGAATAGACAACTGGCAGATATTACAGTAGCATGCAACTTCCAATAGCTAAATAATAGCTAAGTAATCTAGTGATTTTTTAAAAATAAAATTTTCTTTTTCATTAGCTCTTGCATGACGAAATTAATAAAATAACATTTGTTTAATTAGATTTTTTTTTGTGGTTGTTTTTTTTTAATTTTGCACTGTTGAAAGAAAATATTATATTAAACTCAATCACGACATAATTTATAAATAAGCATTTATTTTATTTTCAGTTGTTGTATTATTTATATATCATGCTGCTTCGTTTATTGGTTGTTTTGTTTGGAATTGAGTCATTATTGTTTTGTTTCAAAATGTAACTGAAATGTGTCTTAAAGCTATATTTAATTTAAGAGTTTTTAACTGCTAATGAAAACTTACTTGATAGTCACTGATTATTGACGTAATAGGTCAAACACGTGTGTCAGGTGACAAATGCAAAAACATATGTAAAGAGAAGCATTTAATCTTATGTCTTTACTATATAAGTATATTGTGTAAAAGGTAATTTCAGTGTTTGTGTTATTATATTGAACAATAATAACCCACCTTTGTGAACTAGTTCATCCATTAAGCTTCATGGTCTCTATTAAAATACTACATGTTTTTATACAAAACCATCATTAATACTGGCTATGAGACGAGAAGAAAAATACAATGTCTTATGACAAAAATTCCTATATTTATTAAAATTCATCTTGGCAGATTATCAAACGTGTAAGTTAATGGTAAAATAACAAAGGAACACTAGGACAATAAATACCATGCAGAGAGTAAAACAACATTTATCGCAATGGAACGGCCAGGTTTAGGTAAATTTACAAGGAATATAAGAAAAAGCTAAGTCTTTGCATTTTCTTGATGTTTTATTTCTTTGAGACAAACAATGGATATTAATGTATCTCGCCAATTTAAATAAGAAAATATGTCCTATGTCATATGATTACTGCAATATAAATTACGTTTTATAAAGGCAAAGGACAAATGTGTCCATATGCCAGGAAATCGTAAAGGTTACAACAAAGCTGTGACAAGACATAATTAAAAAATAGAACAAAACCCAACAGTTACCACCTCGGGACGGCCAGTCGGCAAAAAAAAAAAAGATTTGGTTTATCAAATGCATGCAGCTTCTTCGGTAGCAACTATGAACGATAATTAAATATTTATAAAGTTTGTAACTGCTAATGAAAAAATATTTAAAATACGTGTATTAACAAAAAAAAAAACACACGTCGTCAACTAAATAGATGCTAACAACTAAAACATAAATTTGAAATAAGCTGTCCAAACGAAATTCTATGGGATAAATATGTTTAAAGAAGGGAATATTTCTAACACAAATCAAGCAACAACAAAAGTTAATCTAAATGCAAAGTAAGAAATTTTCACAACTTCTCTTTTTATTATTTTCTTTGAATGTATGTTTAGAAAGAAATTTACTTGACACTTGACGTCTATGCTGGATATTTATCTTATCAGTTCCGGAAATGTATTATTTTTTTGAATAGTATTAATGAGCATTTGAAGAATACCAGGCCATTTTAGCATAACATATTATGACGTCGGCAAAGCTGTCATCCAGTCAACGCGCGCTTTACTTCCCCAACAGAAAAACCGATACACCTTATGTCCGGCAGAAGACTGCCTTTGTACAAAACACACGTCCGTGCAATAATTGTTACATAGCTCACAATTGATGCAACAGACAAACTGAATAATTTTTGGTGTAGCAGACATAATATTGGCTTGCCAAGATAAGTGTTGTGCGGGATTTTGAGACAGATACTTAAGTAAGTGCATCGCGCTTTTATGTAAGTACAATACATTATATATTGTTTGTTTAGCTTTATTTTAAACAATGGTGTAGTTATGAAAGTACAATTAAAGTACAGTAAAAAGGGTTTTCAGTGGTTACATTTTTTTTTTAAAACGACTTTTTACTGTAACCATGTAACATTTGAGGCGACATATTTATAATTAACATGGTAAAATATAAAACATGCAGAAGAGAAAAACGAGAAAACAATGGACATGTTTTTTTTATATTTTTTGTTTTATTCCATGTTTATATAATTGAACTTGTTTATAATTAATTTAAAATTGTGAATTATACGAATATGCGCATATTGACTCAACCATTATCCATACTTTGAGGATACAACCACTGACCGGATTCCCGCCGCATACATTTGTATGTGTAATTACGTGACTAATTAAACGATCAGACATTCCTATTCATCATAATCCAATAAATTTATTTTAGTTGTGAATGTTTTATCTGACTCAGACGCATTGATTTTTAACCTGAAATTAGTAATTTCTGTTCCCTGGAAAATTGTTGTCATACGTCTTTTTATCATTCTTCGAGCAAATAAAAAAGAATGCATACGGGAAGGAAATGCTGAGATATTATGAATAAATGAGCAGGAAATGGAACGACTGACGTGATTAATGATAGTTTTAATCGAGTGATTAGATTCATGAATGATACAGCAAAAGCGGAAATAAGCCGAACAAGTTATCTCTTCATTAACATGTATAATAATTGAAGGCGCGTGCAAAATCGTACAAATGACATGTTCATATAATCGATTTGTTACATTTCTAATCAGTGGATAAGCATGCATCAGAAATTTATTTTATTAAATTCTGTTACATTGTTTCATGTCCTGTTAATTGGTACTAATTTATTAGTTCTTAAGAGCCATAATAAGTACACCTCCTCGTTATATATTATTGAGTGTTATCCGAATCATTCGAATCATTGTCGTGGTATGACAGCGTCCTCTAAAACCAGTATAAGCCTCGAAATGAGCTAACATGTTTAAGATATGAATTAAAGTAATCACATTTTATTAATTAAAGAAACTGATATTGCAATTAAGTAGGTAACATATAATACAATACGTCGGTTTGAAACATTGTTATTAGATGCATTCTTTTTTCAGCAATAAGATTAGATGACTCAAAAGCAGTCTTTTTAATTAATTAAAGAACGATATTTTTGCATCCAATTTTTTTTTATACTCATATAAACCCATTTGAACATGGTTTCCTTTATTCCTTTATATATTACACGATTCGGAATCGGGAAAATTTGGATTAATGTATCCAATGACAAAAGGAAAGCTGGCATTTTCTATTTTTTTCTTGATTAAAAACTTTCATTTTATTCACTCTCATCGGTTTTGTGTAGTTCTTTTGATGGAAATGATTTTTCTTTTCTAAATATCATGTGGACATTGTTTTTAATTACGTTACTGCTTTCTTTAAACGACTTATCTAAAAAACGTCAGCGCTTGAAGATTTTTTACTTAAAAAGATCGGGATTCTTTTCATTGCTTGTATTTGAGAAACCCCTGAGGAAGTGGACGGTTAGAGCTCGTCCTTTTTGCCGTCTAATCTATCAAAGGCGATAACTGTTAGGTTTGCTCTTTTTATTTCATTACTCATCATAGATTTGTTCTAAGGTTTACATTTTGCTTGCATGTGAATACCTTGGTCTTGTGCATTTTCATATTTTGGTATATATTGCTTAAAGGACTTTGTCATATCTCTATATATCTCTAAGTATAGTCTAACATTTAAACGGGAGATTTAATGACAAGTAGAATAAGAACTTATATCAAGTGGATAGTGGATAAAAGTTTACAAAAGAACACTAACCTTTTTCTTTTCCTAAACATATAAAACAGAAATCAACGAGACCTACACACAGAAATATATATGTAAATGAATGTAAAATGAACAAACATAAAGAGGTAAGACAAACAAAGAAAAATAACAATTACCGTCATGGAAAATTGGTCGTACAAAGATCTTACACGTATTTACAAAGCTTTTCCATTTGCTAAAAAGGAATTCGTTGAATATTTTTTTATAAAAGAGAAATTTTTTTCCGCAACCTTTTTAATTGCGAGTTTACTCATCAAGCCAAACGTCTTATATTTATATCATATTTATATAATGAATGATGACACACGTCATTTAATGTTTGTAAATATATTGTTAATATCAATTTATCATTGGCGTAAAAGTAAAGGTGACAAATGTATAACAGTGACTATGAAGTTAGTTATAACTGTATAGACGCAATAATTCAACGTAAATAATTGTTTTTATTCCCAAGTGGAATAATGTTGTTAGAGTGTTGATATTTCAGAGCGCTTAATAAAGAGCTCCAGATCTATTGCATTTCATTTGAAAGTTAAAGTCATATTTATTGATGTGAATTCTTCTGGGAGACGTGGTAAAGATCATATATTGTATGAAAAAAAGTCTGTACGTCAGCAATCACGTGACTAACAGTTACCTATGCCAACTGGTAGAAAAATAGACTGATTCTAAGTAGGACGTGATTTACAATAGATCATTATAATTTACATGGTTTTGTTTATGTTCATTAAAAATTGTTTTGATAAAGGTTACAATCTTGGCGACCGAGAAAGCAGTGGTTACGGTTGTAAAGTGTTAGGTGACGGGCGTGATGCGTGGGTTGTGTGAAAAGATACAGGTGTAAATACTCTATTTCAAACATGTACATGAATATTATTCAAGTTTTGTTCATTAAGTAAAACTTGTGCTCAAGCAATTAATTATGTGTTCAATCATAATATATTTATATAATAATAGAAAGATTATATTTTAGTCTTTTTAATTATAATATAACTTATGTTATTGCCTTATCGTGTATTTGTGTTTGCCATTCAATGAAGCGTTTTCAACTTAACACATACTGCGTTATAATGATTACACATATCATCAAGGAAGGCAATTAAAATAATTTAAGCATGCATTATTACTACAAATACAAAATAGAAACGTATGAAAATAAATCAGTAACTTAATATCAAAATTTTTGCGTTCGTTTGTCATACTGATAGTAAATCAAAGTATTGATCTGATTGTTAATGCATGTGTAATTACCATCTTTGCAAGTTTCATGAGGTGTGTCATTATTCTGTCTGGCACATTTCGACATCTTGTACGATCGAGTGTTTAATCATTTTTTCCATACCGGTCTTGGTCTTAACGGTTGGCTCATTTGTCATTATGGAATAATATTTAACGCCTTCTTGTACAACATAAGAAATAAAATTAAAAAAAGGTTCATTAAATATATGCCTTTTGTCACTGATTCCGAATCATACACGCTGCTGCTATTACCGCCAAACTAGTGCCGACGATCTTCGGCATCTTAATTATATTGTTGTTAACGTCGACGAGTTGTTATTAATGAACATGAATAATTCACCCCGAACTCATGCTGCGTAACAACGATGAAAGTAGCATATGGTCATAATTTGTTATATAGGGAGTTATTTTAATATATATATATATATATATATATATATATATATATATATATATATATATATCTATATATATATCTATATATATCTATATATATGTATGTATATATATATATCTCTATATCTATCTATCTATATATCTCTCTCTCTCTCTCTATCTCTATCTATCTCTCTCTATCTCTATCTATCTCTCTCTGTATATATATATATATATATATGATAACGTATTAGAGATAACTTCGCAGTGGTGGGGTAAAATCGAAACAAACAATCCATACTTTGGTTTTAGTCCTCGATATTGATCTTGCAACACAGTTTTTTTTATTAAAAATAATTGAGTTATAAATCATTTGAAGAAAAGATGGTTTATAAACACATGACTAAACGGTAATAGAATTTTTAATCTATTTAAATGTTGCCTTATTTTATAGAACGTGGAAGAAATAGATGGAATTAATAAAAGTGGACATTTTTAAAGCGATAATTAAAGTATTGAGAACAGCTGTATTGTATCGTCAAGTCGTGTTTACGCATAGAATCTATAGCCACAAACTGCTTCGTTGTGACAATAATGTGTCATTGAAAAATATACTATATATTTATGATTTTTAACTTGATAATACTGATTTTACATCTTTCTTATTCTCACGTCTTCTGCTTACCTTACAAACAAACGTGCGTGTGTACTTAAGTGGCAAAAAGTAAAATAAAAATGCGGCAAAGTGAAAAAGCTTGTTGCACATTGCGATAATGTGTGTGTGTATAAATATATATATATATATTCAAATTAACAGCTCATATGATACATACACTGTGCTCTAAGTTAAAAGACTAATCAAGATTAATTTGACAAAGCATAATAATACCTTCATCTGCAAAAGAGAGAGCATCATAAAAAAAGGCTTGACAGAGATTGCTGTGGTGTGTAAACTTTATTTCACAATCGGGACAGATTTTTTTGTGGTATCGTATGTGCAATTACCACAAACAAACCTTAGCTGTTGGAACAAGTATATCTCATTTTACATTTATTAACTTTTCTCAGATATGTAAGCTTTTTCCATGTATAAGTTTGTTTTCGGTCTTTCTGTCTTTGGCAAGCTTTTTCCATGTATTAGCTTGTTTTCGGTCTTTCTGTCTTTGACAAGCTTTTTCCATGTATTAGCTTGTTTTGGGTTTTTTGTCTTTGGCAAGCTTTTTCCATGTATAAGCTTGTTTTCGGTCTTTCTGTCTTTGGCAAGCTTTTTCCATGTATTAGTTTGTTTTCGGTCTTTCTGTATTTGGCAAGCTTTTTCCATGTATTAGTTTGTTTTCGATCTTTCTGTCTTTGGCAAGCTTTTTCCATGTATTAGCTTGTTTTCGGTCTTTCTGTCTTTGGCAAGCTTTTTCCATGTATTAGCTTGTTTTCGGTTTTTCTGTCTTTGGCAAGCTTTTTCCATGTATTAGCTTGTTTTCGGTTTTTCTGTCTAGTCGTCCTTGTTGTGCTCTGATTAAAAAGAGCGACGCCAAATATGATTAGCATGGTTGTTTTAATCAAGACAGTTTCATCTTAGGACTGGAGTGTTTATTGTGATTTTGAACTCTTTTGTTCTCATTATATGAAAGGTAAGCACGGAAGTTATTTTATGAATAAGAATATATGACAAAGTCCTATGAGCATTGCAACATATACCAAACTCCGAAAAGGCACAGAACAAAGGTATTTCACATGCAAGCCAGGCGAAAAGTAAGAACAAATTTGTGATGAGTCATTTAACGAAAAGAGCAAACCCGACAGTTACCGCCTTGGAACGGTCAGTCGGCAATGAAGACTGGAGGAACTGCTTGTTGGGTCGCCACATTGCCTTTTGGATTTTGTTTTGCAGGTCATCGAATATAGCTGATTATTTGCATGCTGATTATGCCTTGAAGCTCGTTTCTGTTAGGGCTTCATAAAATATGAACTCCATCGTTAAGTAACAATGTGTCATAGATTTAGCACTTCATTTAACAGGTTGATACATAAATAATCCCTTACCTTATCTTGTTATATTGCATGGTTTGTGAATATAGCAAAAATTAGAAATTTGCGCGTGTATTTCTATTTTTTAAGGGCACATAACGTGATATCAAATGCCCGGTCGTATCATATCTTTATACTTTAACACCATTGTAGCAGCAGCTATACATGGTATTGTTCTCAGCGGAACAGTTCCCTATTTTTACAAGTAGCAGTGATGCATGCATAGCGCGATACAACTTGGCAGTGATGTGGGCATAACGCATCCTCATGTTAAGAAATTAATACGCACATGTTCGAGGACAAGGTATACACAGTTTTATTGACAGGGACAGTTACGTTTATCTGTGCTAGGTTTCTTCCACTCTGATACATTGTACACGGACATTGTCACAAAGAACCGCACAACATATGAGCGCAAATCCGGTAAAACTGGGCTTAATGACATTTTTAACATAATTAAGAAATTCTTTATATTTCCATTATGGAACTAAAACCATTTTCCTGATGCGAGGATTAGTTTTTACTTTATTTATAAATTACGGTCAATTAAAATGATTATTAAAAACAGCAGAATTTCGCTTACAGATTTTGCTCAGCCTTTGTAGTTTATTTCTTGTCGTTAATGTAGAGGAAAACAAGTTCGTGTCTTTTTAATTCGAGACAATGTCAACAATGTTGTTTTTGTTTTTTAATCATCTGACCTTTTGTGCTCGAAACTAATTAGTTAACATCGTTGACATCGTGATCCTGGGCTTTTGATATAAGATAGTTTGTTATGACAAATTTATAAGGCAACAATAATGCGATAATAGACCCTTTGAAAATAACTAGCGGCACAAAGGAAGTTGCGTGTTTCAATAATGTATTTAAAGAATAACATGTCTTATATATTGTGTGAAAACCGATGATATTGGTTGGAGGAAACTGCTTTGACCTAATGTAAATATATTGCAGACGTAATTTGTTTGCTTAACGTTGGTCTAGACGAGGAAACAACGACACGGTCAAACTCCCCGCAGTGATTACTTCCCTTGACAGTACATTATATCACTGCCACCAGCAAGTTTTTCGCCCAAATACAGGCGGATAGTTTTTTTTATTTTTTTTTTTCTGGACTTATCTCCTCAAAACATAGTATATTTCCTTTAAAAATATTAATTTATCACATTAAAAATAAAAAGTAACTTAAAATATGAATAAAAATGAAATTATGAAAGTCAAATTTCACCGTACTGTACAGAATACAACGTACTATGGAGGCCGCCATGTTTACTTCACGTGATACTCTATCGTCACGTGATCCTTGCTGGGGGCAGAGATTTAAGTAGCAACGCGTGACGTAATCGCTGTGAGGAGATTGCGATAAGGTAGCATTCACTCATGAAAGAAAGCTATTTTCAATGATATAAATAATCGCGTATAATTCTACAGAACCCATCTTTCTACAAGAAATATGACAAGGTCTAAGGAGTCTAATGCAATATATATTATAATTTAAAAAGAAAAGAAAGCGAACAAGGTATTCACATGCCAGTTTACATAAGAAAGCATTTTAATCACCTAAAACATTTTAAGAATATTCATGATACACATGTTGTTGTTTTTTCCTACGGACAAAGCCGTGTGTATTTTGTGTCAGGCGTATACTATAAAAAGGGTTCGGTGAGCTTAATTATCGAGAGTTTATCTTACATTGGCCTCAAAGCTGATATTCATACAGTCATTGACGGTCATAAAAATATGTAGCAGAGATTCAGTATTAAGCTTGAATCATAACAAGTAAAACTTCCTTCACTACATCGGGTTCCTGAGCGTCAAAGAACACCCTGCAAATTAAACTGCATAGCTCATACCAGCTGTAGCACCACTACTAGCACCTTAGAAATGCTTACCTCGTGTCTTACTGCAGTTTGCAATCACGTTTAAGCACAAATCCATCTTTGCTGACACATACGAGAAGCCTTACAGTACAATATTTATATGAATTAAAAAACAACATTCTCAGAAAATAATTCTGAATATTTTCTCTACATAAAAAGCAACAATATCAGCAAGTCGGTGTGCATCAAATTTACTTACACAATATGTGATATTGACAAATTAGTTATCATGCATATAAATATCGGCAATTAAGGCGTTATTTTGTTTTAAAACATTTATTGTGTGTAACGAAATATCAATCGCTTGCCTAACCTGTCTTATGTTGGTACGGCCATCACAAACACTCGGGGAAATCCCGTCATCTGAATGGCAAAAAGGACCTGTCCGTTATTTTCTGAGGAGAGGTTTATTGTACATCTTTATTTGAAAATTGCATCACAACATTTATCAAATGACGTCTTTTAAGTTCTTCTTATTACAGATTATAAGCATCGCTTGGAAATGTTCTGTTGCAGAGAATTTATCCTGTGTAGTTTTTGGACATATTTAATTATAAAATTCCTTTTATTGTTATTTAATTTATGAAAGGAACTCTTTTCCTAATTATTTACTTCCGATATACGTGCTTACAGTTTGTTTTCTCACGTTGATGAGATATTTACAACGTTTATCAGGCCGTGGTGGATAGGGGCGCTCCGTAAACCAGCTACTACCCGAGTCGGTCCTTTTGTTGTCTGGTCGTGCGGATGCGATATTTTCTCATTGTTTGTAATGTCTCCTCTCGTGTTATGTTATATTAACTTGTGTGTGTACCTTTGTCTAGTAAGTAACATGTCAAATTTTAATGTTTGGGGTAGTTCTGTAATACATTGTTTACATTGTGCGTTTTCTATTCAATTTTTAACTTAGGCTTGCATCTCTGTCTAGACATGGAGAAAAGGAAATGAGAGGGTTAAATTAAAAATAAACATTCGAAAATTTCCGAACTACGAAACATTGTAAAGCAAAAATTAAATCAAGGGAACAACGCACATTATCTAGAGAAATTCTTATTTTAAGACAAACGGGTCATATAGTAACATCATTGGTACTCTCCACATATCTAAAGGTGGAAGGCAAAGGGTAAATAATATCAAATCCTTCTAACATGATAAATCAACCGTTTTTTGTGTAAATATGCAATCAAGGGCAGTAGTTACAAACATGTAGTTTAAATACTAATCAGAATACTAAGTTGTAAATCACATAGTTTATTTTAAACAACAAGATAAATGAAAGCTATACTTGTACTGTATTAAGCAAGGTGCACATCGAGCATAATGAACATGTATATGGCAGCATTTTGCAACTAATTGTTAAACCGGAAGTTCAAAGAATCATTCAGTGGTAAGGTCATGGTGTCGTTCTGAAAATCTTAGATGGATCAATAAACGTACTCTGAGTAGGTTAAATCCACTTACAAATCAGTATTTGTCATCTTAACTCTTGCCCCAGTTGCCCGATCAATTAATGGACATGTGAATCTCTTGACATGATACATATTTACATCAGACAGCTTCCATTATGCATCATTTGCTTTTTTTGTACAGCAAAAGGTTCAGTTGTCTTTTCCTGTTGTTAGCACTTACTGCAATTAAGAACTATCTAAGTGCATGTGCCAAACAGATGTAGCAGTCTAAGGGCTAATGCCGTGTATCTTAGACCTGCCCACAACCTGGTTTCATTCACTTCAAC